>SMJT01000028.1:0-89817 GCA_004349715.1 Crucihimalaya himalaica
CGAGGATCATGTTGTAAATCGCGGGTTTGTCGATCACTTCGAACTTAACGATCCTGGTCGTTCCTCCAATATAGATCGGGAGCTTGACTGTTCCGATGGTGTCAGTCGTGTCACCATTGAATCTGGTGAGGGATCGTTTGGATTGCTTGAGGGTGATGCCGGTGAGGTTCATCTTGTCCCAAGTATCCTTGAAGATGAGATCGACCGAACTCCCGGTATCGATCAAGACCCTCCCGATCTCGCAGTCCGCGACCTGTAGTTGAATGACCAGTGGATCGTGATGTGGGTGGGCTACCCCACGTCCATCGTTCACGGTAAAGGTAATGTCGACCTCCCCCTCGGTCAAGCTCAGTGATGGACTTTCCATTTGCTTTAGGCTCGCCTCGACTCGCTGTTTAGACATTTTGATCGACCGAACGGAGTCGTTGCACTCAAGGGGACCGCCCATTATCATCCCGATGAGCTGCCTATCGGGAGGTAGTGTTTGCATAAGCTCTTGTTCCTCTTGAGCGTGCTCTTGGTGATCTCCAATTTGCTCAGCACGGGGTTGCCTATCTACGTCTCGATCTCGTGATGGAGAGCGTCGTCGAATGTCATCGTTTTGTCCCCGGGGACCGTTGCGTGGAAACTGGTCGTTGTTCCGACCGCCGAACTGTTGTTGGCCATTGTTTCAGCGATTCATGTTTCCCCGGGGAGCAGGGCGGTCATCTAGTTTGATGGCTCCCTTTTTGTACTGCGCTAAAAGAGCTTCATGGAGCGATCGGCATTGAGAGGTCGGGTGACCTTTCATCTTATGGAACTCGCAATAGGCTTCTTTATCCCTGGGTTGGTAATTGGCAATCTGCCACTTATTCTAGGAGAGCGGGGAGTTCTGTTACGAGTTTGGCAGGTTTTGTTGTAGGTTTGGTGGGAATTGTATGTCATTGCTGACCGCAAAAGAGGGAGCCGTGGACGGTGAATTTGGACTATCGCTTATGGTGAAGGGTGCGGCTCGTCTACTCCTTTCCTGTAGATATTCATCATCGTAGACGGGGCTCGTAGAATTCTTCCTGAGCTTTATCTTTTAAAGTGGCTGTTTTAGTCAGAGCGTGTTTTTTTGTCATGAGGGCTCGTTCCTCTTCGATCTCGATGAATATAGAAGCTCGGTAAAGGGCGTCTTCCAATGTTCGCGGCTTGTTCAGCTTCATATCTTATTTGAAAGCTGATTCAAACCATAGACCGTTCCGAAGGGCCGGCAGGGCGACATCATCCGATACGGTAGCTCGGGACACTACCGTTTTGAATCAGTCAATGTACGACCGGAGAGTCTCCTTTGGGCCCTCAGTTAATGCCCAGAGGTCGGCATTGGACGTTCCTTGCCGAATGAACATTGAATAATGCTTAACGAAAGCGGCTGATAGCTGGTAAAAATTGTGGATCGAATGCGTCTTAGTCAGGCGAACCAGGTCAGTGCCGGGCCAACGAGGTTTTCCACGAAGAGCTAGCAGATGCAGCCTCTCGTTCTTCGGGGGCGAGCTGATGACGTCCCGTAGCGACTATAAATGCAGTCATGAATTCGCTGGGATCCGTCAGTCCATTATATGGGATGATTTTAACCTTCCCAGGGTATCTGATCGACGTGTTCTGCAGACGGGGGCTGAATGGGGTGTTCTGCGTCTCACGGAGGATTCGATCTATCTCAGGCGCCGAGCTAGTTACCTGATGTACGGTGGACGTCATTCGGCGGAGTTCAGCTCTAATGCTCGCTAATTCGCGATCTCGCTCCTAGTCAGCGAGAAGTTTTTGGAGTGTTTTAGGGCTTCGACGCTCCTGCCTTCTTGGATCGCTGGTCGGGGTGGCTTCGGCTAATCGCTCCTCCTCTCTGTGTGAGGATTTTGGCGTGTAGCGCCTTGGCTCCTCCGGGTTAAGGCGGGTGCGCAGGAGACGATCTTGTTCGTCGGACACCGAGGAGGCATTTATGAACGAGGTCGGGAGCCTTCGTGCCTCTTCTTCAGCCGCACGATCAATCGTGGGGTTACTTCGAGGCACTACGTTGTCTAGGCGCTCATGGCAGATATTCTGACCGGCCGCTCGGCGAAGCGCTCGTTGTTGCTTCGAGTCGACTCGATCATCTGGGTGATTAAGGTTTGTAGAAGTGCGTTCGTCATGGTGAGGTTACTCCCTGACGTGAGGTCGGCATCGGGATGTGATGGCTGGGTTCGGGCCATCGCGTCAACTCTAGCATCGGCTTCAGGTAATGGGCATCTTGTACCGGCGGTGGCGAGTTCGGGCACCGTTACGATTGGGACCCCTGATGAGAGAATCTCATCGGCCAGCGTCTGTCCGGGCGTTTCAGTTTGGGCTGATGTTGACGGACCGGGCTCTCTTGGGGTCGGTATCTGCGGTAGAGCGAGCCTTTCAACGTTCGACGAGCGTAGTAGAGTTGATGATTTTTTTCCGGCCATCTGTATGATTTATTCTTTGCGTGTAGGAAATATCTAAACCCCCCTCTCTTTAGCGCCAAATGTTAGTATCGAAGATAACTAATATTAATGAGTCGATTACGGATTGATTTGTGTTGATTGATGATAAATGTTGAGGCGATATTTCCGTTTAATAGAAAAGATCAAAGATGAATGTGATTGAAAAGAGCTCGGGACAAGATAAATATCCAGCTCGGGATCAGTTTAGTTTAGATGTCTGTTCTTAAGAGAAAATTCGGATCCTTTTATTTATGATGTACAAAGGGTATTTATAAGGGTTTGAAATCCTTGTCGACCGCCTTGGTTACTCAGCGCGTGCGCGGTGAGCTTGAATCTCTCGCCAAGTCTCACTTGAGTGCTTTTCGGTAAGTCAGCAACTCTTCTTTAGGCCTCAATTGAAAGGCCTAGCTGGTCGATATTTAACCTGCTCGGTGATCGACCTGCTCGGTGATCGACCTGCTCGGGATTTGACCTACTCGGTATTGGGCCAAGAATCAGGAAGTGAATTCGACGAATGGGCCTCGATCCCTCTTTCTCCTTGTATTGTTGGGCCGGGCTGATAGGATGGTCAATCCTATCTCCAACAGATGGGAGTAATCATAATAATGGTAACGAAGAAGATGAGAAACAGGAAGAAGAAACAAGCGCTGCGATCCCTCTTTCCTCGACAATAGCCTCTTTGCCTTCTTCAATCGCTGCAAGGCTACTCTGAACCACCATCGCCTTCTTCGCCATTCCAGTCCCTTCCTCTGCCACAAAGTCCACCAACAGCTTCACCGCTCCAGCAGTAACCGCTCTTTCCTTGTATTGTTGAAGCGTACACAGCTTGTAAAGCATCGTCAAAGCATCCTTCTTCCCCCTGCAAGATCTGTTCAACAAAAGTGAAACCAGCTGCAGAATCACACCACAACTAGCTGCAGAATCACACTAGAAGAGAAACAAGCGGCGGAATAGCTCCAGATTCCCCAATCAATACATGATTATCTACTTGATTCTTTGCCAGAAGCCGCAGCTTCGCCGCAGCAGATCGCTTTATCGCCACCGAAGAAGAACAAAGTCTGTCGATATAGAGTTTCACAGTTGGTTGCAGATCTTCAGGCGAAATACACTCAATAATCTCTGTAGGGAAGTTTTCCCTCTGTAAAAACCCTAGGCCTAGATCTGGATCCTGCGCCGCTTTGTTATCTCCGCCGGTCTCATTTCTATTAACATCCGGTGACGGTAAGCAAGCAAGATTGTGTAACTTGCCGGAGATATCACTACTACAAGCGGAAATATCACTGAACGCAAGAGAAATGTCAAGAAACGCTTCCTCTTTCATTGAGGAAGCGTTTGAATTGAGAGAATTACTGTTCTTTTGCCAATGTTCAAAGTGAACGCCTGAAAAATCGGTGGACGCCGAAGATGTCTTCAATGTTTTTTTGCGAGTGTTCGAAGTGATCATGAGATTTCTCTAATTGTTAAAACCCAACGCAATTCTTAAACCAAACGCATTTATTGGTTAATCCATATAGTGTGTGCAGGAACCCAAAATAATTTTTTTGCGAGTGTTCAAACTTTAACTTCTGAACATGCAAATCATTCTCATGTCTCATTATTCTCTCCACGGACTACAGTCCATGCTATAAGATAAATCCTATTATCGGCATCTCTACCAACAGCTGAGAGAATCACTGCCTTCAACGCCCACTTCAGGAAAGCACCATCCAATCCAATTATTGGGCGACAACACTTTCATAATTAGCGATTTGAAGCAAACACAAAATCTATCAATAATTGCTTCTCATCCTTCATAACAGTCCTAATTTCTGTTTTTGTACCCTTGTTAGATCGCAACAACTCAGATTCGTAGTCCCATAATTTTGCAAATTGTTGTTTCTACGTTTCCAACACCATATCCAAAGCTAGGCGTCTTGCTTTCCTGCACTTATATATCGAAACAAAAACGTTGTACATATGCATCATCTCCTCTTTAATATATGAACTCCTTACATTAGGTCTTCTTCTTACTTCCTCTCTAAACAACTTTGCAATGGTGTTCTGTCTCAACATTCTTACTTTTCGTGTTGGAAGATGATTATGTTTCCCATTATAAACTTTAACCATCCACTTGCGTATTGTTTATTCAACTGAGCAGAAAACGTTCCACGGGCACTTCTTATGAGTGCACACAGCTGCTTGCTTTGTAGTTCCCCATCTATTTAACCTCACATCATATTGCGTCTTTAGTACATAAAGAAGTACATAAAGAACTCTTCTACACTATTAAAAGTTTGCATAACCCATAAATAAGGAGGCTGGTCATACAGATAAAGGTTGCTTGTTTTCTTTCTTTTTCGCTTATCATCTTTCTTGGTCTAAGTATCCCACTCATCATCGGTTTCAACAAGAGAATCAGGATACTCATCAGCTCTAATTGGTCTCTCATCATCACTTTCACTCTCAGCTTCATCCTCGTGCACATATGCTTGATTATCTCTAACACAAACCGTCTCATGTTGTGGCTCATTAAATTATTCATCGAACCGTGCATCCACAACCCCTTCATCTAAAATTTGTTCTTCACCCTTAGATTGTATATCCTTATCTTCAGGATCTTACTCATGTTCACTACCTTTTCTCTCACTTTCTAAATCTTCTATGTTCTTACTGTCACTGTTTTTTTGCTCATCAACTCTTCCACAATCTCCCTCATCACCAACACAATCTCCTACACCAAATTCATGAGACTCATCACCAGAATTCATGACAAAAAAATGTTTTAAAGAATTACCATATGAACAAATCTCTACACCACGTGAGTATTGAGTTTCATAACAGGTTCCTCTTTAATTTTTAAATTATTTAGAACGTGAGAGAGAGTTGTACCTCATCTTCGATTTATCTACCTCGGCAAACACGTGCGTTCGAAATCCGTCGAAAATTCGTAGGAAATCCATTTGAAAAGTTTGACCATTTAGTTACGGTCGGAAATTCTGTCGGGAAATGTCATGTTTTCTTGTAATGTATTTTTGTTAATTGATGTTTTCTATATGGTGAAATTTAGAAATATGGTTACGAGTTTGGGTATTAATATAGGTATATAAATTAGTTTGTGTATTTTTCTGGGTACTCTAAAAAATTTGTGTATTATTGTGGAAATAGGAAAATAGTTTGTGTATTTTAATAGATTTTTTTTCTAAATGTAAAAGGAAACTAAAAACATAACGATGGCAGTTTAGCGCCTTTTTTTTCTTGGGATAGTTCATAGTTCGGTATGGCCTTAACTGCATTTGCTTTAATATCTCTTTTCCTTTCTTTACCGCAGAAACTAAAAGCCAGTGGGCACGTGATGACCCTGCTTTTATTGTGATCTGTAGCCTGCTTCTAGCTGTTGCAACTGTAGCCTATTGTGCCACGTAAGTATTTTAAATACGTGAATTTTTAGAGTGTGAGAGCTATAACTATTGCCTTTTGATAACGATTTCATTCTATTTTTTGTTAATCTGATATCTCTGCTTCAGGTATGACAATAGTGGCTCTCATGCTGTGTCGTCGTAGTTGTTTCAGTTTGACTCACCCATTTCTTAATCACCGGAGCTGTTATAGCTACTTGATGTTGGTAAGTAGTTTCTATCAGTGCATAGACGTAGACTGTAGACATTTGTTGGTGCAAACTCTTACACCTCATAAATGTTATTGTTGCATCCATATGTCTGTGCTATAGTTAGCTTGTGCTATAAACACTGTTACTCCTACTCCTACTGAGGTTACTTATCTGTTCTTATTATTACTGTTTTACTCGTTATATCGTGCAAGATATAAACACTCTTAAGCTCTAATGCTGAATCCCCTCTTATAAACGTTGCCAGTTTAGTGGAAATCACTTTTGCATGAACCTGTCTCTTTCTCTATAGTTTTCTTCCTTGTAATTCCACTGCAGTTTGCGTTTCCTGTATAAAATTTACACTGTTCCTATGATTTAAGATATGGATTAATTACCAGGTTTTTGACAAACTCGTACCTTCGTGAGCAGGACCGGTTCAAAGTAATATGATGGCTAAAACAAACTAAAAATTTGATGTCCTTATAAAAATTTCGAGTTTTTGTTTGGCAAATTTCAAACCATTGTTGAAAGAAGAGTTCAAATGAAGCCAACTTTTAGTGATGCATGCTCATCCGTGATACATCTACTCTGTAATGATGAACCTGAAAAATACATCGAGTTTCACAAGCTCTTGATTGATGTTCGCCAATAGGTATGACTTGTTTTCTCCATGTTATGTTTGTTCTGCTCTTAATTTTAAACTTTGAATCTACACAACAAAACATTCATTGTAAAATATTTTCTGATCTTATTATTCTCTTTGTAGAGTCGATAAAGATAGCTATCTTTGTTTGAGTTTCTTATTTCCACAGGTTATGAGATACATCTCTCCCAAGGCTAAGAGAACCAATTTTCTAGCGGCTGAGAAATCGTGTTAAGCCTGATTGGGAGAACATACGAAGAAGCTTATGGTATAGAATGCTAAATCGGTAAGCTAATACCATTTTAATATTTACTCTTTTGCTAACTTGTTATTTAAGTAACCAGTCTTCGATCTTCAAAGCCTAAGCTGAGGTAGGTTCTTTGAGGGCTATTTCGTGTTGCACTTTTGCTTGGTTATTTTCTTGGTTCGATTTGATCGAGAATTTTTTTTAGATGTTTTTAACCCGAAGATGATCTTTTATCTATAATCAACATCTCTACTAATAGCTTTATAATTAAGTAGATGAAGAGAACGTACATATAGTTATAATAAAGTAGATGAAGAGAATGTACATATAGTTACATACTGCAAAGATAAGTATTTATTAATAATTTAATTTCTGTTATAACTCACCAAAAAGAATCAGTAAATGAGCATTTCTTGTTCAAGAAGTTCATGTTCAAAAAGTTCACGTTCTAGAAGTTCACGTTCAAGAAGTTTATGCTGCAACAGTGCGTAAGTTATCTGGCATGGTCGAGATGGGATCGATCGAGTAGGTGGTTGGTGCAAATATGTGGGTCTAAATCAACATTACTCAACACTATTTAAAGCAATATGTGGGTCTCGAATGAGCACATGTGTATTTTTTAGACTTAAAACAACGCAGTGTGTGTTCAAAAATTATATCGATTTTGTTTTTCAAATCACCGATAATGATTTAAAATGTCCAGAATCGTGTAAAATAAAAACCATCATTTGTTCTCGCACTTCTCTTTCTATCTCAGATGCGTTTAATTCCTAACATTATATTGTATATCTTCATTATTTTACGCAGCATATGATGCGATATCTCAATTATATTGATTCATTATTCCTAATTCTTAACTTAAGGAGTTTTTAAGAGATATGAGACACGTGTCGCCTCATGGTTAAAAGAATTTTACTTTATCATATAAGATGTGATTATGTTTTTTTATTAATAATTTAGTTGATGGATTTAAATAGAATTACTAGCTTTGAGAGATTTTTTCATTGAAATCTCTTAGTTAAAGGATTATTTCATTAGTAATTTAGTTGATGGTTTTAAAATGTATCTACCCTTATAAGTTAACTAGATTAGGTCCCGCATATACGCGGGATTATAATCTACGATTTTATAATTTATAAGAATAAAATTATAAAAAATTAAAAAAATAGAATTAAATTACCCGTAAATATACATATATAATAAAATATTAAGAATACCTATCCAAAATCATTCACCGATAAGAAACCTAACAAAGTTATAATTATTTATTTATTTAGATAATATATAGTTTGTTTTATATTTATTTGAATAAGATTTATTTATTTTTAATCATATTTGATTTTTGTTTTCAAATCGACCTAAAAATTAATTACTGTTTTTATTTTGAATTTATTTGCTCATTTTCTTTTGGATGATATACATTTTCTGAAAAGTATAAGAAAGAATAATAGAAATTAGAGAAAAATTTAATAATCATAAAAATAGAAATAAATTTTTTAGGAAAACCTCATAATAATAAATTAATTAAATTTTCTGAAAAGTAGAAAAAAAAATAAAACCAAAATTAGAGAAAAAATAATAATCATAAAAAATATATAAGTAAAACGATTTCACAACAACATCATAATATTAAATTAACATAACTTTTTAAAATAAAATAAAAGGAATAAAAGATTTACCAATAAAATTAAATTTGAGATATTATGGTGTTTTTGAAGAAAACATTTTTGTTTGTTGAGAAAATATGAGACTACTTATTTGTTTATATAGAGTTCAATATTTACAATTCTTTTTCCTTTAGAATTAGAATTTTTTTTTTCTATAGAATTCAATATTTACAAATTTTTGTTAAAAAAATTATAGATTTTCTTAATTATGGAAGTTTACTTTTTTTAAAAAAAATAATTTGTATATTTTCTATAGAATTCAATATTTACAATTTTTTCCTTTAATATTAAATTTTCTTAATTATGGAAGTTTACATTTTTTAAAAAAATAACAATTTGTATATTTTCTATATAAATTTTTTATTTACCGAATAATGGTAGCTAATTATATTTTTGTATAGTTTAGCTAATTATATTTTTGTATAGTTTCTTTATAATAATTTTTGACATTTTCTCAACTTTGCCACGTGTCAAAATCTTGAATCGATGAATATGACACGTGTCACCATCCTATGAGTTACTAACTTTTAAAAACCCTCTTTTATATAATAAGATTGTTGTGCTTTTATTGGATTTGAGTCTATTTTATATTTATATTTATTCTGAAAGCTAGTAAACCTAAAATAGCAACAACATTTATCAGCAATATTATTTTGTTGTATTTATATATATATAATATTTCCTTCCATGAAATTATGTTAATTATAAAAAAGGGAAATTTTCTGTATACTAGAAGTCTAAAATTCATAATAACTTTTAGGGAATATTGTCAAAAATACCACATTTTTGATGGGCCATTCGCACAACTACCACTTTGTATGGTTATTGTGTATACCACTTTTTTATTGTGGTATTGGCCCACAAAAATAGACAATTTTCTCCTTGAAAATTTTGTATATTTGCATTTCTCTATTTCTCCCTTTTTCATTCTCTTTTTTGATTAGAAGTCTCTTTTGAAATCTAAGAAGTAACATATGTATGGTGGAAGAAATATGTGTTGCCATATATAATTCGTCGTGGACAAAAATACATATATTGGAAAATAACTATTTCGTAAAACTTGTCGGACAATCTGTTAAACATGTGTGTTACCAAAGCACGATCTGACACTGGGGAGTCCATATTCGTCAGTAGATCCGACAGGGTCTTTGGTTTGTGAGTGTATGACATGAGTTTCATATCACTAATCTCGAGTGTACGAAGCTCATTGTCATATTGTAGAGCATTTGCTACTTTGTTATTGTGAAACAAATTCTCGAGTTTTTGAGCCAAAGATCACGGGCCGAGGATTTCGCTTTGAGGATGGTGTCGGGAAGCTGCTCTGACACCTTGCCATAAATCCAGATCTTAACGAGCCCGACACTTTATTTCAACTGCTTTTCATTAGCAGGAGTTGGAGTTGATGTACCATCGATATGTCCTAAGACACCGAAGCTTGTGCAGTGAGGCTCGAAGAGCTCTTGCCAGATGTCATAATTTAGCTTTGCCAAATCAAGATGGATCGGTATATACGCACGTACTTGAGCAATTCCGTACGGCTTGTTATTAGAGGGGGTTGTTGCAGCCGGAGATGTTGATGGATTTTTCATATATGTGATATACGAGAAATGACGAGAAAGAGAAGCAAAGATTTAGAGAGAGAAGATAGAAGAAGAGAACGATATGGAAGAGAAGAGAAGAGAAGAACAACACTACAAGAAAACATGGATTTGGCGACTACAAGAAAAGTCGTTCAATAGTTGCTTAAAGGTGGCATACGACTAAATAACGACTAAACCATTAAGTTGTAAAAACTTAGTCACTAAATATGTAGTCGTATAATTAGTCGCCAAATAGTGACTAATTTACGACTAATATATGTAGACGTTGAATAGTCATAAAGTGGTCGCAAAACTTGCAACTAATCTGCGACAATTACGGTGACTAGTTAACGACTAAAGAATCGTGTAGATGCAGTCCGATAGTGTTAGTCACTAAAATAGTCGTAATATTTAGCTACTATTTACCGACTATTTTATGACCAATTTTACGTCTATTTGGCGACTAATAGTATCATCAAGCTTCATTGATGTAAGAATTTTGCGATTACTTAGCTATTCTTCTGCACTTATTTGGCGACTAATAGGCTAGTGTTTAGTGACTATATTCTTTGTCCTGGTATGTTTGTTTTGTTTCTCAAATGGACGAGAAATCTTTCAAAACATAGCATTTGATTCATAATTTAAAGAAATCTGATTAAAAATAAGATTTGATTAAAAATATTAACACTACAAGAATTAAAAATCCAAAATATTCACAATGTAAAGGCTAACATAGGATCCAAGACATAAAAATAAAATAAAATAACAAGTCATGAATTAAAAAAACAGGGATAAGTAACCTAAGATGGTTTTGTACTTGGATCTGGTAGAGGAAGATTGGTTGAGAGAGGCTGAGTGGTTGCTAGAGCTGAATGAGAAGCCATGAAGTCGAGAAGTTGCAGATTAGTTTGTCGGAGATACTTTTTTACCAAGGACAAGTGGTCGAGCTTATCCTTTCGCTAAGCTATAGCTCGGGAGAGCTTTGCTTCACGGGCAGCATTCTGAGCATCACGCCGTTCATTATAAGTAGCCTGCTCTTCGATTTTCCATTGAGCTTCCTTCAGTTGGTCTTGTAGTGCGACAAACGATGAAGAGTCTCCCGGTTGCTTGCGCATGCCATTCAGAAGAGTCTCCTTCAAGCTTCCAACCCCATAAGGATTACCTTGTGAATCCATCTCAGTGACTGTAAAAAAAAAAGAGAAAAACCTTAATTAAAGACCAGAACTTATCCAAAACAGAACCTAAACACATAGAACATAAGCATGAAGAGATTATTCCTCACAAAACAAACCATTACAATCATGACCAGAAGCAATACGACACATTATACACTCAGACTTATCCTAAACTGAACCTAAACACATTCTACACAAGGATTATTCTACACAAGCATCATTTTACACTCTATCCTAAACACATTTCTCACAAAACAAACCATAACAATAGGAGACAGAAGCATGAACACATTATACACTCTAACGTAAACACACAGACCAGAAGAAATACGAGATTATTTCTCACAAAACAAACACATTATACACTCATACTTATCCTAAACTTAACTTAATTCTACATATTATACAAGCATTACCATAGTAGACCAGAATCATGACCATAATTCTACACAAGCTTCCTAAACACATTTCACACAAAACACACAAAATCCAAGACTCTATATATGTGGGCTGTGAAAATTGTTACTTTACCTGAAGAAAGATGCTCGTATAGTCATCTTTTGTTAGCTCTCGAGGTTGTGAAGCACCGTCCGAAACATCTGAAGTCTCTGCCACCAGCTCAAAAAACTTCTCTTGCACCTTCCTCTCGTATATATTTAAGCGATTTTCTCCACCTTCCTATCGACATACGCACCATCAGGCCTTGTATATATCTTAATGAAAACCTCACCAAGACTCACCGGTCTTCCCAGTTTCTCTTCCTACAATGTTACAAAATCAACAATGATTATGACAGAATTAAAAGTTGTAAGGATGTAAGAAACAATAGAAGTTACTAACCATTTTTGTTGGCTTTTTTATACGATTTCGGCCCTGACAAGTGGACGTGAGGACCGAGACCTTTACGGTCAGAGATACGAGCATTGGAATAGGTGAGACTCCTTTTATGTGCTTCTATAGTGTCCCAGTACTCGGCCATTGTTTTCCAGAGAGTGTCGCCTATCCATTTATGTCGCTCTCGACTAGTCCTCACGTTGCTAACCATGTCTTTCATCCGGCGTTGACAGATCTCCTTGTAATACTGTTGAACTGTACCTGTTATCAAAGGATCCCAAGTGTGAGTTTTCTACAATAGAAAGAGAATAGAATGATGTTTGTGAAACATCACAAACAAACCTATTTGTGAAACATCACAAACAAACCTATTTGTGAAGGCTATAGGACAGAAAACAGTACCTCGAACTCGAGGAAATATATTTCTTATCTCTCCCGAGGCACACATGTCCAACTATAAAAGGGAGCATCGAATTTGTTTGTAAACACTTTAGTGATTGTCTGAACCAATTTTGATCCCGTGTCGCGAGAAAACCTGCAAAAACACATGATATAAACAAGGACAAAATACAAAGCAAAGCAGGAGCATGTGTCTACACTCAGACTTAGAGATCAAACATCAAACATGAAACAAGGACATAATGCAATCAAACATGAAACATGAAACCAAAAGCATGTGAAATTGACCCTAAGAATATCCATTAGAGACCTAAGACTAAGACATTATTCTACACAAGCATTATTTTACACTCTATCCTAAACACATTTATTAGAAAACAAACCATTACAATAAGAGACCATAAGTAAAAGAATCAAAACGAGATTAGAAGCATAAGAGTATTATTCTACACTTTGACTTATCCAAACCAAAACCTAATCACATAGGCCAGAAGCATGACGAGATTATTATTCACAAAACAAACCATTACAATCAAGACCTGGAGCAATACGACACATTATACACTCAGACTTATCCTAAACTGAACTAAAACACCCTTTTACACATGCATTAATTTACACAAGTATCATTCTACACTCTATCCTAAACACAACTCTCATAAAACAAAACCATTACAATATGAGAAAGAAGCAATAACACATTATACACTCAGAATTATTCTACACTCCAACCTAAAACACATAGACCAGACGCAATACGAGATTATTCCTCACAAAACGAACACATTATACACTTAAAAAAAAATAGACCAGAAATATGAAGAGATTATTCCTCACAAAACAAACCATTACAATCAAGACCATAAGCTATACGACAAATTATACACTCAGACTTATGCTAAAACTGAACTTAAACACCCTTCTACACAAGCATTAAGCTACACAAGCATCATTCTACACTCTATCCTAAACACATGTCTCACAAAACAAAGCACTACCATAGGAGACAGAAGCAATAACACAGTATACACTCATAATTATTCTACTCTCTAACCTATACATAGACCATAAGTAATAAGAAACTATTCCTCACAAAACGAACAGATGATACACTCATACTTATCGTAAGTTGACTTAAACAAATATACCAGAAGCATGAAGAGATTATTCCTCATAAAACAAACTATTACAATCAAGATCAAAAGCAATATGACAATATACACTCAGACTAATCCTAAACGGAACATAAACACCCTTATACACAAGCATTAAGCTACACAAGCATTAAACTACACAAGCATTATATATACTCTATTGTCAACACATTTCTCACAAAACAAACCATTACAATAGGAGACAGAAGCAATAACACATTATACACTCAGAATTATTCTACACTCTAACCTAAACACATAGACCAGAAGCAATATGAGATTATTCCTCACAAAATGAACACATTATACACTTAACCAAAAAGACCGGAAGCATCCAGAGATTATTCCTCACAAAACAAACCATAACAATCAAGACCAGAAGCTATACGAAAAATTATACACTCAAACTTATCCTAAAACTTAACTTAAACACCCTTCTACACAAGCATTAAGCTACATAAGCATCATTCTACACTTTATCCTAAACACATTTCTCACCAAAAAAACCATTACCATAGGAGACAGAAGCAATAACACATTATACACTTAGAATTATTCTACATTCTAACCTATACACATACACCGTAAGTAATAAGAGATTATTCCTCACAAAACGAACATATTATACACTCATAGTTATCGTAAGCTGACTTAAACAAATAGACCAGAAGCATGAAGAGATTATTCCTCACAAAACAAACCATTACAATCAAGATCAAAAGCAATAGGATACAATATACACTCAGACTTATCCTAAACTGAACTTAAACACCCTTCTACACAAGCATTAAACTACACAAGCATTATTATACACTCTATCGTCAATACATTTCTCACAAAACAAACCGTTACAATAGGAGACAGAAGCAATAACACATTATACACTCAGAATTATTCTACACTCTAACCTAAACACATAGACTAAAAACAATACGAGATTACTCCTCACAAAACAAACACATTATACACTCAAACTTATCCTAACCTGAACTTAAACAAATTTACTAGAAGAATGAAGAAATTATTCCTCACAAGAGAAACCATTACAGTCAAGACCAGAAGCAATACGACACAATATACACTCAGACTTATCTTAAACTGAACTTAAACACTCTTCTACACAAGTGTTAAGCTACACAAGCATTGTCTACACTCTATCTTAAACAAATTTCTCACAAAACAAACCATTATAATAGGAGACAAAAGCAAGCATTACAATAGCAGACCAGAATCATGACCATAATTCTACACAAGCTTCCTAAACACAAAACACACTGATAACAGGGTCATACCAAGTCGAGTTCAGCGTCGATGTGGGAGAGGACGGTGGTAAACTTATCTCGGTCTGGCACCATAAGCAAAGCATTCAGAGCCTGCAATGTGTACTCTTAAAAATCCGGCAACACTGGAGCAGTTTCGTCATGGAAGTTGTGTCCTTGAGAATATGGCTGACTCTGAGCCTGAGAGTTCTGATATGGTGACGTTGGAGTGTCGTCTAGTGGAGCCGAAGCAGTCGCAAGGAGTTTTTCTCCACGGTGTTGAGGCATGGAGTTGTGGAAAAGTTGTTGTGGCGGTGGATAGCTCCAAAAATTTGGTGCTGACGTTGACAGTTGATCGTGAACAGGAACTTGAGGTGGTGGTGACTGAGTCGGAGGAACTTGGTCAGCCGGGGTGAAATTGTACTATGGTAGTAAAGGGCTCGGTGTTTGCGATATAGTCGTGGAGCGATTGGACCCTCTAGCTCTCTGAGAAATGTTGGGAACGTTTCATCTCTTTCGTTCTCGACCGCTCTTGTCTGTAGGCATCATGTACTTTTGTCAAAGAGATTCGCCAAAAAGATTGTGAGGCTAAGGTTCGGAAGAAGAGATTGGTCGAAGAAGAAAATATTGTGAGGCTAGGGTTTCAAAGAAGAGATTGATCGAAGAAGAAGAGATTGTTAGGCTAGGGTTTCGAAGAAGAGATTGATCGAAGAAGAAGAGATTGTGAGGCTAGGGTTTCGAAGAAGTGATTGATCGAAGAAGAAGAGATTGTGAGGATAAGGTTTCGAAGAAGAGATTGATCGTCTGCATTGATTTGGAAGAGTAATCGAAGAAGAAAAAGACAAGAAGAGGAATCAAACCAGAATCAAAGCAGAATCGAAAAAGATGAGAGGAAAAGGGATATCGAAGAAGATGAATCGAAGAGGAATCAAAGCAAAAGGTGAAGAATCAGCACTTAGGGTTTTCTTATGTTTGTGTGTTTTGGGGACTTAGGAGAAATTCGCTTGGGTTAGGGCAAAATTAGCTTGGGTTTGGCGCCTAATCCAAGTTTGATTTGGGTGTAGATCCTAGTCATGGGCTCTCAGTGAAAACCGGACAAACCGAACCGAGGAACCCGATTCATTCGATTATTGGAGCCGAGATTTTAGAGGGGATTAAACCGTTCGACTAAATTCAAATCAGAAATCAGAATTCGGATTTAATCGGTTTGATAATCGGATCTGATCGGTTTAGGGTAAACCACAAATTAGAAGCCATATATAAAGCTAAACACCTCATTAACCCTAATTTTTTCTCTTTCTACCCCCTTTGTCTCTTCGCCTCTCCGCTGGATGCGAAATCGCAACATCGATTCCGATGACTTCTTCTTCGATCTGATTATCACAATGCCTCTTTTCCATCATTTATTCATCATCTTCTAGTCTTTAGTTTTTTCACTCAAAATTACTGATTTACTCATTTGGTCTTCAATCTCTTGACTTTTCTTTCTGAAGCTCACGACTATTAGCCATAAGCTATAATCAAAGTAAATCCTTTGATTCTCTGCTCTATAAGCTCTATATTGGCCTCAATTATCTTTGATTTCGAGGTTGAAACCCTAACCCAAAAATTCTCCAAATCGATTTGGAGAATTTTAGGGTTAAGGTTTCAACCTCGAAATCATGGATTGTTGATTCTTCTTCTGGATTCGATTATGCATTTGTTGTGTCTGTTTGTGTTTCTCGATTTCGATTTGATTTTATGGTTAGATTTAGTGTTTAATTTGGGTTCAAGTGATGTTTGGGTTGTGGTGTGTTGTTGTGTACTGAATTGTATTGATTAGGAGCATGCATTTGGAGCATTTGTTGTGTATGTTTGTTTATGCATTTGTTGTGACTCGATTTGATTAGGGGTTAGGGTTAGGGTGTATTGTATTGATTTGGAGCTTTGATTTGGAGCATTGTTGTGCTGAATTGTATTGATTAGTAGCATGGATTTGGAGCATTGCTCGGTTGTGTTGTGTCTGTGTATTCATAAGTATAGATTTAGGTCATTGCTTTATGTTCTCTGTGTATTCACTATTTGTCTTATCTTGTCTTGTCTTGTATTGATTGTGCCTTGTCTTGTATGTGTGTCTTATATAGAGACTAAAATTGGTTTCTAATCCGATGTTTTGATGTTTTGTAGATGTCTACAGAGTCAAACATGGAGCCTCCTGTTCAACATGAAACTGCAGAAGAGGTTCAAATTGGGAACAAGCGTAAAGCACCTGCTAAGGCAACAAAACCAAGGAAGACGTATGCTAAAAGAGCACCAGTCTGGGAGCCTTTTCTGCAAAGGGATGAGGATCTATCGAAGAGTTATTGTAAGTATTGTGGTGCAGAGATTGCCTGTTATTCAAAGACAGTAGGCACTAGTCCGATGATAGGCCACATAGGTAGATGTAAACAGTACAAGGATTGGGAAGAAAAGGAGAAACAGAAGGTTCTAAGTGGTGATAACAATGGGAATTTGAAGGTGGTTAAGTATGATCCACATTTGTTTAGGATGTCAGTGAATGAGATGGTTGTAGTGAATGAGTTTCCTTTCTCATTTGTGGAATCAGAAGGTTGGAAGATGTTCTGTGCCAATGTCATCCCTCTCTACAAGCCATTCTCTAGAAGAACATGTACTAGAGACAATGTGGGGATATATCTGCAAGAGAAGGCAGCTCTGAAGACCTTATTTGGTGTTGAGACACAAAGGGTTTCTCTCACTACAGACATATGGACGTCTCCTACTACTTCCTACAGCTACATGGCGTGATCACAACTCACTGGATCAATGCTAACTAGCAAATGCAGAAGAGAATCCTCAGCTTTAAGGTAATCACAGACCATAAAGGAGACACTATTGTTGGTCAGTTGATGGATTGCTTATATGATTGGGGTATTGAGAAGGTATTTTCCGTTACAGTTGATAATGCTAGGAATAATGATGTTGCTTTGAGTGTTTTTATGGATCACTTAAGGCTTAGAGGAGTATAATCATTAGTTAGAGATGGTGAATTCTTACACATTCGTTGCTGCTCACATATCTTTAACTTGATAGTTGGAGATGGTTTAAAGAAGGTTAAGCCTATCATTGTTGCAGTTAGGAATGTAGTTAAGTATGTCATGTCATCATACACTAGACTTAAGTCGTTTGCTCTGAGGTGTGACAAAGGAAAATTGTGTAGAGGCAGCTTTTAAATAGCATTTATGACCAAGGTTTGTTAGATACATAATTGGCGCGAAATCTCAAATATTTGTTATTTATTGATAATAGTTAAATCTTTTAGAGGTGGCAAAAGAGTGTAAATTAGAAAAGTAAAATTTTGAATAGCATCCATGTATATAAACTATGGAGTTTCATACAGTTTATGAACAGTAGAGAGATTAGCTTTTTCTTTTTGTTCGAAGAGTTCTCAAATTGTGATTACTGATTATTTAATCACAAAGTACTAATTTCTGAATTAATATATTGCTGTTTTTAATTTTGATATTAAGAAGAAAAAAAAGGTTTTCATCAAAACTGGTTTTGTGATTTTTGTTAGATAATACTATATGGCTATGAATTCAGAGAGTAATGATGTCGAAGTTGTTGGTGAAGAGAATTGTGATCCCGAATTTGTTGCTGCGGAGAATTGTGATGTCGAAGTTGCTTGTAAAGAGAATCGTGAAGCTCCTGTTGACTCAGAGTCGTGTACGGTTTGTCTTGAGCCTGTGGTCAGTAATAATGATCCTCGAACCATTTTTATGCTTAAGTGTCACCACGAATTCCATCTTGGTGTTTTTACTTTACTTTATACAAATCAAATTATTTTATTTCTTTCATTTTATTGATTAGAATTTTTATTTGTGAAGGAAACAAATTCATTGATTTGCACTTGTTGATATGAGTAATATAAACTACCTCTCTTTTCAATTCGTTTATAGAACTATGGATCTTTAATTTCTCAAATGTTAAGAAAAACATACTTTTAAAAATTATTGATTTGGGATTGTGATCTATGATGTGATATTTTGGATAATATCTAATCATTCACTACTAAATGGAAATCTAAATCCACTTTCGTTTGATGCATCCATTACATCAAGCTTTTTAATGTGTTCTCTGTATTACAATATTGGAGGTTAATGCAAGATAATCAGTGTGATATAGCATGCAGCCAAAGTTAAGATTATTGCATTCATGTGTGTTAGTATCACGAGTTTTATAGGTTTTGTTGTTACTTCATAGACTGTAGGATTTGAGATGTGCCCTTTTGAAGGCTTAGCTGAGCACAGTTCCATCGGGTAAGATTTACACTATCAATGGTTATATTAATACTAATCATGTTTTACAACTTTGGTAAAATCTACGCTTTGACATCTCTCTCTCTCTCTCTCTCTCTCTCTCTCTCTCTCTCTCTCTCTCTCTCTATCTCTCTCTCTCTCTCTCTTTCTCAAAACATGGTAGGAAGTGTCCTTTCTACATGAATCAATGTATATGTGGTGCTGAGAGTTCCGATTTCAGTAACCAAGGGAACACTGACATAGGAGAAGACCCTAATCCTAAGAGCACCTCCATCTGAGTCTCTTAACATAGAGTCTCTTAAAAAATAATAATAAAAAAATAGTGGGACCCACTGAAAAATAAGAAACCCGCTTCCTCGACTGCTTATATAAGAACCACATTTTGACAATCTCTTAACTATTCGTGGCCCCCACCGTGACGTGGCGGCCCGCGATTGGTTGGTTTTTTATTTTTTAAATCATAAAAAAAAAAAAAAAAAATTCAAAATTGGGACCTATTTAAGATATTTTTGACGAGTTCACAGATGGAGGTGCTCTAATGATGATATACATGTGTGGATCAACACACTATTCGCAGACCAAGGTCGTTTTTTCCGCATGTTCCTCTACCATCTAATAGAAGGATTTTTTGGAGATCTGCAATCATAGGTAAGAAAAACGAATTTCATGTTTTCAACTATTTTCAATCAAAATCTTTGTTTATATATTATTATATTTTCTTGTAGTTCCATTGGTACAATGGTTAATGGACCAATGGCTCCGTCTGATCCAAGCAGCAGCACAACACAATCTAACAGGACTCCGTCCCATTTGGGCGATTTGTTTGCTGCATTCGACTCATACTCACGTGCTCAAATATTCATGACTTTTCATGAACAACGTGCAAGAGGAATCTCAAATGGTTCAAACACAGTCAATATCACTGACTTCAACCGAGTTTACATATGGGAGAGTGAGCCTTTCTTGGAGCCAGTGATACAACACCTGGTCGAAGCTGAGTTATGTTGGAAGTAATCAAGTCTTCATATTCATTTTATTAAGTTATAAGAGTCATAGTAGTATTAACATATAAATTATTCATATCACTTATAAGATATGAATAATATAAGTAACTACTAAACAGTTACTTATTTGAATGTCTTTACATTGGGGTGTCTATTAGATATGCAACTCTTAGTCCAAAGTGTGTCATGTAAACCTATAAATACAGTTTGTCTATCTAATAAAAGTGTGTGGTTTTTGTTTCACAAAATCAGAGCAAGATTGAAAGATATAATACATTGAGTGTTCAATAAGAAAAGAAAGAGAGAAAGACAAAACAGAGTAAAATATGCGTTGTCCGATCCTTAATAACTTTGAGAGTTCAAAGTTCTACATAGTATCAGAGCTATGGAGACAACAATGCAGCAAGTTATTCCGATCTTCCATGGTGAATCATATGGTTTCTGGAAAATCAAGATGGTTACCATTTTGAAGACACTTAAGTTATGGGAAATTGTCGAAAATGGAATCACTGCAACTTCATCTTCTGAAAGCACACCGGCATCGATTAAAGGGAGAGAAGATCAATCGATGAAAGATATGATGGCTCTCCAAATCCTTCAAAGTGCAGTCTCAGAATCTATATTTCCGAGAATTGCTCCCGCATCAACCGCAAGAGAGGCTTGGAACGCTTTGGAAATGGAATTTCAAGGAAGTTCACAAGTAAAGATTATTAATCTTCAGATCTTAAGAATAGAATATTATAATCTGAAGATGGAGGAAGGTGAAACCATAAATGATTTCACAACTAAGTTGATTAATCTGAGTAATCAACTAAGAGTTCATGGAGAAGAGAAGTCTGATTACCAAATGGTTCAAAAGGTACTTATCTCCTTACCGCAACAGTTCGATAGCATTGTTGGGGTAGTTGAACAAGCAAAAGATCTATCAACTCTCTATGTCACAAAGTTGATAGGTACGCTAAAGGCGCATGAGAGGCGCTAAATCTCCGAGAAGATCGTATCAATGAGGGTGCATTTTATGGAGAAAAGCTTGGTTCAAAAGGANCCAAGCCCTTAAACACATCAAGGTTCGAGTTTCTACGGGAAGAACTATGCGTAATAATGAAGCCATGATCAAGGAGGAGTGTTGGAAGTAATCAAGTCTTCATATTCATTTTATTAAGTTATAAGAGTCATAGTAGTATTAACATATAAATTATTCATATCACTTATAAGATATGAATAATATAAGTAACTACTAAACAATTACTTATTTGAATGTTTGTGTCTCTACATTGGGGTGTTTATTAGAGATGCAAACCTTAGTCCAAAGTGTGTCTCTACATTGGAGTGTCTATTAGATATGCAACCCTTAGTCCAAAGTATGTCATGTAAACCTATAAATACAGTTTGTCTATCTAATAAAAGTATGTGGTTTCTGTTTCACAAAATCAGAGCAAGATTGAAAGATATAATACATTGAGTGTTCAATAAGAAAAGAAAGAGAGAAAGACAAAACAGAGTAAAATCTGTGTTGTCCGATCCTTAATAACTTTGAGATTTCAAAGTTCTACAAGTTCTACCGCAAGATATATGCTGATGATGATGACGGAAACGATAATAGTGGTGGTTGTGTAAACGGCAGCCAAGGCGGAAGCGATACAAAGAGTGGCAACGAAGGAAGCAACAACGTTGGTGGAAATGGTGATGGCAATGGTATAAGTGGCACTCGTTGAAGTGGCGGCGGCGGCTCTTGTTCATTCCCTTCTCATGAATCTTTAGTTTTGTTAAATGTAGTGAACTTTATTTTCTTTTTGTTTCCCAATCTTTTTTTCAGTTTAATAATTTAACTTTATTCTTAGAGCAGAGTTATCTGGTTTCCTAATTATTATTATTTTTTTACTTGGTTTGCCATCAAAGATAGACCTATAAATCAAATGAGAGAATGGGGATGTGTACATAATTGTTTATTTAGATATCATTTGTTCTTCTTGTGTCCTTAAACCTACACGATCTGATAAGTATTGAGGTCTAAAATTAAAAATAAATTAAGAGTTTTCTTGATAAATTTTTGAAATAGAAAAAGTTTGGGCCTTTTTAACACAAAAAAAATTAAGCAGACCTATTTACAACAGTTTTGTTTAATTTGATCAATGGCCCACAGAACCGTCACACTACTGCCCTACCCTTTTGGGTCGGGCATGTTCTAGGCGGAGTGCTCCTTGGCTTTTCTTTGAACCCAAACTGGTCGGAAACTTTTGCACTAGTCACATATTCTTCTTTCCGCAACATGGATTCAGTTCAGATTCGGAAGATTATTCAAACCAGCATATTTCATCTATGCAAGGAGCGAAACGAGAGGAGATATTACATAAGTTGTGTCTTGGTCTATTATTCACCGAGATCGCTTCTCTATGATACATCACATAAGTTCAAGGCCTGGCAATGGTTTGTTGTGCGCTCTGTTTCTGAAGTGGCTGCTCGGTTTCTTATATTTCACTAAAGCCTCTAGTTATTTTCCAAATTTTGTTGCAAATTAGATTTATATCATTCATCGCTTGTTAATGATTTTTGTTTTTGAATAATAAATTTAAAATTAGATCCAAAAAATGCATTGATAAATTTTCTTAATATATGTTTATTATATCAACTAAATAGTACAAGTAGGTGTAAAATGGTTCAATACAATTATGAGCCTAGTGCATTGTGCTAATATTGTCGATTCATCACCATAAGAATTTAAACCTTCATAATGTATGTTATGACAAAACAACAGGCGTACTTAAAAAAAAAAAAGACAATTAGTACATATTAGTTTTAATTTGATTGGAGCGAAGTATTTAAAAAATATGTCAGCTATTGATATCTATTACATATTTTATTTACATTTGGTGTGCAATTGTTTTTAAATATTACTAGATATATACCCGTGCTACGCTACGGAATTTTTTTAAAATTTTTATATTATTTATTTAAAATATTTTGTTTATTTTTTTTGTTTTAAACACAAAAATATTAAAAACAAATATATGCACACATTATTCTTCTTGTAATCAAAACATCTTAAAATTAATCTTTCAGGTATTGACCTCTCTAAACAACAAAATCGCCAGTTCAATTTTCCGTTTTTTCTTTATTCATGCGATTCTTTGTTGTATCTCAATTTCTCTGAAAATAATATCTTAAGAGTTATCTTGAATCTCTCATCAATTGTAACATCAAAATTTTGAATCTTTTTTACAATAACTTTGATGAGAAAATTTTGAAATCTTTAAGACATTTCCCATAACGACTCACATATTGGATCACACTTGAGTATGGAGACGTTTCCCATTCATTACAATTTTTTTGACTCTTACAAGAATCTAGTTGGTGTAATCTCTGAGTCGTTGTGTTCTTCATTTTTGCTACAAAATCTTAGTATTTCCAAATAACAACATCTTTGGTCAATTCCCAAATATTATTCTCTTGAATTTTGAATATCTTCAAAAATAATTTCTCACATCTGAAGTGTTTTCTACATTAATATTTGCTTATAAGAGTTCGAGACACCGAATTCAGTTCGACATAGTTCAACTTTATTTATTTTGTATTTACGAATTTAATATATTTTATTTTTATATATAAAAAATTATTTTTGAGAAAAAATATACAAAAAAGAAATACACCATAAATTTTTATACTTATAATCAAAACATCTCCGAAATTGATATATCCGGTCGTTGCCTCTTTGAAATCATTTTTCTTTGATTTTACCTCTTTTGTTTCTCTCTTTATTCTCAATCTCTCTGCAAATTTATTTGTTTTGAAATCAACATTCTCTTTTCTTCTTCTCTTGAGCTTAAGTCAACTTAAAATATTTTCTTCTGCTTAATCGAAATCATAAATGAAAATTTCTTTCCAAAATACTGAAATCATATTTCCACCACCCTCTCTTACAATAACTTTATCAAAAAGTTACCAAAATAATATTTTCTTAGGAGCAAGAAACTACAAAACCTTGGTATTTATTACAACAATATAACTAGCTCAATCTCTAGTTAAATATATTTCTCTATTCCTATGATTTTTTGTCGTATCTTAATTTATCTGGGAACGGTATTTTTTTGTCACAGAATTGATAGGAACCTTGAAGGCACATGAGAGGCGTCTAAATCTCCGAGAAGATCGTATCAATGAGGGTGCGTTTTATGGAGAAAAGCTTGGTTCAAAGAAAGGAAACAAGCAAGAGAAACGTCATGAGAAGACCATCAAATGGTGTGGCTTGTGCAAAAAGAACAATCACAATGAGGTAGATTGTTTTAGAAAGAAAAATGAAGTTGTTTCACAAAGAGGTGTAAACAACGAGAGAAGATGCTATGTGTGCGACAAGCCAGGGCACATAGCAAGATACTGTGGACTTAGAAAAAGGGAAGGAGCACATATAAGTCTTGAAGAATCAGAAGATGAAAATGAAGATGAGTGTCACATGCTCTTTAGTGTCGTTGAAGAAGAATAAGTCTCAACAATCGGAGAAGAAACATGGTTGGTAGATAGCGGATGTACCAATCACATGTCTAAAGATGCAAGACACTTTATTACATTGGATCGTAGCAAGAAAATCAACATACGTATTGGCAATGGTGATAAAATCGTGTCCAAAGGAAAAGGCGATATAAGAGTATCTACAAACAAAGGAGATCATGTCATCAAAGATGTACTCTATGTACCCAAACTGGCAAGAAATTTACTTAGTGTTTCTCAAATGATATCAAATGGATATCGAGTCATCTTTAAAGACAAAAATTGCATGATTCAAGATGCAAGAGGGAAGAAGATCTTGGACATCAAAATGGAGGATAGAAGCTTTCCAATTCGTTGGAAAAAATCAAGTGAAGAAGCGTATGTTGCTACTGAAGAAAAAGAAGAGCAAACAATTCTTTGGCACAAGCGTTTCGGTCATATAAATTATGACAAGATGGAGAAGATGCAAACGCTAAAGGTTGTGGAGGATCTTCCAAAGTTCGAAGTGATAAAAGGCATATGCGAGTCGTGTGAGATGGGAAAACAATCAAGGAGGAGTTTTCCAAGGAGATCTCAAAGCAACACAAGCAAAACCTTGGAGCTCATTCATTCGGACTGGAATCAATAAATGGGAGCAAGTACTTTCTCACATTTATTGATGATTTTTCAAGAATGACATGGGTGTATTTCTTGAAAAGTAAAAGTGAAGTGATCAAAAAGTTCAAGCAATTCAAGCGTTATGTGGAAAACCAATCGGATAATCAAATCAAGAGACTTAGAACGGATGGAGGTGGTGAATTTCTATCAAAAGAATTCATCAAAATATGTCAAGAGATTGGCTTACATCACGAAGTAACGACTCCTTATTCTCCACAACAAAATGGTGTTGCAGAGAGGCGAAATCGAACACTAGTGGAGATGTCTAGATCAATGCTTGAAGAGAAGAAGTTAGCAAATATTTTTTGGGCTGAAGCTATTGCAACATCAACTTATTTGCAAAACAGATTACCATCAAATTCATTAGAGAAAGGAGTGACACCGCTAGAGATTTGGAGTGGAAAGAAACCAAGTGTTAATCACTTAAATTTTTTTGGGTGTGTATGCTACATACACGTACCGGATGAGAAGAGAATAAAGCTTGACACTAAAGCCAAAAAAGGAATATTTGTCGGCTACAGCAACGAATCAAAGGGCTATAGAGTGTTCTTGCTAAATGAAGAAAAGGTCGAAGTATCAAGAGATGTGACATTTGATGAGAAGAAAACATGGAGTCGTGATGACAGAGGAGAAAAGAAATCGATTCTATCACAAGTCAATATCAACTTACAAGGACAAGAAGGAGAAAATGATCTAAACGCTCAAATAGATCAAGTAAGTAATGCATTCAATCAACTTCAAATTTCAAACAGAAGAGTTCAAAACTCAAATGAAGAAGGAGAAGAATCTGTTGGTCCACGAGGTTTTCGATCAATCAATGATCTAACAAATCAAACAAATGAAGTTGAAGGAGATGCAATCATACATGAAATGTGTCTTATGATGGCTGAAGAACAACAAGCGTTGGAGGAAGCAATGAAAGATGAAAAGTGGATAGAAGCCATGAGAGAAGAGATACTTATGATAGAGAAGAACAAAACATGGCAAGTTGTGGCGAGACCAAGAGATAAAAATTTTATTAGTGTCAAATGGATCTTTCGTTTGAAAACTAATGCAAATGGAGAGGCAATCAAGCACAAAGCGAGATTGGTGGCTAGAGGATTCACACAAGAGTATGGTGTGGATTATCATGAAACGTTTGCACCGGTTTCAAGATATGATACAATAAGAACAATGATGGCGATTGCGGCTCAATACAAATGGAAACTCTTCCAAATGGATGTGAAGTCATCATTCTTAAATGGAGATTTGGAAGAAGAAGTCTATATAGTTTAACCGCCAGGATTCATAGAAGAAGGAGAAGAAGGAAAAGTTCTAAAACTTTACAAGGCGCTCTATGGCTTAAAACAAGCTCCTAGAGCATGGTATGGGCGTATTGATGGATACTTTATCAAGAATGGCTTTGAGAGAAGCATCAATGATGCAGCGTTTTATGTGAAAAAGTCATTGAAGGAGATATTGGTGGTTAGCTTGTATGTTGATGACATCATAGTTACCTGAAGTAACATAAATGAGATTGATTGATTCAAGGAGGAGATGAAAAATGATTTTGAGATGACAGACTTAGGAGAACTAAGTTACTTTCTTGGCATGGAAGTGATCCAAAACGAATAAGGCATATTTTTATCACAAGAGAACTATGCGAAGAAGCTCTTGAAAAAATTTGGAATGCAAGATTGCAAGAGTTTATCAACACCTTTAACTCCTCACGTCAAAAGAAAGTAAGTATTGAATGATAAGCTTGAAGACGTTACAAAGTACATAAGCATGATTGGAGGATTATTATATCTTTGTGCTTCAAGACCAGATATCATGTATGCAAGTTCTTACTTGTCTCGTTACATGACATCTTCGTCAATGCAAAATCTTCAATTGGCCAAACGAGTTCTTAGATATATCAAAGGGACTTTGACATATGGGATTCAATTCAAACGAGTAGAAGAACCAGAGTTGGTTTGATTTTCTGATAGTGATTGGGGTGGTTCAGTTGAAGACAAGAAGAGCACAAGCGGCTATGTTTTTACAATTGGATCGGGTGCATGCTTTTGGAACTCAATCAAGCAGAAAACGGTTGCTCAATCAATGGCCGAGGCTGAGTACATTGCACTTTGCTCCGCAGCAAACCAAGCAATATGGTTACAAAGACTAGTGAATGAGATCGAATTCAATACTGAAAAAGGCATAAGGATTCTATGTGATAACAAATCTGCGATTGCCATAGGGAAGAATCCAATTCAACATTGTTGAACAAAGCACATCGACATCAAGTATCATTTCGTACGAGAAGCTGAGCAAGAAGGGAAAATCAACCCTTAGTCCAAAGTGTGTCATGTAAACCTATAAATACAGTTTGTCTATCTAATAAAAGTATATAGTTTTTGTTTTACAAAATCAGAGCAAGATTGAAAGATATAATACATTGAGTGTTCAACAAGAAATACAAAAGAGAGAAAGACAAAACAGAGTAAAATCTGTGTTGTCCGATCCTTAANGAGTGTTATAAAACATCTTATGGACTCATTAACCGGCCCATTAGGTTTTACTCTTTTCTATTGTACCCTGACATCTATATATATTGTTCCAGAGATCATTAATAAGAATAAGTTTACAACACATTTTAACTATTTCTCTATTTTACCTTTAGTTTTTCTCATTCCTAAAAGAAACATATATTAATACAATATTTCTATTTATTATACATTTAAAATCAATTATTACAATTTGACAATAACTTAACCCATTAATAACATAATTGACTATCACTTTCTAACATGTGTCTTTTCAGTATTACTGTATTATACCACTTGATATTCTCCATTATAAAAAAAATATACAAAGACACGTGTCATCCTTCATTTTAATTATTTCTATATTTTACTTTTTGATATTCTCATTCCTAAAGAAACATATATAAATACAATAATTTATCTTAATTGACCATAACTTAACTCATTAATACAACTCGCAATAATTGACAATTAATTAGAAAATTTTCAAATTGATTTTCTTTTTAGGTTGATTTTCTCTTCTATATAAGTGATGTAGTTCTTAGCATATAACCCTTAACAAATGTAAGATCATTATTACCTTATATAATAAATTAGGGTTCGCTAGCTTAACCACATGCTGACACGTGTCATCCTTCATTTTAACTTTCATTTTAACTATTTCTGTATTTTACCTTTAGATATTTTCATTCCTAAAAAAACATATATAAGAACAATATTTTTATTAATTACACATTTAAAATCAATTATTACAATTTGTCAATAACTTAACTCATTAACAACATAATTGACTATCATTTTTAACATGTGCCTTTTCAGTATTACTCTATTATACCACTTGATATTCTCCATCATAAAATAAAAATATACAAAGACATGTGTCATATTTCATTTTAATTATTTCTGTATTTTACCTTTTGATATTCTCATTCCTAAAACAAACATATATAAATACAATAATTTCTCTTAATTGACCATAACTTAACTCATTTATACAATTCGCAATAACTGACAAATTAACTAAAAAAAATTCAAATTGATTTTCTTTTCAGGTTGATTTCCTCTTCTATATAAGTGATGTAGTTCTTAGCATATAACCCTTAACAAATGTAAGATCATTATTACAATACAAATTTCAAATTTTTTTTTTCAGGTTTATTTTTTACTTCTATATAAGTGATTTACTTGGAGCTTAGAGCACCTCACGAATAAAAAATCACTTCTTTATAGTGCTGTATATATATATATCTATATCAATTTATTTTTTATTTTCAGGTTGATTTCCTTCTATATATGTTACCTTTTGATATTATCATTCCTAAAAGAAACAAATATAAATACAATAATTTCTATTAATTGATCATAACTTAACTCATTAATACAATTTTCAATAATTGACACACTAATTAGAAAACTTTCAAATTGATTTTCTTTTCAGGTTGATTTCTTCTTCTATATAAGTAATGTAGTTCTGAGCATATAACCCATAACAAATATAAGATCACTATTACAATACAAATTTCAATTTTTTTTTTAATTTTTTACTTCTATATAAGTGATTTACATGGAGCGTAGAGCACCTCATAAATGTAAAATAACTTCTTTATAGTGCTATATATATATATATATATATATATATATTAATTTATTTTTTCTTTTCAGGTTGATTTTCCCTTCTATATATGTGATGTAGTTGGGAGCATATAATCAATGAGGAATGTAAGATCCCTTCTTTAATGTAATATATATATATAATTTTTTTTATTTGTCTAAATTAATTAATGTTTACCCCCCCCCCCCCAATTATAATTTTTCGCATAAGTTATTTAATTTCATTAACTAAATATAACTATATATCAACAAAAACAAATAAATTATATATATATATATATATATATATATATATATTATTATATATATTAGAAAGTGATATTACATTCGTCATTGATTATATACTTCCAACTACATCACTAATATAGAAGAGGAAATCAAGCTGAAAATAAAAAAGAAATTAAAATATGTATTGTGATAATTTAAAAAATGTGAAGAATCATGATACTTCATTTTTTATTTATTGCAACATTATAATCAATGCCACTAACAATTCTTGGGTATTTAGGTAATAAAATTAGGAAAGACATACCCACGGAAACTCTAATTGGAGCTAAACATCAATCAATTTAGACAAATAAATATATATATATATATATATATATATTAATTTATCTAAATTAATTATTGTTTACCCCCCAAAAATTAGAATTTTTCGTATGTCTTATTTAATTTCATTAACTAAATATAACTATATATCAACAAAACAAATTTAACTAGACCAATTTCAATGGCATCACACTTTTATATAAAGAAGAGTTTCTCTAATAAATAAGTGATGTACTTGGGAGCAAATAGTCAATTACAAATGTAAGATTACTTCTCTAATTTAATATATATATATATATATATATATATTTTTATTTTTTTAATTTGTCTAAACTAATTGATGTTTACTCCCCACGAATTAGATTTTTCTTGGCTATGTCTTACTTAATTTCATTAACTAACAATCTTTGAACTATATTTGTTAGTGGCGCTGATACTAATGCCGCAAGATATACAAAATTTAACTATCATGATTCTTCACATTAGACATGTTAGTTTTTTTCTTACATTGTAAAATTTCTATCTTCCCATCATATGGTTTCAATATAATGTGAAAAGCAAGGTATGACTTCTTTATTTGACGATCTATATGAGTCTCTTCACTTTTTCTAAAATGACTCAACAAAAATTTAGAATAAAAAATTATTTATTTATTCATGTTTATTTTTATAGAATAATTAATTAGTTTTGAGATATATAATAAGTTATAATAATTTTGTGAAATATTGATCGAATATAATTTTTAGAAAACGATCCATAGGTACAAAAACTATATTATTATTAAATAATTGAATAATAATGTGACTATCATTATTTACTTTAGTGTAGGGAAAAAATAGAAACATTTGTAAATTTAATATCAAATTAGTTTACCTAAGCGGAATACGACATCTACATAGTTCAATTATTTTGATATATATATTTAAATATATATATAGTGTTGTATAATATACTACATTTGTTTAAACTCAGGCAATGTGTGAGAACTCTCCTAGTATATATATATAATAAAACAGAGAGATTAATTTAAAACTTTAAGTGAATCTGTAATTTATTTATCATATTGTAGTGATCCTGCAATATATAAGGTTTTGTGAAAACAGTTTTTCCAACATTAATATTTAGAAAATATGTTTAAATACAATAGTGAAAGATGAATGGACTTCTTGCTAAACTAGACCCTTATTTGAAGTCAATTCTAAAACTAGATCCCTCTTTTTTTTTTTTTTCAAAATGCCTTAAAATACTCTTTCCAGCTTCTTTTTTCACAAAAATACATAGCGCAGACTTCTCCTGTGAAGTCTGGTAGCTGGGTTTGGAAAACAATAACCCAAAGATTCTCACGTAATATCGAAAATGCCATCGTCTACAATAGTTCCCAACCACACTTACCAAACAAAATTGAGCTCTCAATGCTTCAAACAACCGAATTAAGTGATGTTAATGCTTTAAAACTGAGTTAAAAGCTCCATTTTTGTCGATCTCCTCTCTCATTTCAACCATTTAACTCTATAATATCGTTTTCAATATTTACCATCCATATATCTTGCGATTTACTAAGATATGAGGCATTATAACGCTTGGGTATTGTTGGCGTGATCAGTTCTTGGCCGTTTAAGAAGCTAAACACAAGCTCAAACCGATCTTGGTAATTTTTGCTTCATTTTCTCCGATTTTCCAGAAGGCAGACTTCATGGGTGAAGTCTCAATAGTCAACTGGGGGTTAGTTTTGCAATTTACTTTTTGGGTCTCAGACTTCACGATTGAACCACGATGAAGTCTGAAGTTTTCCTTTGAAAACAAAAAACGGTGTTTAGACTTCACCGTCGAAGTCTGGTTACAAGGGGTCTAGTTTTGCAATTGACCGTTAAGTCTGACTTTGTACAAAGACTGCTTCTGTTGAAGTCTGCGAAAAAAGCGGTTAGTTTTGCAATTGACCGGAACGAAGACTTTTTATCGAGACTTCATCTGAGAAGTCTGCGTGAAAAAAGGGGTTAGTTTTGCATTGACCAAAAATTCCGAAACATTAACTATTGGTAGACTTCTCGTATGAAGTCTACAACCATCGGTAATTCTGGAATTTAAAAATAAATTTTTTTGGTCAATTGCAAAAGTAACATTTTTTCTAAATAGACTTCTCAGACGAAGTCAATGTAAAAGTCAAACTCTGGTCAATTGCAAAACTATACCTACTTTATGGGTAGACTTCGCCGAAGAAGTCTCTGGATCTTGCCATTGTGAGGATGTTTGATTCCATGAAAGTTCATTTACCTGCTTGTGTGTCTCTCCACCTAAGACAGAATATACCGATTCATCAAATCGGCAATCCGCATATCTGGCCTTAAATAGGTCTCCTGTGGTCGGCTCGAGATATTTGATAATGGTGAGAGAATCAAAACCAACATATATTCCCATCCCCCTTTGAGGTCCCATTTTAGTTCTCTGTGGTGGTGCAATGGGTACATAGACTGAACACCCAAATGTCTTCATATGGGAGATGTCTGGCTCATGACCCGTTAGCAGTTGGGATGGTGAATATCTATGCTCACTAGATGGCCGGATGCGTATTAGTTCAGCAGCATGTAAGACTGCATATCCCCAACTAGAGACCGGGAGCTGCGACCTCATAAGTAATGGTCGAGCAATCCATTGAATCGTTTAATGAATGATTCAGCTAATCCATTCTGTGTATGGACATGTGCCACGGGATGTTCTACACTTACCCCCATGGCCATACAGTATTCATTAAACGCTTGGGAAGTGAATTCACAGCATTATCAAGACGTATAGTCTTAAGTGGGGAAATCTAGAAAATGGCTCGCAACCTGATGATTTGGGCCAATAACCTAGCAAATGCTTGGTTCCGAGAAGACAATAGACAGACATGCGACCAGCGGGTCGATGCGTCAATTAGAACCATGAAGTACCGAAACGTCCCACACGGTGGGTGGATCGGTCCACATATGTCTCCTTGTACTCGTTCCAGAAAATTCAAGGTCTCTTTGGACAATTTGACTGGTGAAGTCCGAGTGATCAACTTCCCTTGTGAGCAAGCTGTGCACATGAGGTGTTGAGAGAAGACTCGGTTTTCTTTAAGGGTGTGCCCCTTAGAACTTTGAATTAATTTACGCATCATGTTCGCTACCGGGATAACCAAGCCGTGCCGTGTCAAATAGTGCCAATAGTGTAATCTTTAAACCGTGCTTTGATAGCAGCATTAGCCTCAATCATATTGACCTTAGCATAGTAAAGGCCAGTAGATAGTGCAGTATAGTCTCAAGGACTTGTTTATGGCCGTGTGAGACTTTAGTGATGAGTAATGATTCTTTGTTCCCTTCACCCTGGTTTCGATGTGGAAACCATTTAGTCTTATGTCTTTGAAGCTCAAAAGATTTCTCTTTGAAATGGGTGAGTATAGCGCATCTAGTATTTCTAGAGTGTGTGCCGTTTGATAACAACACATGGGCTTGGTCGTGGCCCTCTATTAGGCTCGAGGTACCCGCTATGGTGCTAATGTTTGCGGTTTTTATTATGAGATTTATGAAATAGGTCTTGTCTTTTAATATGGTATGACTGGATCCACTATCCACCACAATGATATCCATGTTCTCATGCATATCTTCATTAAACAAGAGGTATGATTTAAATTTAAATAAACCATAATAAATTCATAAATGAAATAAAAGACATAAGTTCTGAAATGTAAATCAAATCTAAATAAAACAAATCTCAAATGAAAATAAAATCAAGAATAAATCGAAATGTTCAGATGTCGAGATTAATCGAGTAGGTCGGAGGTTTGGTAATCCATGGGATCAACCTTCTCATCCTTGAAGTCACCTTCATAATCTTGGTGGACCAAATTAGCTTCAGGATTAGCCTTCCTGTGCTTCTGATAGACTCAGAAAGGAACTTGGGAGTGCGACAGTTCTTGGACCAATGATTTGAAATCCCGCATCGGTGGCAAGGGGATGGATTGGTCGAGTTGGCTGCATGGGTCGGTTTGGAGATCCCACGACCTTTACCGTGATTGTAACTGAGGTTAGGTCGGTTGCCTCGGTTTGAATTCCCACGTCCATTGCCACGCTTCCCACGTCTGTTGTCACGTCCGCGACCACGATCAGAGGATCTGTCACGCTGGACGTAGTTGGATTCTCTATCGGCTCCTTCTGGGAGGGGCTGATCCCGGGGGCCTTTGAGCACTATTCTTCATCAACAAACTGATTGTTTTTCTCCGCTAGGAGTAAGCAAGAGATCAAATCCTCATATGCCGTGTGTTTCATTCCACGGTATTGTTTGCTGAAAGCACAATATTCTGAGTTGTGAAGGTTGACAATGTCTTCTCAAGAAGATCATGATCAGACACTTCTTCGCCACAGAGTTTCATGAGTGAAACAATCCCAAAGAGTTCGGAGTTGTAGGCGTCCACGGATTTGAAATCATGGAACCGTAGGTTCTTCCAATCGAACTTGGCTTGGGGCAATAGGACCGTTTTCTGATGGTCATACCTCTTTTTTAGTGCCACCCAAAGGTCGAGTGGATTCTCAATCGTGAGATATTGATTTTTGAGGCTCTCGGCCAGGTGATGGCGGATATGAAATATCGCGCTGGAACGCGATCTTTGAGAGATGCGGTGTTATCATCGATGATGCATTCACCTAGGCCTTTGGAGTTGAGGAAAATTTTAGTGTCAAGGGCCCACTAGAGATAGTTATCTCCTGAGACATTGAGTGCCTCGAATTCAACCTTTTGAATGTTCGACATCTGAAACATATATAATTAATTTCATTAAGGGATTATGAATCTATGGTATTTGGATTATGGGATTCATAACAGTAACGATGAACAGTAACGATGAACAGTAACGATGAACAGTAACGCATGAACAGTTATGATGAACAGTTATGATGAACAGTTACGATGAACAGTTACGATGAACAGTTATGATGAACAGTTACGATGAACAGTTACGATGAACAGTTGATGAATCAGTTATGATGAACAGTAACGATGAACAAACATGTAACAGTACGTGATTTTGCATGATTTTACAAAACAAAATCGTGATCTAGGGTTAAGCGGTTAGGGTTTTGATGGTTTAGATTAGAGTTTCTAAATGAAGATGGTTTCGATCATTAGGGTGATGATTTTACCTTTGATCACGCCTTTTTGGTTCTGACTGGAAAAAGGAACCGGGAGCTAAAGACCTCGGTTTTCAAATCGACTCAAGGTAGGAGAAGAAGCGGCGGCTAGGGCTCGGAGGAGGAGAAGAAGCGGCGGCTAGGGCTCAGAGGAAGAGAAGAAACGGCGGCTAGGGCTCAGTTGGTTAGAGCCTCGTGCTGATAACGTGTTGTAAACTTATTCTTATTAATGATCTCTGGAACAATATATATATATATATATATATATATATATATGTCAGAGTACAATCGAAAAGAGTAAAACCTAATGGGTCGGTTAATGAGTCCATAAGATGTTTTATAACAAAATGAAGGTTAAAATGAAGGATGATACGTGTTAATATGTGGTTAAGCGAACCCTTATTTATTATATAAAACATGGGTGGGTTCCAGTTTCATTATATGTTGGAAAAACCTTAGACATTGTGGTGATCACTATAACATGATAAACAAATTAATTAGTTTTTACTTATAAGATTTTTAAATTCATCAGTTAGTTACGTCCAAAGTATATAACATCATCTAATTTATATAGAAAATACTAGTAATTATTATTTTTCAAAATCAAGAATCGTCATGTATTTTTTATCATTCGTAAAATTTATTTTATTTGGCCATTTTTCACTAAACCAGACCTAATACCAAATATGGTTAAGGATTAAAAATGGTTGCTGCATTATTACTTCTCGTACTTGTTGCTTTCTTATTGTTTATACACAGATTTTTCGGTTATTGAAAATCACAAAAAACGTATTTTTTATACATCTATATCAACTTTATTTTTATCTAAATTACTACGCCTCCAATTAAACCGATTAATAAACTGATTATACTGCATTCGTTTGACTTGATCCAAAATTTACCAAACTTAATATGATTTTGACCTAATTTTGATCTGATTTGGTCCCAAATGTTCTTCTTCCCTACCCAATTTTGACATGAAATGAAGCCTCCAATCTCTTCTTCTCACCATCTATCTCTTTCTTTCCCCACTTATTCTTCTTCTCTTTTCTTTCTCATATATTGCTTTGGCTGCAGGTAAGCATAAAATCACAAAACCCTTGATATGGCGGCCTAACCGACAAAAAAGTATGTTCAATGCTTCAGACTGAAGAAGATGTTCGGTATCATCACCAACTGCCAACGTGACTCAAGTCTTATTAAGCTTAATGGTTCGCCGATCGAGTTTCATCAGCTAAAGATTCTCCATTCAAGATCTTCGAGCCAATCTTCCTTCTTGGAAAAAATCGTTTCGCCGAAGTTGACATGAAGATCCGAATCATTGGTTGTGGTAACACATCTCAAGTTTATCCAATCCGTCATAGTATCGCTAAGGACCTCATTGCTTACTACCATAAAGATATCTTGGTGAGGTATAATTAGAAGAAGAAGGGAAGGAAGGAGATTGGTGGTGAGTAAAAAAGGTTAAATATTAAATCTAAATCGGATAAAGATGAAAAACATTCCGATCAAAATCAGATTAAATTTAATTAAATTTGAATTAAATTAAACTATATTAAATAGTTACCAATTTATTGACTGTTTAGATTGAAAACGTAGTAATTAGATAAAAGAAAAAAAAACAAAATAGGTGTATTTATTAAAAAAGAAAAATAAAATTTGGGTGTTTTTTTGAGAAGACTAAAGGTTCATGTAGCTAAGAGAAAACAACAAATACATATAAAAAGATTTGCGAAAGAAAAGAAAGGGAACACCAAAGTGATGATAAAAAGAATGTGTCTCCTAGTGAATGCCGTAAGAATAGGCTGCCACGTCGGTGGGCCAAATGTCGACAAGCCGCTTCGTGGGTATACCTTATTTCCGCCACACAGCTGCAACTTGCCGTTTCTCAGCCGTTTATTAAACCGCATTTCAAACATTTAACCCCTAATCCTTTTAACCAAACACTAAAAGTCAAGCAATAAATTTTATGTTAAATTAGAAAAAGAGGGTTCTTGTTTATGTCGGCTATATTTTTTGTTTAATTAAATAATTTGGTAAGAATAGAGTGGCGGCGCTACCACATAAGGCATATATCTTTAGCCGCCTAACCTGACAACATTCATCATATCCTCTAGCTTATGTAATCCTTTCTCTTTCTATATTACACGTATACATATCACGTTCGGTTAAATTTAGGGTTTGATAAAGATAGAATACAAACAAAAACAAGACTTTCCTATGGTGAAAGGACTGGTCATAGACGAGAAGCCGAGAAGGAATCCCATGAGCTCCAAGGAGAAGCGGTATAAAGGGATAAGGATGAGGAAGTGGGGGAAGTGGGTGGCTGAGATAAGGGAGCCTAACAAACCATCACGGATCTGGCTTGGTTCCTACAAAACCGCGGTTGCTACCGCACGGGCCTACGACACCGCCGTGTTTTACTTACGTGGTCCTTCCGCGAGAGTCAATTTCCCCGAACAGGTTTTTCAGGACGGAAACGGCGGTGAAGGTGTACGAGGAGACATGTCTGCGACGTTTATACGGCAGAAGGCGGCTGAGGTAGGAGCTAGAGTTGATGCGGAGCTCCGGTTAGAGAATAACATGGTGGAGAAACTAGACATGAATAAGTTGCCGGAGGCATATGGATTGTAATTTTATAGTTTGATAGTTTATAGGTTGGAGATTGCCGGGAGACAGTCAAACAGAGGTTCTGACTCGTATGAGGCATAATATATAGTTGATATCTGTTTTTTTTTTTTTGGGAAAATTAAATGAATTAGATGAGCATAGTAATTTTTTCATAACATGGATCTTAAAAAGCAAAGGAATAACGAAACAAGTGCTAATAACCAATGATAATAACGGACGATTAATGTCCAAGTACGGCGGAAGTCATTGCTTGTATATTGGCGATATATGTTTGTTGTAAACCATAAATTGTAACCAGTGCCGGCCCGAGAGCATATGGCGCCTAAAGCGAACCCAAAATATAATGCCCCTTGATTGTAAGAATTTTTTTTTGCTATCTTAAGTATATAATCAAAATAATGCAAAATGACATTGAAACTTAGTTTGTTTTTAAAAGAAATAAAGTACAAAAACAATACTACATTACTCATGAAAGATAATCTTCCTAGCTTTCTTTCCTGCAAAATCATTTGTTAACTTCGAATAATCAAGATTTTCAGCCAACTCATGTTCTATTGATATCATCGACAATCCACTCAATCGCTCTTGAGACATAGTCGAACGTAGATAATTCTTTATGAGCTTCAACTTTGAAAAACTTCTTTCTGCACTAGCAACTGAAATTGGAATTGTCAGTAATATGCGATAAGCGATCCATGTGTTTGGATAACAACCATCCATTCTTTTTAAAAATTCCAACATCTCAACGGCCTTTGTAATTTCTTTTGGCAACATTCCTTTTAGATATTGAAGTTCCATGAATAGATGTTTTCCATCTACATCTGAAACCCCATCATACTCTAGAGAAGCTTCAAGCTTGATACAAGATGCCATCAACTCATCATCTTTTGCTGACTTTAGTTTTTTCAAAACAAACAAAAATCCAAATATTTCCTCATAACGCTGAAATTGCTCGAATCTAACCCCAAGAGACATTATAGCTTGATCCACTATGTTGATGAAATAATCTATCCTAAAACGCTCCTCCGCATTTAAAGGATTACTTTCATCAACTCTCTCAGCCACTTCACCATATTGCTTCTTTTTTTTCATCAAGCGTTTTGGTTTTGTAGAAAACGTTGGTTCAATCTCCATATCAATGGCAATTTTCATAGCTTCAGCTTTTGCTTTCTCAAAACCTGTTTCTCTATAGCCTTTTAAATAATCAACAAGTCCTCCTAACTGAAAAATAGCCGCCTCAAGATCCATATCCTCTGCTTGTAAGGTTTTGCTCACTATATTGACAACATAAAGCAAATCATACCAAATTACCATTCCAAACAAGAATTCAAACCCTCCAATTCCATGTATTTCACTTACTGCAAGAGACTCGGCATCACTACGATGTCCTGGATTATCACTGTTTTCTGCTAAGTAAAATAAAGCATCTCGTATCTTTGAAGCTTGAAATCTTATTGGTTTAACACTATCAATGCGACTTTCCCAACGAGTTTGTGATAGTGGTTTAAGAGTAATACCGTTCACCATTTCTCTGTAGACTTCCCAGTTGTTTGTTGAAGATGCAAATAAGCAGTATATACGTTGCACAATGCCAAAAAATGAAACAGCTTTCTCGGATGAGGAAGCAATATCACAAAGAGCAAGATTGAGACTATGACATCCACATGGAGTATAAAATGCCCTTGGGTTTATATCAAGCAATCTTTTCTGAACTCCTTTATGTCTTCCTTTCATATTTTGCCCATTGTCATAACCTTGTCCTCTTACATCTTCGATATTCAACTTAAGATCTGCCAATGCATCTTGAAGAGTGTTAAAAATTCCTTCTCCTCTCTTGTCTTTGATTTCCAAAAAGGACAAAAAGAACTCCTCAGCCTTAGGTGAATCCGTAGAAACATCCACACATCGAATTAGAAAGGTCATTTGCTCTTTACGACTAACATCAGGAGTGGTATCCAAAATGATTGAAAAATACTTCGCATCTTGAATCTTCTTTAAGATCACCATCTTAATCTCATTGGCAAGCAATTCTATCAACTCATTCTGAATCTTATGACTAAGATAATGGTAATGAGTTTCACCTTGTTGAATCCGTCGAATATGTTCCTTCATTACTTGATCAAAGCCTCCGATCATCCTAATAAAAGCCAAAAAATTTCCACTATTCGGATCAGTAATCTTTTCGTTTTCACCACGAAATGCCAAATTCCTTTCTGCTAGAGTCTTTACCACTGCGATTATCCTCAGCATCACATCTCTCCAATGCTTTCTCTCCTTGTTAATTGCCTCCTGCAAGTGCTTATCAATAGTTTCCGTCTTTTTCAGCCTTATTTCTAGCTCAATCCAACGAGACATACAAACAATATGATGATGAGTAGTTTCATGTGTTTTCAGCCTGTGTGAAGCATTTCTCCAGTCATCATACCCGGTAGTTACCAAAACAGGTGGATTTGTGTCTTGAGTGAATAGTTTACAGCAAAAACAAAAGATCTTGTTTTAGCTTCTGAGTAAACTAACCATCTTATGTCTTGTTTTTCTCCGTTTATCATTTTTCTTGTATAACAAGAGTAAGTGAAACATCTATCATTACCATCTCTTGGAAAAAGATAATCAGTCGATGGTCTCGTGGGTGGACCTTTCTCAACCAAAAAATCCCTCATTCTCTGTTCAATTTTCCCCCAATTTCCAATATCATATTCATCCATATTACGATGGTCTCGTGGGTGGACCTTTCGAACCCAACACATTACAGTTTTCCATAAAAACTCATACCACTATGCTTAAGGAACCTAATTGTAGATGATGCCCCCAAATTGTTTTATATTCTTGGCGCCTAAAGCCCTTGCTTCATGGGGAGAGCCACTGATTGTAACAGATTGTGCAACTGTCTTGCCGACTTCGTTCGAATAGGGAGAGCCACTGTTTTCGTTTCATGACCGTAAGGTCTTGTCTTGCAATTGAATAGTAAAGGCAGCTCCACAAATTGACTAGTGTTTTATCTATGAGGAAAAGAAATATTGTATTTGAACTGGCCCAAAGCCTACGGGCGTACGGGCCTAAACAGGCATGTGATGTAAATTTAATTATGTGATCTGTTTTTATCAAAAATGATTATAAAACAAAGGGAACAATGGTTTTAATGCCACTATTTTCATTCCTTAATGCCACTTTTTTTTTTTTAATATTTATTTTTAAGTCGAAATCGAAGTCAAATGACCAAAAACCAAGGGTAAAATAACAATAATTATCAATCCAACCTACATAATCCGGCTCAAACCCAGTAACCCGACACAACTTCATTAGATTTACGGATCCAATACAACTACTATAGTTGTACTTTGTTGAACATAACTAAAATGTAAAACAAAAAAAACAATCGCCGCTTCCAAACTAATGTGAGATTTCATTAACACATCCACATAGGTGTTTAAAATAGTTAAAAAAATATGTACAACATTTGCATAGGTGTCTAGAGAAGTTAAAAAATGTGTACAACATTCACATAGCTGTACTTTGTTGAACATAGTTGTACTTTACGCAGGAGTAACAAGAACGAAAGTGACATTTAACGACAACATTTCACATAGTTGTACTTTGTTAAACATTGTTGTACATAGTTGTACTTTACGCGGAAGTAAAGATACGACAACATTCAAATAGATAGTTGAGATGTATTAAAACCAGTCAACTTTGTCACGGAACTCTCTACAAAACCAGTACATTTGAATGATCCAAAAGCATGAATCACACATGCTTCCTCTTTCGCCGCCTTTGAATTCCTCATTCCAATCGTATTCCCAATTATTTCGTGGAGCACATTTACAGCTGTAGAGTTTTCGACCATCAATTTGAGCCTCTCTCTCCAGAAACAATGGAGGAAGTTCATAAGGCCATGTGTAAGGAATGATTACTTTCATGAGTCTCCTTCTTACTACTCTAACAAAATCCCTACTCGGACTAGTAAGTTCTCTGTCAAAAGGGTCTCCAGGAGTCATGATCCTACGAAGAATTGCATAACTGTAGATAGCCACATCATATCCTTTAAGGGCAGCATCTCTAAGTGTTGAGAGCCCTCGATCAAAATCGCCTTCCCGGAAGAACTCAGACATACCTCTCATGAAAATGGTAAAAGGATTATTGTTTTCGAAACAATATACATTGAAACTATCTAGTTCATGAAAGAAGTTCCACGGAGAACGCATAAGGTAACAATCAATAGACCTCAAGAACACATAGTCTTCAACTGTTGCCCGAAAACACTTACAAGTTGCTTTCACCATTACCATATCACCGAGTTCGTTTTAAGACACGATCAACAAAATGGTAGTGAGAAGATCTTGAGGAAGATCTAAGATATTCATGGAAGAATAGTGTCTCTGCCTCTTAGATTTAGATGACTCGCCAACTTCAAAGAGTTTCATTGTCTCTTCTTCTTGGATATGAATGATTTTTCTTCTTGGATTTGGATGACTCTTCCTCTTCAAATTTATAACCTCGCCATTACCATACCAAAAGACACATCTGTATGTGGTAGAAACCGAAACATGACCAAGTGAAATCGAAATGTCGCATACTGAAACCGAAACGTCGCCGTTACTAATTTCAGTATTTGGTACAACTAAGTTTATTAGGTATAACTTAGTCAAATATTATTATATAAAAAACTTAACCGAAACTTAATAGTCCCAAAACTAAATTATCTTAATTTAAAAAAATATTAAAACATTCCACGTGTATTTTTTGGTGGGGCGAGATATCAAATAAAATCAGTACACGTGTGATAAAGTGTACTTTTGCGGCGAGATATTAGTTAAAAACACTACACGTGTGATAAAGTGTATCTTTGGCGGCAAGACATACACATAGTTGTCCCTAATTGTACAGTTGGACGTTCGTCTTCATAGTTGTATTTTGTAGATTTTTGTGTATTTGTAGTATGCCTGAATATACATTATTGTTTTCTAGTTGGACACATGAGTTTTTACTATTAGTAAGCATTTAGGAGGGTTTCATAATAGAGTATTCAAGAAATCATAGATTTCACATCTTTTGTATCAAAAGAGGGTGATGACATAGTAAGTGTTATATGAAAACAATAATATGTATAATATATATTTAGTATTATATGAAATTTTTTTTCAATAGTTTAAGATGAATGTTGAATCATTAGAAGTCTTCATTTGGGGTTTTTAATAGCTCAAACAAATTTAAATACTAATTTTAATAATTAAAAACTAAATAAATTAAATACAAAATATTACTTTTATAATAAAATAACTTCATTTTTTAATAAAATAAATATGTATTACTATAAAATAATACCTAATTTTCTGACACTTTGAAGATATTTTTTGAATCATAATGAATAAAAGTAAACATTTCAAGATTGTTCAAGGTAAATAAAATACAGAGATGTTCTTAGTTGTACATAGTTGGAATAACATACAAACACGTTCATAAAACAATTACGCAAATACAGCTAAAGCAAAGTTTTATATGCATCATTTTCGAGCTGCAACCACCTCTCCAAATTCATACCAGACACATATTTGTTCTTACTCTTTTGGCGATATTCTTCGGTGGATTGAAACCGCATTTTTTGCTTCCTTCCCGCGTTTCTTGGTTTTTGCAACTCGTAAATACCATTTACAGCCTTGTGAAGCTAGACGGCATCGTAGCAACAGTCGCTATGTATCAGACTTACCATGATTTTCTTCTACGGGACATGTAAACTCACCATTATCTGACAGTTATACAACTTGTACCAAATGTCCTAATATCTCACAGTTATACTACGTGTATAATTTGTCCTATATGTAGATTTGTCAATTACAAATTCCAATCGGGGATTCTAATTGTCAAAGATTCAACAACTATATTCGACAAATAACCAATGTAAATACCTTATCGACTTCCTGTCTAGACGTCCGATAAACCAAAAAAATTGTTTTATACTTGCAATCTAAAAATAATTGAAATATGTAAGATTATGCGAGGATTAATCATGTTAGGCCGACATTAATCGGATTACGCGGAGAGTAATCGATTGACTGATATTTAAAAGGGATTAGTCATTAATCGAGGCGGATAAGGTGGGCGTAGCGACTAAACGGAGAGTAATCGGGTTTAAACATAGATTTTTAGAACAGGGGATAGAAGTCATATAGTGTTGGATATCTCCAAAAAATACTTCTCATCGTATATTTTTTAAAATTAAAATTTTGAAACCTATATGTCTCCAAATTAATTGTTCGAAAACGTATATTCTCAGATACTCTGATTTTAGTCGGTTTATTGTTTACCAAAAAAAATTAAACCACCTAAAAACTATACTAAATCGAATTAAAATCCGATTACAACAAATAACAAGGATCAAATTGCTAATATGCCCCCAACCGGATGAAATATATTATATTTTGCCTAAGACTGTCAAATGGGTTGTCCACGTACATTAAAGACCAGTCCAATATTGTCTATTTTGATTATAGACAAATAGTGACCATGTCCATTGAAGACCATGTCCATTAAGAACTATGCCCATTAACAACCATATTCAAATGGGTTGTCCATTGACCCCATTCTAAAACTCAGTCGTTAAACTTAAATCAAAAGTCAAACCAAAGTATTACAAGAACCATAACAACATATAATCCTAATTGTAGAATGGAAACCATAATCAAATGTCTAAACATAAAATCTCAACAAGACATGATTCATGAAACATTTCTTCTGCTCCTTCCTTGTCTTCACTCTGAGAACTCATCACCTAACTTCTTCCTTATCTTCCTCATAATTAGAGAGAGAGAGAGAGAGAGAGAGAGAGAGAGAGAGAGAGAGAGAGAGAGAGAGAGAGAGAGAGAGAGAGAGAGTTCAAATAAACGTTTTTTAAATTCAACATTGTTGTGCCAGTTTCATCTTTTTCTCCATGACAGAAACGAGTGGTTTTTTTTCAGGTTTTTTAATTTATATATTTCAAAAATTCAAATAAACGTTTTTTAAATTCAACATTGTTGTGCCAGTTTTATCTTTTTCTCCATGACAGATAAAATCTGTAACTTCAAAATAAAACATTGTTAAACTAACATAGAAATTCTTACAAGCAAAAACAAACAGTTACATCAATATCGATACTTTTTTTTTATGAATATAAAATTTATTCACTTAAAAAAAACCTTTGTCTACAATATATGCAGCCTGAATCTTAGTTTTTAAAAATAGAAATGGATAAAGCTGAGAAGGATTTAGAACTTTTTTTTTCTTTTTAAAATTGTTGCCTAGTCGCAAACCATAGAAGAAGGTCATCCGCCATGAGTCGGGAGTCCGGTCGCGGAAGAGAGTAGGTCGCGGAAGAGAGTATAAACGGTAGCGCACAATTCGGTCAATAGTCTTGGTTATGGCCATTGGTGTGCTGCGGATGTTGCTATGTCGCCTATTGTTTCTTTCTCACCATATTGTCTGCACAGTTGCTTAAAAAACAAACCTCATAATGAACTGCAATGATTTACCAAGCGAAGAACTTATGAGCATGGTGAGTAGATTGTTGTAGTCCGTTGTATAACTTGTAGAAAGGATGCCTCCCACCAACTACTTCCAAATCTGATTTGAGTACGGGCATGAAAAGAATAGGTGATTTCTTGTTTCCACTAGAGCTCCACAAAAACGCAAGAGGGATCAACTCCCACATTCCACTTTAACATTTGTTCCCCCGTTGATAATCGATTCAAAGCGGCTAGCCAAACAATGACAGAATATTTGGGTGAGGCATTCTCAAACCAAACCCCGTTGTACTAGATCTTAGTTGCATTAGTGTTTCGTAGCTGAGACCATGTGTCTTTTGTCGAGAAAATCGGTTTGAACGTGCCATCCTTGGCCCTCCACAGGGTTACGACCTCCTCCATTGAACTTCCTCTCTCCCTAAGCTTCTCAATTTCCTCCTCAATCTGATATAAAAAGCCTTGCCTGTGTCGACGTCTCCTATGATTATGCAAGACATCCGACACTGAGGCAGTGGAGGTTATTCCCATTTCAATAAACCCGTGATCTCCAACAAGTGCAGACAACCGACCAAGAGGACTCCATGCATCAAACCAGAAAGATGAGTTAGTTCCACTTCTGATTTGCACTCGGTGAAATTCTTTAGCTTGCGATCTATATTTTAGAAGTTTTTTCCACATCCAAGAACCTGAAGTGGTCGTCTCTTTCACCGACCAAAACGACCCCATCCGAATCAGTTGTCTTTTAATCCAGTTTACCCAAAGAGAGCTACTAGCTGAGGTGATGCGCCATATTAGTTTGAAACAACTTACTTTATTTGATATGCCAATCGCCTTTATCCCTAGTCCCCCCTCCTCTTTGGGACACAAACATCGATATTATCTCTTGTTAAAACAATCGTACAAACGTCCCGCCTCAGTCTTTTTCTCCTTGTTCGATGCTCTCTACTTGATGGGATCCTTATTATTTTTTTCTTTCTCTCTTTATGAAATATTCCGGAGGTAAGGTAAAAAAAATCTTTCTCTCCTCGGAAACAGTCCATTGAAAAATATAGGGGAAATGGACTTTTTCATACCCTAAAGATTGATGGATGTTGAATTCATACCCAAAAATATATACTGTGCTAATTCATACCCAATGATTAGTTAAATTCAAATCTCATACCTAATATTTCGTTTTTGTGCTAATTCAGAAAACCGTTAAAATGCTGTTAAATTTCAGTTAAATTCGAATGACGTGGCTGGACGTCGTCGTTAACCCATGATGACGTGGCCGATATATAAAACGTCGTCGTTTTGGTTGGTATAAAAAAAAACAAATTATGCTGCTAGCTAGGTTCGATCTCGAACACCCGAGGCCAAAACGAGTCTCTTACCACTGGGCTAGCTAATATTATTTGGTATATATCAAACACGTTAATTTATAATAATAATGAAGCCAAAGTCTCTTAATGAAAAACTACAGTCACGACGTCGTTACTCTTTTTGCTTTAGTTTCTCCAAAAATTGCTTCACTTCACGCGAGAGAGAGAGGAGATAGGCGATTCTTAGGGTTTCGAAGATTCCGGTGAGTTTCGTGGTGGTTTGATGAGGTAATTTGTTCGATTTTGGTTGATTAGGGTTATCGAATTTGGGGTTTTATTGAAGAAAATTTATGGGTTTTGTAAATCAAGTTTTTCAATTGATTGGGTGGGTTTAATTCGATGTTTGGTCGCGAATGGGTGGATTTTTGAGGTCGATTTCATTTTAAAATCTTGGGGTCGATTTTTTGGTAAAATTCTGGGTTTGTGGAGATCATTCTTTCGTTTCTGAGATTAATTGGGTTTATTGTGTTTCAGCTCTGAAGATGCAATCTTCCATGTTTACTATAATGGGAAGTTTGAAACATCTGAGTCCAATGTAATTACTTATGTCGGAGGAGAGGTTCACACACTTGAAAGCAAACCTGAAGCCATGCTTACTAATATGATGGAGGCTCTGAACATGACTTTACATGGGCAGAGGATGTGGTACAAAATGCCATATGATGATTTAACGGAGCTGAAGATGATATGTAATGGAAATCAGAATTTTGAGAAGATGTGTCGAGCTGTGTTCTGGACCAAAGCTGCTGATGTATTTCTAGAGAAGGACGATCCAGATGATCATGAAGATGTGTTGGATGAAGATGATGTTCTTTCTGAAGATGCTCTAGTGAATGATAATTTAGCTGGTTTTGTTGATGAAGAAGAGTCATATAATGATGAAGATACACCTCCGAATTCTGACTGTGAGGGAGCTACTCGCGAGAGTTGTTATGTGAAGGGAAAAAAAGGCAGTGGCAGTATTGTATTAGGACAGCTATTTGATACCATACCTCAGTTTAAGGATGAATTGCTACAATATACTCTGAAGGAAAAAAGCAATGTGAGGTTCACAAGATGGGGGGACATTAAATCTGAAGCTAAGTGTACAATTGGTGGCAATTGTCAATGGAGAATCTACTGCTCATACTCAAGAGACGTGGGGAAGTATGTGGTGAAGACCTTCAACGACCATCATTCATGCACCAAGGATGGTTTCAACAAGTTGGTGAAGGATAAGGTAATTGCGAAGATGTTCTTGAATGACATCAGAAAAGATCCAACCGTTAAGCCGAAGGCAATTCAAGACGCTATTGAGGAGAAATACGATGTAGTTGTGACAAATGATCAATGTAGGAAGGCCAAGAAGAAAGCTTTGTTGATGGTACAAGGTGAATATGATGAGCAGTTTGCAAGGATTAAAGACTACCGGCTAGAGTTGATTCGGTAAGATATAACAGTTTACGATTTGGTTCAGGTTTCATTTTCCTTTACAGTTTTCAGTTTTATCCAGTCTAACATGTGAGTTTTATGTTTTGTTTTTCCGAAGTTCTAATCCAGGATCTACTGTGGAAGTCGAGACTTTAACAAATGATGACGGAGAAGAGGATTTTGACAGGTTTTACTTGTGCTTTGATGCACTTAAGAAAACATGGGTTTCTTATTGTCGGCCAATAATTGGTATAGATTGCTGCTTCTTAAAGAATGATGTCAAAGGCCAACTCTTGGCAGCTGTGGGAAGAGATGCAAATAACCAGTTCTTTCCGGTTGCCTGGGCTATTGTGAAGAAGGAGACCACAGAGACTTGGCTATGGTTTTTTAAGCTGCTAAAGAAAGATTTGAATTTTCAAGATGGGGAAGGGTTCACCTTTATTTCAGATAGACAGAAAGTAAGTTTTGTTCTTGTTTATAATCTGTTTGCTTGTATGTTTAATTTTCGTCTTCTAAGTCTCTGAACTATGCTTGTCATCTCAGTGTTTGATAGCTGTTGTGAACCAAGAATTGCCTAAGGTGGAACACCGTATGTGTGCACGCCACATATACGGTAACCTAAGGAGAGTTTTCTCAGGAAAAGCACTGCCTAAGGACTTATTTTGGGCTGTTGCCAAGGCTTTTAATGAAGGTGATTACAAAAAAGAGACTTATGCTTTGAAGGCGTTTAATAATTACGCGTATGATGCGTTGATGGATAAGAATCCAGAAAACTGCAGTTGTGCCTTCTTCACTTGTACTGCAGTGTGTGAGGACATCTCCAACAATTTCTCAGAATCTTTCAACAACGCAATCAACAAAGCACGAGAGATGTCGTTAATACAGATGTTGGAGACAATAAGGCGTAGTACTATGCTTCGTATGGATATAAGGAGGAAAAAGGCCTTGAAGCATCTAGGAACATATAGTTTGAAGGTGGCAAAAACAATTAAAGCTGAGCAGGAATACAGGAAGAATTGTAGAGTTCATCCTAGTGGCAATGGTAAGTATGAGGTTGGTGAGGATGGCCTTGGTGTTACTGTCAATATGATTGATGGTACCTGTGACTGTAGGAGGTGGAGTATGACAGGTATTCCATGCCGCCATGCATTGCGCGTCATCCTTTATAAGAAGCTCAAGGCTTAAGATTTTGTCTCCCGTTGGTATTTGACATCGTATTGGAGGAAGCAATACAGTGAGCTCATTCGACCAGTTAATGGAATTAACTTCTGGAAAACAACTGTTGAACCAAGGGTTAAACCACCAACAAGAGAAGTATCTCAAGGTCCAACCAAGAAGCAGAAAAGAATGAAGAGCCTGAATGAGTCTCCGAAGAAGAAGAAGAGTAAAGGGAAGGGAATAGAAGAGCCTCAGGAAAAGAAAGTTAAATTACTAAGACGACTCGGCCCAGTGCGTTGTAGTAGTTGTAGGCTCACGGGCCACAACATTAGAAGGTGTCCTAGTAAATTTTCAAAGAATCCTGAGAATTCTAAAGCCGGTGAAGGAAATTGCACTCAACCATCACAAAATTCATGTGTTGAATGAATATTAGAATCTGATTTTTCGGTATGTAACAGTTTTCCAAACGAAAGAATGATCTTCACAAACCCAGAATTTTAACAAAAAATCGACCCCAAGATTTTAAAATGAAATCGACCTCAAAAATCCACCCATTCGCGACCAAACATCGAATTAAACATCGTATTAAATATCGAATGACTGTAGTTTTTCATTAAGAGACTTTGGCTTCATTATTATTATAAATTAACGTGTTTGATATATACCAAATAATATTAGCTAGCCCAGTGGTAAGAGACTCGTTTTGGCCTCGGGTGTTCGAGATCGAACCTAGCTAGCAGCATAATTTGTGTTTTTTATACCAACCAAAACGACGACGTTTTATATATCGGCCACGTCATCATGGGTTAACGACGACTTCCAGCCACGTCATTCGAATTTAACTGATATTTAACTGTTTTTTAACGGTTTTCTGAATTAGCACAAAAACGAAATATTAGGTATGAGATTTGAATTTAACTAATCATTGGGTATGAATTAGCACAGTATATATCTTTGGGTATGAATTCAACATCCATCAATCTTTAGGGTATGAAAAATCCCATTTCCAGGGAACCAAATAATTCATCTTGTGATACGTCAATACCCAAAGCTCAATCCAATAAAATTCTGAGCTCATTTCATTTAATTTAAACTCAAGCATTGTGTTCTTCTTGCTTGTCAAGGAGCAGCAATTGCATCACACATGGATATCTGTCAATATCAAAACGCTTACAGCTAATATTCAAGTATATACTTTTGGTCGCACAGTGGTCAAAAATTAAGACCGATTAGCGACTATTTTTATAGTCAGAAAGTAGCATCACAAACTAGTCCCAAAATTTTGACATATTTGTGACTTCTCCTTTCCGTTTCAGTTTCGTTGCTAATTAGTCAGTAATTGAAGTTGTAAAAATGATAAAAATATGAAATTTAGTTGAAGTACTGAACTTTTGCGACATGTATTTGTAGTCCCAAAGCCAAAGTCACAATCATATTCTTATTAATTTTAAAGATAGTGAATCATTGATTGTAACAACATAGGTAGATTTTGTAAAAATGATAAAAGCACGTCACGAAATTGTAGCATTTTGTAAAAATGATAAAAGTTGTAAAAATGATAAAAATAAGGTTTAAAATTCATAAGAATAGGATTATGACTTTTAAAAGCACGTCACGAAATTGTAGCATTTTGCGACTAAATAGAAAAAATTACAAATAAGTCACAAATTACTCACAATTTTGTGACTCATTTGTGACAAACATCTAAGATTGGGACGGTTTTGTTTCCGATTAGCGACCAATAATTAAGTTTCAAGATTTCTACATTAAATTGAACTAGGAAAGTGCACTATATCATTATGTTGAATTCATACCTAAAGTATTTAGGCGTTCCAGAACATACACCAATTAAACGATAATTTGAAAATCGGATATAAATTTAACATTTTGTGCTAAAACATACAAAATTACTAACACTGTTAGTAAACCGTTAATTCATGCTGAAGTGGCAAACATGTGTTAAAAAAAAATCTCGCAAAAAAAAATCATGTTTTAGCGTTTGAAAGAATTCAAACCTCTTACCTTTGGGCCAAATATGAGAATACATAACCAACTGAACCACTTTGTTATCAGTAAAGTTTTACATGCACATAATTATATATAGTTTACACAATCCAAAACTTTTAATCAATTTTAATACGTGAAATTAGTAAATAGAATTTAAAATTTTAATTCTATACTAATATCCATTAAATTATAATATAGTAAATAAAAAAAAATAAAAAAATAAAAGTAATTTCATCCCAAATATATAGAAAATCAAATTATTTGAATATATATGACGTTTATGCCTAAACCCTTGGCTCGTCTTGCCACCTCCATTCCGACTTTACCAAAACACATCACGGCCAAGGTTTTTCTAACGAGTGATACGCCTAAATCTGATAACCCGAAGGAGAAGAAAAAAGAGAAGTAGAAGGAGAAGAAGAAGAAGTAGGAACGAGATCGGATACGAAGATGATTAAAGAAAATGAGAAGGAGAAGGAAAAGAATGAAACAAGAAGATATGTAGTTAAAATTAGGGTTTTGTATTTATTCGGTAAATCGTTCCGTTCGGCCGAACCAAACCGATAACCGAGTACAATTATGTATGTTATCGAACGGTTATGCTCCTATAACCGAATCTGAACCGAAACCTATAAATCTTGGTTTGGTTTGGTTTGGTTTTTAATCCGAAGCCTAGTTCTAAACATTACAGAAGGGGGCGTATTAGATTTAGCATTTTAGGAGATTTTGAAGTATTTTTAAAATCAACTGTTATTCAGCTGATAATTTTTAAAATTCTCCACAAATCCTATGTTATTGAACTTGAAATTTATGTAAAATCATTTAAATAATTCATAATATCTTGTTATTCGATCATCAATTTGTAAAAATCATATCAAATCTACTTTATTCAAGATATCACAATTGTTTCAGAAAAGATTACTGGAACTGATTCTAAGTGACTTTTTATAATTTTTAGTTGAAAAATATGACTTTATCACACCTCTAGAGATGGGACTTTGAATTTAAAAAAAAAAAATTTGTCAGGATTTGTATTTGCTCCTTCTTCTATTCTTCTTCTTCTCTCTCCATTTCCTCTTCTCTCTCCAACTCCACTGATGCTCGAAGCCGTTTCACTTCACACCTCACACAAACCCTAGTTTCTCTCTCTCATTTCTGTTTCTTTCGGCGTTTCTTGGGGAGATTTAGCAGAGCAACAACCATGGATGCTACAGAATGCTCCGCCACCGGTTTGAAGATACCCAATGTTGAATCAGCTCGTTTCTTGGATCTCGATGATCCTAGATTTTCTCAACCAAAATTGAACCAAAGACCTTTCCATTTTTTCGCTCCTAGCTTAATTTCTTGTCGCCTCCATGTTCGAAGCTCATGTAAGCACTCTTCTCATTGTTTTTAATTTTGGGGGATTGCGACGAGTTTTTACCGCCTGTTTTAGTTTTAGAAGTTATGTGTTTGGTTTAGTTCCATATTGCGATGCTAGGTGATTGATTTGATCGTCTCGTCGTATGGGAATGTGTTGGATTTCTCTATGGATTATAAAAATATTGATGACAAGTTGAGGTTTTAAGCATCTATGAGAGCAACTAAAACAGTTAAAGGAGTGAAAGAAGGAGAGATAGACGAGGGGGGCATCAGAGGGTTTGAGATTGTAGAAGAAAGACTTAGAAGGAACTAGAGGCTTTTCTTTGATGGAAGCAGAGAAAGACTACAAGTGAAATTTGTCGTTGCGTGATCTCTTTAAGAACGCCGTTGCAACCTTCGTCTTGTTTATGCTTTTGATGTTGATGATGTTAGCCAATCGATGTGCTTGAAGAGAGAATCGATGTGATTCTCTTATTATCAATCTATAAGTGTGAGTGTAGAAACGATTTGTTTCTTTGTATTGATCTGGGATTCCATCCTTTGTAGTTGATAGATTATGTTTATCATATAATCGGATTTCCAGGTTTAAGTTTGGGTTTATCTGTAATCTACCCTTGTTGTGGTGAAACTGGTACGATCCAATTTGTGATGGGTGTAGGTGATGATTTTGGGCTAATCAAAGCTGAGAGACACATACGAGTTACATTAACATCTGAAGGTTTTTTAAGGAGGTTTTAAGAGACTGTGTGAAGTTAATGTTCAATAGGAGGAGGAGATGGGTACTATGGACAACTAGTTACGATAGGTGGTGTCTACGTTATAGAGGATGGAGATCAGAGCTGGGAAGCAACACGCCGCCGGAAAGCTCTCGTTCGTCACCACAGGTCTATTCTTTCTCTGATTTACAACGTCGCATGTCTAATGGTGGTAATTTTAATCTGGCTAATCGTTCTAGTTTGCTTCAAACGATCGAAATGCCTGTGTTTGATGGTTCCAACCCTTATGAGTGGTTTCCATAGGTTGAAGGATTTTTTTGAATCGAACGTTATCAAGATTAGGATAAGTTGGATTTGGTTTCATTGAGTTTAGAATGGGATGTTTTGAAGTGGTTTCACTGGGATATGAGTAGGCAAGCATTTGAATCATGGGATGAGTTTAAACAGCACTTGTTTTTACGTTTTGTTGAATCTATTGAAGCTGATTCAGGAAACGGTTTGTTTGCTATCAAACAACACGGATCAGTGGCTACGGATGTCACTGAATTTGCCATCAAGCAAGAAAAAGCAGGCGGCACTAATATGGGATCTAGAGGCTCTTCAAAGAGGTCAAAGGCAATGAATCACAAATACATTTAGGAGAAACCACAAGGAATGATCGAAAACTCATTTTTTTCATACGACACCTGATATGCTCAAATATAATACCCTAAAAGTACATAAGCAGTAACTGCAGTATGTTAGGGGTCGAACCACAAAGACTCAAGAATTCACGCAATAGATATTGGGCTTCTTGCTAAACTAGACCCTTATTTGAAGTCAATTCCAAAACTAGACCCCTCTTCCTTTTCTTTTCAAAATGCCTTAAAATACCCCTCATCGCTTCTTTTTTCACAAAAATACCTAGCGCAGACTTCTCCTGTGAAGTCTGGTAGCTGGGTTTGAAAAACAATAACCCAAAGATTCTCACGTAATAACGAAAATGCCATCGTCTTCAATAGTTCCCAACCACACTTACCAAACAAAATTGAGCTCTCAATGCTTCAAACAACCGAATTAAGTGATGTTAATGCTTTAAAACTGAGTTAAAAGCTCCATTTTTGTCGATCTCCTCTCTCATTTCAACCATTTAACTCTATAATATCGTTTTCAATATTTACCATCCATATATCTTGCGATTTACTAAGATTCGAGCATAATAACGCTTGGGTTGCTTGGGTATTGTTGGCGTGATCAGTTCTTGGCCGTTTAAGAAGCTAAACACAAGCTCAAACCGAATCTTGGTAATTTTTGCTTCATTTTCTCCGATTTTCCAGAAGGCAGACTTCATGGGTGAAGTCTCAATAGTCAACTGGGGGTTAGTTTTGCAATTGACTTTTTGGGTCTCAGACTTCACGATTGAACCACGATGAAGTCTGAAGTTCTCCTTTGAAAACAAAAAACGGTGTTTAGACTTCACCGTCGAAGTCTGGTTACAAGGGGTCTAGTTTTGCAATTGACCGTTAAGTCTGACTTTGTACAAAGACTTCTTCTGTGAAGTCTGCGAAAAAAGGCGGTTAGTTTTGCAATTGACCGGAACGAAGACTATTTATCGAGACTTCATCTGAGAAGTCTGCGTGAAAAAGGGGTTAGTTTTGCATTTGACCAAAATTCCGAAACATTGACTATTGGTAGACTTCTCGTATGAAGTCTACAACCATCGGTAATTCTGGAATTTAAAAATAAATTTTTTTGGTCAATTGCAAAAGTAACCCTTTTTCTAAATAGACTTCTCAGACGAAGTCTCATGTAAAAGTCAAACTCTGGTCAATTGCAAAACTATACCCTACTTTATGGGTAGACTTCGCCGAAGAAGTCTCTGAAGGCAAAAAGACTTCATCGAGGAAGTCTAATTACGTAATAGACTTCCTAAATGAAGTCTATTACCAAAAAGACTTCCTAGATGAAGTCTACTAAAAAAGTCAAAACTGTGGTCAATTGCAAAACTAGACCCCAAACTGGTATAGACTTCTCTGACGAAGTCTCCTTGTGTAGCAGACTTCGCATGTGAAGTCTGCTCAAAAAGTCAAAATCTGGTCAATTGCAAAATTAGACCCGTGCTTCAGACTTCACGGGCGAAGTCTGCTTCAGATAGCAAAGCAGACTTCATCGAAGAAGTCTACTAAGAGACTTCGCCTGTGAAGTCTCTAATGATAATTTTAGTAAAAATGCAATTTTAGCCTATTTGTAATTAGTTTTTTTTTTCTTGTCCTAACATGTGTGTTACGTATGGCTTTTGATGTTTTAGAAATTTGAACTATTTTAATCGCATAATTATTTTTTTATATTTTTTCTGAACTTATTAGGTGTTTAGGTTATAAATTTAGACTTCACGGGCGAAGTCTGCTTCCGATAGCAGAGCAGACTTCATCAAAGAAGTCTACTAAGAGACTTCGCCTGTGAAGTCTCTAATGATAATTTCAGTAAAAATGCAATTTTAGCCTATTTGTAATTAGTTTTTTTTTTCTTGTCCTAACATGTTTGTTACGTATGGCTTTTGATGTTTTAGAAATTTGAACTATTTTAATCGCATAATTATTTTTTTATATTTTTTCTGAACTTATTAGGTGTTTAGGTTATAAATTTAGACTTCACGGGCGAAGTCTGCTTCCCATAGCAGAGCAGACTTCATCAAAGAAGTCTACTAAGAGACTTCGCCTGTGAAGTCTCTAATGATAATTTCAGTAAAAATGCAATTTTAGCCTATTTGTAATTAGTTTTTTTTTTCTTGTCCTAACATGTTTGTTACGTATGGCTTTTGATGTTTTAGAAATTTGAACTATTTTAATCGCATAATTATTTTTATATATTTTTTCTGAACTTATTGGGTGTTTAGGTTATAAATTTAGACTTCACAGAGGATGTCTGTGCGTAGACTTCGTTCGAGAAGTCTCTTGCACTATCTTTTTAAAAAATGGATTTGTATCATATATAATATGCATTTTCGAGATTTTAAATTTTTTACATGTGTATTAGTTATTGTTGTTGTTTATGTATGAATTTCACATCTCAATGTCTTATATTCTATCTTAAATCGATTTTACGAATTTCTGATAATTATTTTTCAACAGACTTCACCTTTGAAGTCTACTGTGAAACAAACTAACAGTTTGCCTTTGTGTTGTTTCAAATGTCTTTCAGAAAATGGTTCATGTACCTGCTGTCTTTGGAGAATGGGTGATGAGAGACTGTAAGTGGCATTTTGAGGTGGATCATCCCAAAGGAGGGAGAATGTTTTTCTTGAGTGATTCTTGTACACACCGTGAACTCATTGAGATGGCACTAGCAGACTATGAGCTGGACAAGAACGACTTCGTCGAGTTAACTTACTCGTTGCCGAATTCAATGTTGCAACTAACGGACACGGATTGTCCTACACCACCTATGCATGTCTCAAATGATAGACAAGTGCGGTCCTTGGTTGAGTTATGTAAAACGCATGCTGTACGCCTTTGCGTCTCGAGTCGTTTTGGTATGGCTAGTGGCAATGAGGTTGCTGGTGAAAGTGTTGACGAAGACCTTCAGGATGTAGAAGAGTTTGAAGACGAAGATATGGATATATCTGATGGTGGTGAGGTTAACGTCAACGACGATGGTGATGATGATGATGATGATGCGGAAGAATCTCATGCTGGTGAGGTTAAAGAAGAATACCTTGAGGATTATACTGTGTATGGGAAAGTTGAGGATGAGGATGGTAGTGAAAATGATGATGAGGATAATACGTGTCCTGTTGCGGAAGGTGGCTTTGTTGGTGAAGGCCCAAGATCCAACATGACATGGTCAGACGGTATCTATACGACTGCGAGTTTTCCTACAAAGGATGCGCTTGTATCCGAGCTGCGGTTGACGGCTATAATGTCGAAATTCACGTTCAAAGTGCATAAGTCTACACAAAAGTTGTTCGTAGCCATCTGCGGTGTGAAAGGATGCAATTGGAGGATTAGAGCGGCTGTGAAAAATGAACCAAAAAGGTTTTGGGTTACCTTGTACAAAAATGATCATACTTGCAATGTTGCAGACCGAATTTCTCTGCGCAAACGTCATGCTCCGAGATATATTGCTAAACTGTTTTATGATGAATGGGGAACAATCGATGGAGTAACGCCGAAGATGATTAGATCTGCAATGAAGAATAAATATGGTATGCAGATGAATTATACCACTTCCTATAGAGCTTTAATATTTGCACAACACTTGGTGAGGGGAACAGCTGAAGATGGATATGAGCAGCTGCCGTCTTATCTCTATCGCATCGGGCTAGCCAATCCCGGAACTGTCACTGATCTTGTGGTTGATGATCAAAACAGATTCAAATATCTGTTTATGGCTCTTGGAGCCTCTATTACCGGTTTTCAGTTTCTGAGAAGAGTTATGGTGGTGGATGGGTGTCATCTACCGGGGAAGTATGGTGGAGTTATGCTAGTGGCTTGCGGCCAGGACGGGAATTTCCAAATATTCCCGTTAGCTTTTGCTATTGTAGACTCTGAAAATGATGAAGCATGGCAATGGTTTTTCACTAAGTTGAGTGGATGTGTCTCTGATCAATTTCCTTTGGTCATAGTGTCCGACAGGCACGCCTCGATTAAGAATGCCATTGAAACTGTTATGCCATGGGCAACAAGAGGGATATGTTATTATCACCTACAGAATAACATAATCACGAAGTACAAGGGAAAGCAACTTATGTACTTGGTCAGAGGGGCTGCGTATGCATATACGCATTATGATTTTAACAGATACATGGACGCCTTACGTGAGACGAAGCCCGATCTTGCAGCTTACTTGGAGGACGCAGATGTGAAACTATGGGCCCGCGTTCACTTTCCAGGAGAACGATACAACATACAAACGAGCAACATTGCTGAATCGATAAACTCTGCACTTAAGCCAGCTCGAGGATTTCCCATACCCTTTCTTTTGGAATTCATACGAGAGAAGCTAGGAAGATGGTTTTCTAAAAGGAGAGAAGACGCTATCAGTCTCACAACCAAACATAGCAAGGGAGTTGAATATTTGCTAACTATTCGTCAGCATTATGCTGACCAGATGACTGTCGAACGCATAGACGGTTGGCGATTTCACGTGAAGGGAGGACATAGAGATTGTATCGTTGATTTCCAACATCGAACATGTGAATGTGGAGTGTATGATGTTGAGAAAATACCTTGCTCGCATGCTATTGCTGCTGCTCCTGAGCTTAAAATGGATGTTGCCGCCCTCGTATGCCCGTCATACACAAAGGAATATTTGTATTCGACGTATGCAGGCAACATTTTCCCCAAAACCGTCGATATCAAAGAGCCCGAGTTTGCCAAGGTTTTCCCTCCACTCATCCGGCGTCCTCCTGGAAGGCAGAAGAAGTCAAGGTGGCAAACGTGGCTTGAAATCGCCAGAAAGACTACGCCAAAACCGCGGAAGGCTCACAAGCAATATAGTTGTTCAAAATGCAGGCAATCTGGACATACTCGCGCTAACTGTGTAAGTAAAAATCTTTGTTTTGAGGGGGCTCTGTTTTTGAGGGGACTCTGTTTTTAAGAGGACTCTGTTTTTTTTTTTGTTACGTAGCGTTTCAAGGTTGAAGGAAAGTAGAAGTCTGCTCTTGAAGTCTTCCACAGAAGTCAGTTCAGGACGCATACGAAGTCTTCAGAAGAAGTCTGTATTTGAAGTCTCCCGTAGAAGTCTATAATCAAATGTTCAGTATGCAGATGAAGTCTTCTGTTGTAGTCTGTGGATGAAGTCTTCCATTGATGTCTAAAATTAGGGTTTTCTACGAAGATGAAGTCTACAACTTTTTTACATATATAATTATGCTTTTTATAAGTGGTTTTAATTGTATGACCAGTTATTTTTGTCATGTCTAATGTGTATTCTAAGCCACCGTGTTGGCTAATCAACTTGTTGTATTACCCTTCAACGATTTAATTCCAAATTTCATGTGATTTTAAAAAAACAGTAGTTCACGATAATTACTTATATAATAAGGTTCCGAACCATAAATAACATAATAAGGTTTGAAGATTACATAAAGGATCAGGTGCTCTTTGATCCTCCGGCCAAAGATTCAGACATTTCTCGTGCCTTCTCATTGAAACGGTCCCGATCTTTGATGTAGACTTCAGCAACGGATTCCACAAAATTATCTCCTTCACCCACTTCTGGCTCATACAACATATTCACAAGAGCCTCAAATACTGTGGTTATGTTGTAGTCGGCTCTCCATTGCTCAGGGAGGAGCATCTTCAAGTAGATACACCCGCGATGGACATTAGGGTGGTAGATCGGGGTGCTGAAACGAACCTACATTACCCAAACCGTCACGATATTTAGGAGGGGGTATTGGATAAAAGAATTGAAGTGTTTTATCAAAACTTACGCGTGGGGGTTTAATCGGGTATCCCGGCGGATAATGAACAATCACTTTGAAAATCCCTCCCTCATAAGGGGTGTCAATAGGGCCAAATAGCAAACCCTCCCAATGGAACATGTCATCGGCCACAGGTCCTAAAAAAAAAATTGGTAAGAAATTAGAAGATTGTATGAAATTGGTAAGAAATTAGAAGAAGCTGTATAGAGATTACCTGCCGTGAAGTGAGCATTCGGATTCTTCAAGAGGTTCTTCAAACCTCTTTCGATGCTTTTTACTGTGAACGACATTTTTTTTTTATAAAAGATGATAATTGGAATTTCCTTAAAAAGCAATAGATGAAACTGTAAATTTTAGATCTACTCAGTAATATAGTCGGTTGCGTGTTTTGGAGAAGAGTAATAAATGATAAGAAGCGACGTTTCACGAAGGTCCGTTTCGTTTTGCGTTTGAGAAGTCTAAATGAGAAGTCTCCTACAGAAGTCTATTACTAGGGTTTTGAACGTATACGAAGTCTCCATAAGGAGTCTGTATTTGAAGTCTGCCGTAGAAGTCTATAACTAGATGTTCAGGACGCATATGAAGTCTCCCGTGGAAGTCTGTGGATGAAGTCTACAATTGATGTCTAAAATTAGGGTTTTGTACGAAGATGAAGTCTACAACTTTTTTACTTATATTTATATAGTGTCTATAACTTTTTGTATTTTTGGGTTTTCCTTAGATAGCAATAGATGAAACTGTACAAAATATACGGTTATGCTAGATTTATACAACATACAAAACCATAGTTAAATATCCATATTTATACAAAATACAAAATATCAAGATTTATCGCTCATCGTACAAATCCAAACCTTCGTAACCGCGCTTCTCAGTCCCCGTTATGCCGAGCTCATCGTATATTTCTGTAGCCATCTTCTCCCTTATGAACTTGATGTTCTTATCACACAAGCGGGTTTGATGAAATTGTATGCCCAGCGCATGACACTCGATGTACTTCAGGCAATACACTCCACAGTCACCGCTGTTATTGTTTTTAGGAACACTCTTCTGTGGAACCCGCTCGTATGTGTAAAGCTCATAAGGGTACTTATCTTTTAGCTCGGGAGGAGCTACAATGTTCATAATATAAGCCATTATATCGCAAACAGGAATAATTGCAGCCTCAATCTCCATATCTTTGCTGACCGTTAGATCGCTATCCCAAATAACGATGTGTCTCTTATGAATATTAATCAGTAGAGCAACCCAATGCATAGCCTTGATGTTAAGGGATGTGTAGATTTCATCCACATCTTCACCCCACATCTTATTAGATCTGCAGAAATCTGGTTGCTCTCCGGTGGCAAGATCATACGCACCAGGAGGTAGCCATCTGCCCCTTCCGTGTTCATCACCAGTTTTCAGAAAGTCTTCATACTTAGACCTCCACAACGTGGTGAAGATGGAATCAACGAAGCAGATTCTGTCGCTCCTAAACCATTCTGGATGCTTCGTGAACCGTTGTCTTAGTAGATTGATTCCAGCATCAATGTGCTGCAGTAAGCAAATAATTAGTTATTGTAAAGCAACCTTACAAGTAACGATAAAAAAAAAAGTATCCATATAAAGTCTGAGAGTGAAGTCTGAGAGTGAAGTCTCAGACTTCACTCTCAGACTTCACTCTCAGACTTATTACAAGAAGTCTCACCAGGTCCCAAAGCCATATTCTGGGAGTCATAAGCACTTGGTACCAGTGTGTGGTTGAGTGTTCCTTAGGTTTTTTCTCCTTCAACTCCCTTTAAAATGAAGTTACACACATTCAAAATCACGTCACATAAACTATGTTTAAAAGGGTTATTAAATAGTGCAACTTACGGGCAAGTCGCCAAGAAGGCAGTCAGCTTGGCTTTTTTGTCAATGGCAATAGGACCAAAAGGGTCATAGCCATTGCCAGGCCGAACAACCAGCCTCTCTTGCAACTTTTTCTTATCACCCATCTTCTTAGCTATTAGCATTGCTGCTTTCTCCTTCAAGTTCTGTTTTGCCCTTTTTGCTTTATCAAACTCCGTATCTACATCTTTGGAGTTTTCTACCAGCACAACACTGCCTTCACTGCTCTGCATAGTTTGAAGCAAACATAGTTTGAAGCAATTTTTCAATGGACAAACAAACATCTTTTTATTGCAAAAGCACAAACAAACATCATTCTAACATTTTCCCAACAACAATCCAAAATAAGAGTTTAAACATGCCAACAAATTTCACATCATCTGTGTCACTGACTACTCATGGCAGCTACTCTTTTACTTTTCCTCTGCCCCTTGGGAATCGTTGGGATAAGGTTTTGAAGACTAACCCCTTCCTCAGGTTGATTTGATTTGGCTTCAGATTCAGCCTGCTTCTCCTGAGGATTCTCTTTCACTTCCTCGGGTATATTCTTCATAGCTCCGCTGGTGAACTTATCAAAAGCAGAACTCAGACCGTCTACTTTGTCAGTGAGTAAGACAATCTTCGTTCCAAGCTCAACCAACTGCCCCTTCAACTCTGCCTCAAACGTGTTGAGTCGAGTGTCAACTACATCCTTCAACGCATCACATATGCGCTGCTCAAATTCAGGGGATAGACGAGCTTTCTTCAAAGTACTCTCTTCAGGAGCTTCTAGCTCCCTCTTAAAGCCATGATAAGGCTCATCATTCACTTCATCCTTCACCTCTGCCTTCACCTCTGCCTTCAACTTCAAAGGAACCTTCACCTTGAACTTTGTGAGCAACTCACCCGTAGACTTCCAGTGTCCTTTACACCACTGCCAAGGGTTACAAGGATTAGTTGAGAAATGTCCATACATTGCTTTCACAATGTTGACAATTCTCTCATCCTCATTATCCTCATCCCACTGTGGGAACATCTCATCAAATGGTTTTTCCACAAAGCTGTAGACTGTGGTCTACAAACATAAAAATGAATAGAGGGAGATCAGATAATATAATAACAGACACACATGTGTGAAGGAGATCATATAATATAATAACAGACATACCTGCTTGAGGATGCCATTTCTGAGGTTTTTCCTCCCTCTCGATCCTTTGTAAGATAGGAGAGGTGGCCTTGAGTCAATGGGCTCAGTGGGGTTAATGGGGAAAGGATCTCCGACCTCTTTTGCTAAGTCTGGTAGGGCAAAGTAAATCCAGGACTGCAACGCTTGGACAAATCCGTGGATGTGATAAGTCCTGGTGATATCAGCAGTCTTCACCGATGAAATCAGAATATTGAAAGCTACTCTTCCCCAAGGGTATGCAACAAACTTGTCCAGATCCATCACCAACCTAGCAAGGTTCACATTGATGCCCTGATGGTGAGGGTGAGCATCAATGCAGCTGGCAAGGATGGCTAGAAACCCCAACCTCACTCGATCTTTCGAACTCCATTAAGCAGAGCGTGTACACGCTGATACCAAGTCTTCATAGCTTGGTCCAACAGCCACATCGACTCCAAGCTTTGTCCAAAAATCCTTCAGCTCATCCGTGATCTCAGTCTCAGGCTCCGAATTCATAAGGTTTTCAACATAATCGCAGTTGAGCCGGGTGATGTGTGCAAACTCGTTTAAAGAGAGACTCACAAGGACATCACCAACTAGGCTCCAAATCTCATGCTTTAGATGGCATACAAGTTGGAAACTGAGCATATAGTGGACCAGCCTTGTTACCCATGCGATCTGTTGCTCGTGGTACATTAGGAAGACACCAAGAGGGGAAGTCCAAAGCGTCTCCCATTCACTATGAGTTAGTGCACCCCTGACAGCTGTAAGAAGCTTAGGTGTTCCGATGTAGTAGCCTATACTCTTCTCAGGCGCGGGCTCAGCGTCTTTGGTGAAATGTCGAGGTGGAAACTGAGGCATATGGTGAATAGCCTCCTTAACTTCGTATACAGATATGTCGCGCGAAAGAGCCATATTCAAACCTATGTCACAGAAGAAACGGGAAGTTAGATAACTGTGACGTGTACGGACTTCGCCGGTGAAGTCTTCATATAGACTTCCCTTATGAAGTGTCCAACAATCTAGTAAAAAGGGAAGAGACTTAACTGAAATTTAATTTGATTAGCTGTACGAAGATGTGAATGAAGTCTGCGATTTCCAGAACTGTGATTAAAATAAAAGATTGGGTTTAGATACAGAAAAAAAAAGAAACAGTTCAGAGAAAGAGTAGAGAGAGTGCGCCGTCGTAGAGAGAGTGTCGTCGCATGGTGATTTTCCGGCGAGAAAGAGTGTCGTCGTTGAGAAAGTTTGGGGTTTTCCCGTAGGGAGGAAGAAAATGGATAACTTACGGCGAAAGAGGAGAAAGAGGAGTAAGAGAGTCGGCGGCGTTTTGAGAATTCCGGTCTCCGAAATTTTTTAATTTTGGAGAAGGAAAAGAGCGATGGAGATTTCTTAATTTTTTTTAGCAGATGTAACTTTTGTTTAACCTAAATGTCTTTTCAGTCTCCGAAATTTTTATCATGACAGACTGTACATTTTTTTAATTTTTAAAAGATTAGATTAACATCAGTTACGTACAGACGAAGTCTATTGCAGACTTCGCCAAGAAGTCTCTCGTAGAAGTCTTCGTGTGAAGTCTGGTCGTGAAGTCTATAGTCTGCATTTTCAGACTTCATTTGGAGACTTCACTTACAGACTTCGTATATTTACAGCTGTAAATTGTATATGCCAAACCGGTAAATGTACATTTACAGTTGTAAATTTTTTTCCCCCCAAAATTAGATAAATCGGTGACTTACAGAGGAACTCGGTAGCAGACTTCGCCAAACAAGTCTCTTATAGAAGTCTGCGTGTGAAGTCTGGCCATGAAGTCTATAGTCTATCATTTTCAGACTTCATTTGGAGACTTCGGTAACAGACTTCGTACATCTACAGCGGTAAATTTTTTAGTAAATTTTTATTTTTTTTTCCCCCCAAAATTTTTTTTCCCCCAAAATAAGATAAATCAGTGACTTTACAGAGGAAAGTCGATTGCTCATTGAAGTCTGCGTGTGAAGTCTTCTCATGAAGTCTATACAGACATTACTGAAGAAGTCTGTAACCCTTAAAATAAAACATTAAAGAACCAGAAACGCTGCAATTTTTTTTTTTTTAAAGTCACGTCCTTGAGATAAGATACGTCCGTCTCTTCAGTTTCCCATCTACTAATCTTTTCAGTTTCCCTAGTAATCATTCCACCTCCATAGTCGTATTCATTTCTTCTTCACTGCTTTTATCTTAGAAACACAAAACTCACAACAAGAAAAACAAAAACCCGATGCATACTTACAACCTTCTAGCCGAAGCAAATGAAAGAGACAATGGAAGAAAAACAGATTGGTGTTTTAAAGTCAAGATTCTCCGCGCCTACTCTTACTCAGTTCTCAATGTAGGTCTCTACTGGTCCTACGTATTAGTAGATGAAGCGGTAAGAGATATTCACTTACATGCAGACATGTAGTCACATGGATCTGACAATACAATACTTTGGTGATGCTTCTTTTTATGCAGGGAACTAAGATGGAGTTGATGATTACTCCAGAACATGTGCCAACGTTTTCTGGATTAGAGAAGTATGAAGGGCACTAGATTGAAATACAGAATGTAGCAGTACAGCCAGGATTCGCAGTGTTCCGTGCAACAAACTCTCATTTCAAACTTACAATCCAGTCTACAAAGACTGGAATCATAAAAATCGATCCTTTGAACGACGAGCACTACTTGGATTTTTTAAGTTTGACCCAAATACGTGACATCAAAACCAAAACGAACGTTGCTATAGGTATGCATGCAAATTTCTTAACCCATAATTTATATGCATGTAACTTTATTTAACTAAAGGAGAACACTTACGATGTAGTTACTATGGGCATGCTCTGCAACACATGCCCCCTTCAAGAGAGTCCACTTGGCCGTACATTTTCAAAGAGTGTGTTTCACATCAAAGATGCCATGTAAGTTTAAACCAAACAATAATAATACCATGACGAAGCTCTCCGTATGATAATTTACAACCACCTTTTCTTAATCATAATAGGGACAATATGTTAAAGTGTGTGGCAACCGGTGAACAAGCTTATAACTTCTGGAATGGCTTTAGGAACAGGAGGGGAGGAGGGGTGGAGCGGTGATCGTGGTGCTTAAATTATGGAGGATAAATCAGTTCGCGCGTAAGTGTGTTATTACTACAGTTTAACATATCGTAATTGATCTAGACAATACCAATCTAATTCCCACAGGTGGTGATGATGACACTTGGCTGGAAACTGAAGAAGGCTTATCGGACATTTTGTTCGACCCAGCGATGGAAGAGGTTGAAGATTTGAGAGACGACTTCTTGATGTTTGATATGATAGCAAGATACAGGGCAATTGTCCCTAGATAGGGAATTTATCTATCTAAATCTCTGTTTAAGAACATAAGTTTATTTATAATATATTACACTTTGTTTTGGATTTATTTGAATTTCATCCTTACGAGACTTCACATGGGAAGTCTACCGTGAGACTTCACCCGAAACTCGAGAAGTCTGTAAGCCCTAAACTCTAAAATTCGAACGTTTAATTCACTCTTTGTTAACAAATACAAATTTGACATCAAATAGTATAATATGTTCAAAATCTAACAACTATACGACGGATCGCCATTTTTATAAAACATATCAATCGAAATCTAACCCTAAAAATATGCATGGATTCTTACCCATTGGCAACCTCTAACTTATATGCCTCACATGGTTTACATCAAATGGGTTAGGTTATGAATTTTTTTTTTTAAACCTATTCGATTTGATTTAAAATAATTTATCTTTCAAAAATTTTGATCGAAATATTTTTTTCTTTTCATTTTTAATTAACTTCCACATTTAATTACGGTTCAGATTTCAAAGAGTCAACGAGAGATCTTTGAAATCAACTCCAGAGATAGAGCATGAAACTGGAAAATTTTCCTGGGTCTTCCTTTTTTAGTCAACTGCTTCATTGGAGGTGGTGTACTTCTTGCCTTGATGAAGAGTGCCTTAATCTCTTCTCAGTTTCTCTGCAACCTCGGAAGTAACCAAGCAGGGGGCGATTTTCCACCTCTTCACATGAATGATTTTAGGAACATATACCTCTACCATTTGTCCTCAAAAGCAAGCAACTTCTCTGCAGTGATGGGGTTTCTGAGATGTCTTAGTGGCAAAGGATATGGTAATTTAGGCTTGTAAGACACGTTCCTCAACAATCCTCGGTGTTTTTGAATTATTTCAGCTCAGTCTGCGGGGGGTGTCGATCGATACTGGTAGTTTGTTCGGTCGACGCTTGTGGTGTCGGTCGACTTGGTTGGTGTCGGTCGACACTGACGTATCAGGTTCAAATCACTCATGTGGTGATTGCATTGAGATACGTCATAGCTGTGATTGAACCATCTTTCCCTTGACATTCTGATGTCTGAGCATTTTGAGTTTCCAGCATCTTCTGATGACATGAGCTTCAATCTTTCCATTAAGATCGGTGTACATGGCGTCACATCTTCCATTAAAATCAACAGTATCATCTTCTGCTGTCCCTTCAAGGATCTGTTCAAGCATGGATTCAACCTTTGCTCTCCTGAGTCTTAGGCGGCGGAGTCTGGTAAGATGAACTCCCGTAGGTGCGAGTATAATCGCTGCTCTGCATCGGTTTCTGGCAAAGGAATTCGCTCCGAAATCGTACTTGAATCCTCCTTGCTGAGCATTGTTCGTGAAGCCTCGCTTGTTGTTGAATTGATACCGCTGATTCTGAAAACAATACCAACAATGTAGTTAACATCCTCATCTTCAACCTCATCTACAATCTCGACCTTATCAGCAAAGTGTACATCTTTCTGCTGCTTGCCTCAGCAATCTGCGAACCATCAATGTTCTCGTTGTGCTTCTTCCGCTCAAAGTCTGCATTCTTGGTGCTATTGCTAGACGCCAAGTTCTCGATCAGCACATAAGCATCATCAGGATATCTCGTGTTGAAATTACCAATGCTCACAGCATCCAGAGCCATCTGATACCTCCAATTGATCCCTCTGAAGAAAATACCCAACAACTGAACCTGTGAGAACCCGTGATGTGGACAATCTCTCTGATAAGATATGAATCTCACCCAAGCAGCCTTAAACGCCTCTGTTGCTCCCTGAGAGAAGGTGGAGATCTTGTTCCTCAACTCCTCGGATCTCGCATCGTGTAGAAGTTGTTCAGAAATGCGTTCTTCGTCTCTTCCCAGGGTGCTCAGCGACCCCGGAGGCAACTGCTTCAGCCAGTAAGCTGCATCCCCAGCAAGAGAGTATGGGAAGAGCTTACAGAAGAGGAAATCATACACTCCATTGAACGACTAGGACACTAGCTGAAAAGTCCCCAAACCTCTCAATGTGTACTCCATAGGGTGTTCATGAGGAAGACCATGAAAAAGATGCTGACCCAACAAGAGTGAAGTATGCAGGTTTCAGCACAAAGTCATTCTCTGAAACAGGAACACGAATCGCTGCTCGATTGGCATAGAACTGATCAGGCCTGTTGTACTCACCAATCGTCCTAGCACGATTAATCACAGCGTTCCCAACATTCACAAACTGCTGGAGGGATATATGATGTTTCCATCTCCATCAAGTCTTTTGTCCTCTCTCTATTGTACAAACGACCCTCTAGTCTCTTGTAAGCACCAGCTCATCACGAACTAAAACAAATGGGTTGTTCATCTCTGCTGGCTCCTTTGCTTTCCTAAAACACAAGAGTCAAAGCACGTAAGTAACAAAAAAATGATGAGTATCGATCGATACTGGGGTGGTATCGATCGATACCGTCGGCTTAGTCGCAACTCTAATCTAAAATCTAATGGTGAATTTAGAGTCCCCGACAACGGCGCCAAAATTTGATATGCTCAAATATAATACCCTAAAAGTACTCTAAGCAGTAGCTGCAGTATGTTAGGGGTCAAACCACAAAGACTCAAGAATTCACGCAATATATATTAAGACTCGAATTAAGCTAAGTAAATAATAATGTAATTAAAACAGCAATAGTAAACAATTAAAGACGGGTTGTAAAATTAATGGAGGAAAACGCTAAGCCTAGGGAAATTCGCAGGTAAATCAGAATTGGCAGATCAAACAGAATGTCAGGAAGATATTAAGCACTGTTCTTGAACTTGAAACACAAATGTTAAAATCAACAACCGTTGCTGCGAAGATTATCTTATGTCTAAAACTAGATTCCAAATATTCTTGCAAATTCTTGCGATTCAAATCTATGAATTCAAACAAGCATTAATGATCTGGTTCAATTGTTCACAAAATCCTAAACCAAATTTCTTTGCGAATAGGTCTTTTGCTCATCTAACACTAGTTCAGGCAATCAATCACACTTTCGTGCCAATCAAACAACCTAAGATCAGATTCTAGGTCATGAAGCTAGAATAAGCAGTAATCACAAGTCTAGATGAAGAACTCTAAGGATTTTCCTAACAATTCAATTCAATCTAACAATTCATCAAACACCTTTGAATAACCCTAAACCTAACAAAGAATCTACTCAGACATGGTGGATGAAGCAAACATCATGAATAGAATATATATCATACAGTAAAATAGAGTAAAAAAACAAAGAGGTTCAAGATCCTTCTCCCAAAACTTAATTGCAAGAATACTCTATCTCCCAGAATCGATTGTAAGAGTTACTCACTCTCCAGAAAATCCAGTGTCTCCTTTTTGGAGGCTGAAAAACCTAATTTTATATCTATTACACGCTTTGGAGTTCATTGGAAAAATAAAGAAATCTTTTGTTTCTTCGCGTTCTGATTATCGGTATCGACCGACACCAATAGTGGTATCGATCGATACTTAGATTCTTAGTCGTTTTTCTTCCAGATGTTGATGTCGATTGACACTGCATGGGTGCCGATCGATAGTGGGTTGGTGTCGGTCGACACCAGGACTCTGTGCTCGCCAGACTGGACTATCTTCACGAAAATGGGCTTAACTTTTGATCGCACCGTTAGAATGGCCTCAAACTACTTCCAAATGAAAAATAATCCATTGATCTGTCTTGTATCCAAATTTGAGCTCAATCCAACGGTGGGAAATTATTCAACGGACGCCAAAAAGCTCCAGAATGCTCTAATATCTCCAATCATGCTCCAAACGTGCCAAAACCTGAAAGACTCAAAAAGACTACAAAAACACTAGAAGGACTCTGAAAACAAGACCTATATCATGGCTAAAAACGGGTAAAAACCATGATATATCAACACCTAAGCTGCAAAATCTGTTAAGATTATTGAGTATGTTTTGGACTCTACACTGGAAATAGCAGTTGATAGTTCCCAAAGAACAAACAATCAAAAGTTGAATTCTGAACTTATGGAAGCTAAAAGTGAAGAGAGCCTTGAACGAGACACAATTTTGATTGTTGCTGTTAAGGAGACCCAAAAGGAAGTATCATCATGCTCGGTACTCCTTAGCGAGTATTTGTCACCTGCTTTAGTGCAGTATTACGTAAGCAATTCTAAAGTTGAGCTAGTCGTTCCTATTGGCCATATCTTTGTTAAAGACAGCGCTTCAACATTTATTGGGGAAAATACCAAAGTCAAGGAGAACATCCTAATTTGCACTCCTATATCTAAGCTTAAGGAGAACAGCTCTGTAGAAGCAATCCTGGTAAACTCAGCTGAATGTTGGAAAGAGATTCACCCAAACAAAGATGATGAGAGACGTTCCTTAGAGAAGGATATTGCTTCGGCATAGCCAGCGAAGACATTAAAACCAAGAAGAAAATCCTCATTTTCACTCCTATATCTGAGGTGTTGGAGAAGTTTGCCAATGTTTTTGTTGTTCCGGTTGATCTCAAAATGTTATGGGTATTTTTAGTTCAGGGGCTGGGTCGCCTTGCAGAGGGTAACTCTGGGATGTTGTCGACGGATTTTGTTCGTTTGTTTCCTCAGTTTCAGCTTAAGGACAAGTTGGTTCTCTGGGAAGGGAGGATTGATACGTTTAAAGGAGTGAAAGAAGGAGAGAAATATGCTAGGGCATCAAAGTAGGCATGACCAAAATCAAACCGTTACCGTATTTTGGGCCGTAACCATATACAACGGTTAAAACCATAACCGTTAACCGTAAAAATAAATTAGTTATGGTTAAAAATTATACTAACCGTAACCGTTTATTAACCATATTCGTATCAAAACCGTTGGTTAACCGTATGGTTAATCGCACGGTTAACCGCATGGTTAAAAGTTTAAAAATATAATTTTAATTGTCTATAATGTAAGGAAAAATCTAGAAACAAGTATAAGATACCGCATATAAAAAAATCTATGTCGAAAAAATGTTATTCTTCCAAAAACAAATATGTTATAATAATACGTACATTGCTCGAAATCACATATTTTCATCGTATTAAAAGCAATATAACAATTTGGATAATTCGTAAGTAATGAAGCATTTTCATATTAAATTATTTTTAATTCTATTTTCGTTATGTATTTGATGTTGATTTTCCTTGTTTCAAACCAATACCCATATTTTGAAAACCTCTAACAATACTTGTCAATGCAATATTTACTGTCCACACAAAAATAATATATTATGGCACTTACTACTTGGCTATTAAGATAGACATGAGTAAGGCATATGACCGAGTGGAATGGTCTTTTATATAACATCTACTCCGGAAAATGGGATTTTGTGAACACTGTATTACCTGGCTAATGAGGTGTATCACATAAATTCAGTATAAAGTTCTAATTAATGGTCAACCAAGAGGACTGATAGTCTCGGAGAGGGGTTTGTGACAGGGTGACCCACTGTCACCTTACAATTTTATCATGTGTACGGAGGTCTTATTTGCGAATATACGCAAAGCAAAAAAGATAAAACACTTACCAGAATACAAGTGACAAAGGCGAGTCCGCCGATATCCCTTTTGTTGTTTGCATATAATAGCTTATTCTTTTTCAAAGCTACGAAGGAAGAGTGCGGTGTGTCTTTAGGGCTACTAAAAAAGTATGAGGAGGCCTCTGGGTACAAGTTGGCCATAAGGTTAAAGCTTCTCTAAAAGCTAAATTTATGAGTATTTGAGCATCACAAACTGCGGTGGAATGGGAACTTATCTTGGATTGTAGGAAAGTTTAGGCGCATCAAAAACAAAAATCTTTTCTTTTGTGCGAGAAAGATTATAGGATAGGATAAACGGTTGGTCAACAAAAATTTTATCAAAAGGGGGAAAGACGTTATGATTAAATCAGTAGATGCGGTGCTAACCACTTATCTAATGTTGTGTTTTGACTCCCAAAAACGATCACATCTAAGCTAGCAACTGCAATAGCAAAGTTTTCGTGGAGTTCAAATGGGCAGTGTAGAGGGTTACATTGGAAGTCATGGGATAAACTATGAAGCGGTAAGGCGGAAGGTGGGCTAGGTTCCGCCAAGTTGATGGATTTAATACCGCCTTGCTAACGAAACATATATGGCTTCTGATTATGGTTTCTAATTGTTTATTTTCAAAGGTTTTTAAAGGACGATATTTTCGGAAAACAAGTCCTTTAGAACCTATTCGTGCATACTTCGCATCTTATGGATGGCGAAGTATTGTTTCTGTTTGACCTTCGGTTAAAAAGGGCTTATTAAAAGAGTCGGTTCTGGTGTGTCCATTTCTGTTTTGAAGGATCTCTAGATTCCTGCTCAATCCCCTAGGCCAGTGAAAAACTATGGGTCTATTTCGGACCTTGATCTTCTAGTACACAATCTGATTGATAGTGGGACAACCTCATGGGATATAAACCAGATTAATGAAATTATTGATTCGAACGCCTCTTCTTTGCGTTATACGAGTTGGTTTGATTAACCGACAAATAGTCTGGATTGGCACTTCACAAAGTCCAGAAAATATACGGAGAAATCATATCAGATAGGACAATCACTGAATTTTAAGGTTGTTTCAAACCGTTTTATAGGTCTGACTCTGCATCCGCAACAAGCTTTCTGCTGGAAACGGCAGTGTCCTCCAAAGTTAAAACATTTCATGTGGGAGGTAATCTTGGGTTGTATTTCTGTTATGGCAATTAATCATGTTCTTTTTCTATGTCCGTCGGCTTTACAGACTTGGGCATTATCGTAAATACTTGTTTTGGTGGATACCAAAGGGTTCAAGTGGTACGAGCGTCCCTTGGATAAGACGATATATTTGGAAATGAGAAAACGTATGATAATTTGGACAGGGATCCTCGTATGATCCTTGAGATAGCGGATTTAGAGGCATGAATTTGCTCTTAGACTCAGGCAGATAATAATAATGTATGCCATAGACCTATAATGGAGTCCACCAGGGGTTTACCCAGATCAAGATCTAAATGTTTCATTGATGGATCCTGAAAGGTAAGTTATAATTATTTAGGTATCGGATGGTACCGCGTACACGCTACTGCTACCCCTACGTTGATGGTTGCTGCCAACCTTCGAAGGAGTTTGACCTCACTTCGCACAGAAGTAAAAGCACTAGTTTGGGCGGTGAAATGCATGATTGAAGAAATCAAGCGAGAAGTAGATTTCGTCACGGATTGCTCTTATTTGGTGAAGATGGTGGGAGATCATTAAGGGGGATAAAGGTTTTTTCTTGTCTTTTTTTTATTTCATTTAATACCAAGTAAAGCAAATGTCCAAACGGATAAGCTGGCACGGAAAGTCCGTGTTATCCTGCATTATGTATCTCTTGGAAACATTGTTCCTTCGGATTGGCTTATTTGAGCTAATCCTTTAGTATAATGCTGTTGTAAAAAAAAATCTTGATGTGCTAGTTTCTCGATTTTTAAAAGCATAAAATTTATTATTAGTGACATCTTATATTTTCTACAGTCTCAAATAAAATCAAAAAGTTTCAAAGAAATTTTGTCATAGTAAAAATCATACTAAGACTATAAATGAATGTGGTATTAATGTTCGACCACAATGGAGACATATATGTATACGATTATATCATGCAAAGAAAGAAGAATAAAGATGGCGAAAAATGTTTATGATAGTAAACATAAAGTTTACTAATTGGTTAAAGCACAATATAATCGGTCAAGCCATTCCAATCAGAAAATGACTCAACAACTATTGAGAATGTTGAATATATGATGAATATGAATTTAAAAGTTCAAAAGATCAAATGAAAGTAATTGATAAATGAGAATTCATGATATAATTATCATTAAAATTATTGATCCTCATAGGGTTGCCTCAATATTCCCCCCCCCCCCCCGTACTATGCCCATTCTCACGCTTCCACCACGAACTTTTTGCTTCTTTAAAATCCACCAAAAAAAATTTAAACTTTATATTCCGCCATGTATTTTTCTGAACTGTTACATTCTATACATTTCCAATTGATTTGTGGTTTCATCGAAGCCAACCAGGTTAACCAATAATCACAATCAACTAACCAATTAACGCGATAAACAATTGCGTTTTGGGTTTAATCTCAGACGTGATAAAATTGAAATCAAAATCATTTGGGGCATAGGGTTTGATCTTTCAAAATCGATTTGGGGATTTTTGGAAATCGAATTTGAAATCGATTATGATCCAATCTTCATCGTCGTCCAGTCTTTTATCTCGAGCTCCTCCCGGCGTTCCATCGAGATGTTGGTGTGGGGAGAGAATCACGATTTACAATTCGAAAACAGAAGAGAATCCTAATCGGAGATTCTACAGGTGTTCTGTTGGATTGAAGGTACAATGTCTTTATATCTTAATTCTAGTTTGTTCTGGAAAATTGTTTATGAATCGGATAATTGTGTGGAAGATGAAAACGGAGGAGCATTTTGTTCAAGTGGGTTGATGAAGCTTTACTTGAAGAGATAAGAATGCTTGATGGGAAGTATAAGAGAGTTGTAGAGGATGTTATTGATTTGAGAAAGAAGATGTTGGAGTTTATGGAGCTACAGAAGGGAATGTTTGAAAAAATGGAGGAAGCGATGGTTAAGAAGATGGAGGAAGAGATGTTGAAGTCTACTTGGAAGAGTGTTGGTGTTACGGTTCTAGTTGTCAGTTCGATTGTATGGGTATGGGGCAAGCTTGTTATTTAATGGGGCAAGCTTGTTGCTTGATGGTTAGAGTTTATGTTGGTGACGTTGTTGTTAGAGTTTATGTTGGTGTTGTTGTTTGTTTTTGTATGTCTTGATGTATGTTTTGCATTTATGTTAGTTTGCCTTTAGAAAACCAGATTCTTTGTCATATTGTTAAAACTTCAAAGACATAACCATCACAGACTTCAAAGACATTGTCAAATGGATTACATAATGTGAATTGTCAAAAAACATTGAGTCATTCAGACCAAAAAAAACTTTCCTCGTAAACCATAAACTATAACCATCAAATAGTACCTCATACAGGAAAAACCAGCCTCATAAACCATCAAGTACTACCTAAGACCTACCACTACTACCTCCTACACAAAAACCTACAACTCATATTTCCTTCTCTTATTCCTGTGACTCAAGGACACTGCTTCCATGTGTTGGTTGTGTAAGTTTCATGATATCTGCTTCTTGAGATGTAGATGCACCAACCTAAGAATCAAAAACAGACCATATCATCAAAAACAAAACATATCATCAAAATCTAAACAATATCAAAAATAAACCATGTAACAAAAACAGACCAACTGATACCTCATCAACCACCTGCATTGGGGTTGTGTTACTTTTCTTCTTACTCTTCTTCTGACCTGGAAACTTCTTGCATCCAGCTGCATTGTGTCCTGCTTCCTTGCACTTACTACAATGCATAATCCTTCCTCTCCTATCTAGTTTAAGTGTCTCTTTCTCTGGATCATTCTTCTTTCTTTTCTTCCCTTTCTTTGGAGACTCATGCTTCCTGTTGATCCTTGGATAACTCTTCTTTTTTCCTTTCTTTCTCCCATGTAGATTTGGTTATGGAGGTACAGTTATCAACACATAAGTGTTGTTCATCCTGAACTTTGGACCTGCAAATGGATCTGGGCTGGTTTCATATTGTTCTTTCCATATTATTGAACCAAAGCATGGTGCAACAAAATCTGTGATATTCTTCTCAGCTTCTATCACGGCTGCATATGCATGTGGACATGGAATTCCTATGATTTGCCACTTGCAACAGGAGAAATCCCATTTTCCCATAGTTAAGTTAACAGAATGGGAATTACCATCAAGAATAACCTCAAACTTACCATGTGTTCCTCTGACACATATGCATCTCATGGCATCATCTTTCTCTGACTCGAGAATCTATGTTGCATACTCACACAACTTCTTCTTCCACCTTTCTATATACTCACTTCTCTTTGCAGTTTGTGCCATTGATTGCCTCCTTATTGTCTCCAACATAGGAACAAGTGCATTTGCTCGTACTTTGACAATTGTGGCATTAAATAACTCTGTGGCATTGTTGTCCACATCCTCACAGCAGATTCCAATCCTATAGAATGCTCTTGACCAAGACTTAGGCTCCACCTTTATGATATCATCAAAAAGATCCATACTGTAAGCTCTGATTTTATTCAGATTAGTTATGAACTCAGCTTCACTATAACTCCAAGCCAGGGACCAAACCAATGGTTTGAGCAGATCCTTGCTTGAATGCTTCTTCTTAAAGTTCTCTATTATATGCTTCACACACATTATGTGCTCAGTATTGGGCAGTTCACTCTGCACAACACTTATGATTCCCTGTAAATGACAGAAGCATATATGTTAGTACAAAGCAAAACAAGTAATGATGTCACAAGTTTTCAGCAAAAAAGTAATAATGTCATAAGTTTTCAGCACTCATAAACCATAACCAGTTTTTAGCATTCTCAGCTTGCACTGTTACCCAAGCAATAGGATATATCTGATTGTTTGCATCATGTCCAATAGTAGTCAACAAGACTCCTTTGACAGCCACCTTCAAGAAATTTCCATCAATCCCAATGATTGGACGATAATAGTCAAAACCACTTTTCATTGCTCCAAGACAGACATAGAAGCGGTTGAACACGTTTTCACCAGCAGCATTTGATATTGTCTCAACAATTGCAGTAGATTCAGGGTTTGTACGCTTCAATTAAGCCACATATCCTCTGAGGTGAGCAAACTGTTGAGCATACTCTTGTTCTATCTAGCCACTTCAAAGCTAGAAGTCTTCCTCTCTAGCATTGTCCTATAGAGCTCCTTAACTTCCATTGTTCCTTGATATGCTCTTGAATCTCAAGTGGCATGTAGTTAGCCTTCATCCTCAATTTGTCCATAAAAAGTCTTCCAATGACAGGACTCTTCAGAAGCTTGCATTTCCCACTAGGAATGCAGTTATGATAGCCACATTTAGTCTTCAAAACCCACAGTTGCCTAGACTCTTCATATGAGCAGTACACTCTTCATTCAGAATCTTTTTTTTTAGCACACCTAAATCGAATACAACCTTTCTCCCACCTATCTTGTTTGATGTTCTCATGTGTCTTCAATGCATGGTTTAACACAGCTTTCTTGAACTCAAATCTAGTGGCAAATGTTCTCCCACTAACTAATTAATCGTTTGTTCCAAGCCTAATTTTCCTATCCCTAGTAACTACCGGATCCTCCTCCTCATCTGAACTTTCTGGGATACGATTTTGTTCTATCATAAAATCAGCAAACCAACTAGCTACGGATTTCTCTACCTCATACTCAAACCTTTCCATTAAGTCTTCTTCATCGACATCCTCTTCTTCCGTTTGTTTCTCTTCCCTCTTCTCGTTTGTCTTCCCTCAGTCTCAGATTCACCACCTCTGTCGTGTTCATCAGCTCCTTAGTCCTCATCACCACCTCCGTCGTTGTCATCAGCACCTCCGTCGTTGTCATCAGCACCTCCGTCGTTGTCATCAGCTCCTCCGTTCTCATTAGCACCTCCGTCGTTATCTTCCTCGCTCTCAGATACATCGGAAACCTCTACTTCCTCGTAACCATCTGAATCTGCATTATCCTCGTCGTAGTCGGGATCATCAGGATCACTCTCGTAAATCAATGGAGCAATCAGCGTTGTAATTTAAGATGCTTTCGTGTGTTTGATTTTGAGAAGGTTTTTGATTTTGAAAAATCCCCAAATCAATTTTGAAAGACAAAACCGTAAGCCCCAAATGATTTTGATTTTGATTTTATCACGTCTGAGATTAAACTCAAAACACAATTGTTTATCGCGTTAATTGGTTAGTTGATTGGGATTATTGGTTAACCCGATTGGCTTTGATTAAACCACAAATCAATTGGAAATGTATCGAATGTAACGTTTCAGAAAAGAACATGGCGGAATATAAAGTTTAATCTCTTTTTTGGTGGATTTTAAAGAGGCAAAAATTTAGTGGTGGAAGCATGAGAATGGGCATAGTACGTGGGGGAATATAGCGGCAACCCGTCCTCATATGAACTCAAAATTCGAAAGGAAATCTCACATTCTAGATGAAAATGCTCCAAATAAAATATATATATTTGAAAGACAGGATAATATTATTTATAAATCTATGACACGTAAGAAATGTGATATTTGGTTCCAATAATAAAGAAAGTCCTAGAAACAAAAAATGAGAAAATAACTATTGAAAAGATGATAGATTAACTCTTAAAATGAGGAGTGATCAACCATTGACATGGTTAATTTTAAGATCATGTACCTGAATAAAATAAATGATATTGATAAAGATATCTCGATTAACCCTGTCATTACGGGAATATATGCAACAAAAGAAAGAAAAATGAATGTCGACAATAAAAGTAATCGAGCGCATGATGTTATTAATAAGGATCATAAATTTCCGCTTTCTGAATAGCGTTAAGAGAAAATATTGGCCAATAAATGAAAGAGGCAGCCAAATTCATATGAGAAAGGTGATAATTTTGAAACAATATATCTAAAGCGGTATAAATATATAGATATAATAAATAAGTAAAAAAAAAATAGCGTGTCGTAACATGTTTCTGATAAATACCTGAGAAATAAATTTGATGTTATATGACTAACTTGAATTGCGTCTCATGGGATACCTGAAGGGCTTAATCCCTTAAAGATAAACAATAACTATCCTATCTCGAAATCAAGGACTATGTTGGTAGTGTGAGTACCATATTCGGTAATGTAAATATTATAAAATTCTCCGGAAGAGCTTTTTTTATGCCAAGAGAAAAAAATTTTAAAATAAATAATGTATTATATTTTTCCAAGTCTCAAAGAAATTTGTTAATTTTCCGAGATATCCGAATGTTTATCACATAGAGACTATGAATAAGAATGGTATTGAATATCTTTGCATTACATCAGAGAAGAAACATATATTAGAAGAGTTGCCAATGTTATCCTCTGAATTATATTACACAAAAATAAACATGACTAAATCATACATTACAGTTAACCAGAAGTTTACTAGTACATTCAAAATCTGGCTTGGAAGGCTAGGACATCCAAGATCAGTTATGATGAAAAGAATTATGAAAAATTCAAATGGTCACCCGTTGAAAAACGAAAGAATTTTTCAAGCAGGGGAGTTTTCATGTAATGAATGTTCTCAAGGAAAACTCATAACTCGACCATCACCATTTAAAGTAGGGAATAAATCTGCATTATTTTTAGAAATAATACATTGTGATATAAGTGGACATATCCATCTACTGTGCGGGCCGTTTTAATATTTTATGATATTAATTGAAACATCAAGTAGATGGTCACATGTGTGTCTTTTGCCCACAAGAACTATGGCTTTTGCAATATTCATTGTCCAAATAATCAGGTTGAGAGCACAGTTCCATGATTATACCATAAAGAAAGTAAGGCTTGATAACGCCTATGAATTCACTTCAAAAGCCTTTGATGATTATTGTATGTCTATAGGGATTGATGTGGAGCTTGATAAAACGGTTGCAATTGATTGCAAGCCATTGAAATTGAGGACAAAGCTCCCAGTTTCTGTATGGGGACATGCTATATTGCGTGTGATGCGGACATCGAATCCAGACCAAACCATGCCCACGTTAGCCTACGTACCGGACACGGCCATGAGGAGCATCCTTCAGAACGTGCGACCAGACAAAGACTTTACCCGTACCATCTTTGAGATTCATCGACAAAGTGAGTATTTTAATACGATCCATCGAGTTACTTCTGAAGACGCACGAGCCAAACCGCAAGACGACCAGGAGCACTCACCCGCGGATGCTAGAATAGACAAGAAGCTGTCCAACGACGAAACCACTCGTCCAATTTAGATATCCTCAAAGATTCACTGTCCAACAACCCAAGATATAAAAATCCAACGAGCCAAAATACATCACGAACGATCTCAATTTGAAGATGGTCCACAAACCTTCATTTTGGACGTAAACGGGCATCAATCCATCTATCGGATTGATCCAAACAAGACCGAAGACTCACATGATCAGTTTGAAGACTTCCTGACGTTTTCCAGACTTTATTTGAAGACTACAAGGCATTTTCAAGTTTCCAAAACAACAACCATTCCAATAGCATGCATGGACACAAGGAAGAGAAAATTTTCCTTTTCCGAATATCTCTTCTTCTTTTCTTTTGATCCAGGCCCTTCATCTTATAACGACACATTCCAGAGCCATATATGGAAGCCAGGAGGTATTCTCAGCCAATTAGAAGTCCTCCTACATGACCAATGGTGCACCATCCCGCACATAAACATTCGGACCCAAAGAAGACCAAACTTGCCTTATTCGAAACCAAGAGCTTTTAAATCACAACGGATCTTTCTTTGGACACTTTTGTGCGAGTTTAAGACCTTCTTAATCATCCAGAAGGTTCCAAGAGGCCACAGCTTCGTCCCCAAGCTTTCAAGACTCAAGCATCTCGACTTTCTTTATTTTGTCGATTTTACCATCAATTCTCCAACGACTATTTTCTCTTTAAATGTTTCGATTTCTTTCTTTGTTTATGCTTATTACCATTGTACTTGAGCCTTTATAAAAGCTTAGCTCGATCCCCATTGTAAATAAACCTTAAAAACCCTTGAATATCGAATATATAAGACTTGTTCTTCTTTTTATTCAAAGTCCGGGAATTTGTTTGTTCTTTGTCTTGTGTATGGATTCACTAAGGCCGAGTTCTTGTGCTGTATCAAAGTCTAATCACCCCTCTTTGGTGCACTCCACCTCCGCCATCATGTTCCCCAATTCAATCCCACACGAGAGAAGTGATTGCCATCGTGTCCGATCTTCATCTCAAACTTGAAAAATTTGCTTCCGTTGTTAAAGGCTTAGGTATGATTTTGAGGCTTACATCATCTGCTTGCGACTGCATTGGTCCAGATTAGACCAAGTGCATATAATAAATATGCCCCATTACAATTGGCATCTCGCAAAGAACTTAATATATCTAATCTCCGAGTTTTTGGGTGTGTGGTTTATTTTCCTATAGCACCACCGTAAAGAACAAAAATGGGGCTGCAAAGGCGATTGGAGATATATGTCGGGTATTCGTCACCAAGTATTATAAGGTATCTTGAACCGCAAACCCGTGATACGTTTACAACACGATTTGTTGATTGCCAATTTAATGAAGATGAATTTCCAACATTACGGGGAGGAATTAAACAAGTGACACAATATGTTACATGGTGTACACCAACTATGGTACATTTTGACCCTCCTAATATCAACATGAATTGGAAGTTCAGAAAACTATACATGTGCAAAGTATAGCAAATCAATTACCAAATGCGTTCACATATACAAAAAGGGTGCTAAGTCGTATATACCCGCTGCAAAATCTCCATCTATAATTGAAATTCCAACAAAGCCAGATTATGGGAGCAATGCAAATGAACCTAGGGTTCAATTGAAAAGGGGGAGGCCGATGGGCTCTAAAGGTAAAAATCCCCGAAAGAAAAAAAAAGTGGGGAGAGCAAAATGAAAAGGTGTAAGAAGAACCACTTACAGAAAAATGTCAAAAAGAAATTCATGTAGAGGTTCAAGAAGAACTAGATAAAGAGAAAAGCTTCGAAGTCGATCATGATACATAAAAAGTGTGAGATTTTCATTAATTATGCCCAAGATGAAAAAGTTTGGGTTAAATATGAAATTGATGATGAGGATGGAACGTTCTCCTTTTCTGTATCCAAAAAAGTTAATAATAAAAATAATGATCCAGACCCAAGGTTCGTATGGAGTGCCAGAAAAGACCTGATTGGGAGAATTGGCAAGGAGTCATGAGAAATGACTTACTCTCCCTTGAAAAATGTTTTGACTTATTGTTATTACACCTGAAGATGATAGTTGGATGCAAATTGGTCTTTGTGAGAAAAAGAAATGAGAATAATGAGGTCATAAGATATAAAACTCGACTTGTGGCACAAAGATTTTCTCAAAGACCGGAAATTAATTATGATGAAACAGATTCCCCGGTTATGGATGTAATCACATTCATGTACTTGGCGAGACTAATCGCATCAAAACTGTAGATATCTATTTTATGGATGTTGTGACTGCATACTTATATGGATCATTGGATAGTACATATATGAAAATTCTAGAAGCATTCAAGATTCCGGAAGAATCAAAAATCCCAGAAGAATCCAAAAACATTTATTTGGTCAAATTACAACGATTATTATACGGATTAAAACAATCCGGACGCATGTGGTATAATTGCTTTAGCAAATATTTGTTGGAAAAGGATATATCAATAATGCGATATGCCCTTGCATGCTCATTAAGAAATCTCAATCTGGATTTGTGATCATTGCTGTTTATGTTTGATATGCTCAAATCTAATACTCTAAAGTATCTAAGCAGTCGCTATAGTATTTTAGGGGTCAATCCACAAAGACTCAAGATAACACTCAATAGATTCAGGAATATGGATTAAGCTAAGCCAAATAGATGAAATTAAGAATAGCAAAACAATTAAAACAGGTAGTAATTAAGTGGAGAAAAACGCTAGGCTTAGGGAAACTTGCAGACAAATCAGAATTATCAAATCATATCAATTGTCAGGAATAAATTAAGTTCCACTCTCAAACTTGAAACACAGATGTAAAGTAAACCAATTGTCGTTGCGAAAACTATCTATGCCTAAACCTAGAATTCCAAATTTCTTTGCAAATTCTAAGAATTTAAACAAGCATTAACGTTCAAGTTCAATTGTTCACAAAATCCCTAAACCAAATTTCTTTGCGAATAGGGCTTTTGCTCACCAAACACTAGATCAAGCAATCAATCACACTTTCGTGCCAATCAAACAACCTAACATCAGATTCTAGTTCGCGAGGCTAGAATAAGCATTAATCTCAAGTCTAGGTGAAGAGCTTTATAGATTATTCCTAACAATTAATTCAGATCTAATAATTCATCAAATACCTTTAAGCAACCCTAATCCTAACATGGAATCTACTCAGACATGGTGAATTCAATAAACATCATGAATAGAATAGATATCATATTAAAATTGAAAATAGAGTAAGAATACAAAGAGGTTCAAGAATTCTTTCTCCAAAGACTCAATTGCAGAAACTCTATCTCCAGAAATCACAAGTATCTTTCTGGAGGCTGCAAAACCTAATTAAATAGCTAATCAAAACGTTTTGGAGTTATCTCGAAAAATAAGGAAAACTTCTGGATAATCTTCGGGTTTGTTTCGGCTTCTGGTCACTGGCATCGATCGATACTGTAAGTGTGTATCGATCGATGCTAGGTTCTTTTGGTCGTGTTTCTCCCAAATGAATGGTGTCGCATCGATGCTCCTCAGTGTCGATCGATGCTCCTCGAGTGTCGATCGATGCTGAGCTTGTTCCGAACGGCTTCAACTCCAGAGTTGCTCTCAAAAGCTTCCAAATCCTCCAGTTAGCTCCTATATGCGCTATAACTTGAAAAGAACCTGAAAGACTCTAAAACTAAAGAAAAGACACAACAAAAAAGACTTATATCATGGTTTAAAGTGGGTAAAAAACCATGATATACAACTCCCCCAGACTTAGTCTTTTTGCTTGCCCTCAAGCAAACAGAAACTAAACAAAGAAAAGGTTTGAAAACATTGGAGACTCACCTTTTTATTGAGACATAGTAATAACCCTCTTTCCACAGCTCCAGTTGTCACCTAAACAGTTTCAGATCGGACCACCATGTACTTCTCCTTAGACCATTTGAAGTTTCCCATTATCCACTCATTATCTCACAGCATCAATCATACTAAATCCTTCATTGTCGTTTCATCACTGATGTTGATATTCAAGAACCTTCTAGATTCTTCCTCATGCGATATCATGACTAAGGAACCACCCAGATTTTATACTTTGGTATTGATTCTCTCTCCCCCAGACTTATCTCTTTTTATGTTTCTGATTTTAAATTAAGCTTCGCATACATAAATCAAGGTTCGAGACGCGAATATTGATGGTGATGGCCACCTAATCCCCGGTTCTCCCCTCTCAAAGTGTCAAAAGTCAGGCGAATAATGGGTCCAGAAAATGTTCCTACCCCTCGCTTCAGGACTTTTGTGTGTGATCATTCCTTTATCCAAGTAGAACAATGGGATCACAGGAAGTATTCCTAGCCCTCTACTCGGCGGAAATCATCTCATCTTTTTATGCATTTTATGTATCATTATGGTTAGGGGAGAGGTCTACCATATTTATCAAACGCATGGGTTCCTTTGCCAGATATGAATGATGAATTCAAGTTCAGTGAATACCAACCTCAAGAGTAAAGTGCAAAATTGGCTCAGGATTTAGAAGAAATTTGCTGGAGACATGGGTGTTTCCTGGTCAACTGGTTAGCCTTTGGATTTTCATTAGTCGATCTTAGAGCTGGTTCTGTGACAATGGTTACTCAAAAACAAAGTCAAAGACAGTGAAATCAAGCAAAGGTTCATAATCTTCAAACAAGTTTGACTCAATAAAACAAAAAATTTGACTCAAAAACACTCAAAAATAGACTGACTCTAAGAAAAACAAACCACAATGTCAGTAATCACCTCCCCAGACTTAAACAACACTGTCTCCAGTATTATCCAGCCTAGAGGAAGCAAAAGAAAGCACAGGAACAAAATGGCTGAAAAAATGGTTCAAAGGTACCGTGGGAATGGTGGGTATCGATCGATACTAAAAACCGGTATCGATCGATACTGAGGGAGTATCGACCGATGCTAGTCAAGTATCGATCGATACTGAGGTCCTGTGTTGCGATTCTAAAACTCGAAACCGTGTCTACTTAAGCCAAATGTTAGGTGAAGTAACTGTCAGAGCAGAGAGCACAGTTAGAAGCAACAGAATCAATAGATAGCCATAAGTTCCAATAAGTACTGACAATGAGATTAGACAAGTTCAGAAAAGAAAGCAAAACAAAAGAAAACAAGAGAAAGGAAAATGTGAAACCCAAGAACAGAAACTAGTCTGAATCCTCATCATCATCGGACTCTGAAACAGCGTAGCGCAAGGAAGGACCGGGAGTGGAGTGATCGGCATCAGTGGACGACATGCAGCGGCAGCAAGAAACAGCGGACCAGATGCTCTGAAGACTCTCCACGACGTACCTCTGAAAGGTAGCTGTCTCCATCAGCAAATCCGGTGGTGGAGGAAATGAAGATGCAGGAGCAGACGTCTGGCGGCGCTGTGAACGGCGAGGCTGACTCCCAGCAGAGTCAGCGGCTGGTATCTCGTCTGCAGCAACAGGAGTGGATGGAAGCTGGCGTGGTGCGCGGACACGAGCGGATGGCGAAACTGAAAGTAGACGCGGATCCGGATCGAAGTGCAGCCGAGAAGGGTGATTGCCGATGGAGGTCAGATCGCGGTTGGGGAGCTGTACAAAGAGCTCTCCATCTATCGTGGGGAGGTACCAGCGGCGAGTGGCCTTCATCCAACGCATATGCTGCATGTGCTGCTCATCCATGAGTGAGCGAGTGGTGACGATCGAGCATGCTGATGTGGAAATGCCAAAGTGCTCGAAGATAGGAGGGAGGAGGCTGCCGACTGACTCAGTCTTCCGTGCTGTGGCGTAGTTATGACCAGAGAAGGGCTTGGTCTTCAGAGAGACCAGATGGTGCGCAAAGAGAGCGACAATGTTGACCGCGAGGTTCAACTCGGGCCACTCAAACCTATCTTCAAAATTATGTCACCAACTGCCTTGTACAATAACATCAGCTCTGAAATCCTCAACTTGTTTGGCTCCATCTTGCAGAGGAGAGTGGTGCTCAGAATGCGGGCAATGCAACGCAGAGTTGGGTGGCGGATATCAATCTGGGTAGAGGTCTTAGAGCTGTAGGCGCCAAGACCAATGTGTCGCCAAAAGTTCTGCAGATCCTGAAATTGGGAAGGGAGAGCTATCTGCTGAGGATAAGGGTCGAACTCGTAGATGGCGCAGAGGTCAGGGATAGGCAGCCTGTAGCGAACCCCTCTGATCAGGAATGTCAATGTGCCCTCTGAAGCAGTGCGGTGGACCTCGTCTTTGTAATACACCCGAGCTGTGGCGAGGAACTGACGAACGAGGTCTGGGTAAAGATCATACTATCGTGAGTAAAGAGTCCCCAATCCAATCTTCTCGAGCATGGTAGAAAGATCCACGTCGATGCCGAGACAGGATGATCCATGGTGTGAGGATCGATGAAGCGCGTAGGCAGGATGACAACGCGTAGCCACTCGTTGTAGAACAGAGTGTCGTAGTCATCCCACTCCTTAGCTATGGGCCTGTAAACGCAAGCCTCACCCTCAGTCTCATCCTTAGGCAAACCTGCCCAATCGCGTCGCGGAATGATCCTCTTCCCCTCCAACTTAGGCCAGGGAGGCCTAGCAACAGGAACAGGGGCAGAGGGAGAAGGAGAACGTTGTGGCGCAGCTCGCAGGTTACTGATGTGGGCATCAATGAAGCTCTGACGACCAGTGTCTTTAGTGAAACCGTCCTTCAAAACTCTGTAGCGATCGCCGGTCAGAATGGCGGTGATGACTCCGGCGTGCCAATGTGAGTCATAGAATGCCTCTACCTCATCTTGGAGATCAAAGGTGCGGCGTGGAGGATTGGAACTGTAAGCGTCATCCTGTCGTGCCTTCTTGCGGGGAGCTATCTGAGAAGAAATCAAAAAGAAAACAGAAGTCAGAATAACTCGTTCGTCAAGTAAGTGCAGGCATCGATCGATACCCCTTGGTATCGATCGATACTCGGAGCATAGGCACAAAGTCCCGACAGATTGCATCGCAAATTCAATTCTATCACAGGGCGGGTATCGATCGATACCAAGGGGTATCGATCGATGCTTGAGACAGAATCGCAAAGTTCATCACAAATGGCACCCAGTTTCCAATCTATCACCCTAAAATCGAATCCCTAAATCTACTCCATCCCTATCACATCCATTCTCATCCTAATATGGCAATTTCATTCACCTATAGCTAATGATGACAAGAAACAGAACCAAAGCTTCACAGCAAAGGAAACCCCAAATCGAATCTGCCAACACATCTAAAAGAGTACATTACCTGGTAGATCGAAGGTATGATAAATGGAATGACAATGTGCTCAAAAATCTGAGTGGAATAGGATTTGAAATCGAAGAAAACAATAAAGAATCGAGAAAGATGTGAGAGTGTGAGAGAAACAAGGGGCGGCGTCGAGCGATAAAGGAGAGTGAGGGGTTTAGCAAGAGACCGAGGGTTTTATAGAGAATCATGCATGGGTGCTGAGTATCGATTGATACAGTAAGTGGTATCGATTGATGCTCAGCGTATAACATAACTCCCTTTAGGCTAATGGTATCGATCGATACTTGCATGGTATCGATCGATGCTAGTCGTTCGGACCTGGTTCCACGTGAAAACACGACACAAAAACAAAGCAATTAAACAAAAGAAAAACCTATGTACAGACTCACCGGTGGGTTGCCTCCCACTAAGCGCTTGTTTAATGTCATTAGCTTGACATGGAGAGCAGTCAGGCAGTTGGTGGCTCAGCCAGAGGCACAATGTGGCCATCTGGAATGGTGGCTTTCGCCCAATAGTGTTTCACCCTCTGTCCATTGACAGTGAACTCCTTACCTTCAGTACTCAGCAACACTACAGCACCATGAGGGCGGACTTCCTTGATCGTGAAGGGACCTGACCAACGAGAACGCAATTTTCCAAGAAACAATTGCAAACGAGAGTTGTACAAAAGTACGTACCTGGTCATTTGGTTCAAAGTGTCGGGAAAGGATCTTCTTGTCATGATAAGCCTTGGTCCTCTCCTTGTATAGCCTGGAATTCTCATAAGCTGAGAGTCTGATCTCATCAAACTCATTCAACTGAACCAGTCACCTTTGTGCAGCAGACTTGATGTCGAAATTCAACAGCTTTGTAGCCCAAGCTGCTTTGTGCCCTATCTCAACTGGAAGATGGCATGCTTTTCCATACAGCAAATGGAATGGTGTTGTACCGAGTGGCATCTTGAACGCTGTTCTGTAGGCCCAAAGAGCGTCGTCGAGTTTCAGCGCCCAATCCTTCCGTGTAGCACCAACTGTCTTCTCCAGGATCTCTTTGATCTGTCTGTTGGAGACCTCTACTTGTCCACTGGTCTGAGGATGATATGGCGTGGCAACGCGGTGGTGGACACCATACTTCCTCAGCAGCTTCTCGAAGACCTTGTTGATGAAGTGAGTACCTCCATCACTGATGACAACTCTGGGTACTCCAAATCGTAGGAAGATAATAGTCTTGAACAGCTTTAGGACCACGGCACAATCGTTGGTAGGACTAGCAATTGCTTCTACCCACTTAGAGACATAGTCGACGGCGACTAAGATGTAGCGATTCTGTCGCGATTGAGGGAATGGTCCCATGAAGTCAATACCCCAGCAATCAAAGACCTCAACCTCCAGGATAAAGTTCTGTGGCATCTCGTGACGCTTGCTGATCTTCCCTCTTCTCTGACATACATCACAGCGGGAAATGAAAGTGTGAGCATCCTTAAACATCGTAGGCCACCAGAAACCGGCTTGCAGAACCTTAGAGACCGTCTTGAATGTAGCAAAGTGCCCAGCTTACTCAGAACCATGGCAATGAAATAGGATTTCCGGCACCTCAGACTCAGCTATACACCTTCTGTAAATCCCATCAGAACAGTGCTTGTACAAATATGGCTCATCCCAGAATTAGCGTCTGACATCTCTCATGAACTTCCTCTTCGCATAATTCTTTAGGTGCTTCGGTTCTAGATCAGCAGCAAGGTAGTTGGCTATGTCGGCATACCAAGGTTCAGCAGGAGTGGTAACAGCAAAAGTCTCCTCTGTATTAGGTAGATCTGTAGACGAATCGGCAGTGGACAGTCTCTGGTATCGATCGATATAATGGGAGTATCGATCGATGCTTGCATCGTGGACTGAAGGCAGCAACTCTTGAGGGTATCGATTGATACCCCAGGGGTGTCGATCGATGCTTGTCTTCTTCAGCGGCAGATTTGAAGCAGAACCAGTCTCAATGAAGTATATCTTCTCCTCAGGTAGTGAATCGTCAATAGGAACCTCTTCACTGATTCTCATGCGCGAGAGATGATCTGCAACTCCATTCTCTACTCCTTTCTTGTCTTTGATCTCTATGACAAAACCTTGGAGCAGCAGAACCCATCGACACAATCGAGGCTTTATATCCTTATTTTGCAGCAGATACTTAAGAGCAGCATGGTCAGTGTGCACAATCACCTTACTCCCTATTAGATAGGAACGAAATTTCTCAAAGGAGAACACAACAGCAAGCAATTCCTTCTCAGTGGTGCTGTAGTTCCTTTGGGCGTCATCCAGCATTCTGCTGGCATAATAGATCACATGCAGCTTCTTGTCTTTCCTCTGTCCCAGAACAGACCCAACAGCAAAATCACTCGCATCACACATGATCTCGAAAGGAAGGCTCCAATCTGGTGGTTGCACAATAGGAGCAGAAACCAACGCTTTCTTGATCATCTCAAACGCAGCAAGAAACTCTGGTGTAAAATCAAAGGCGACATCTTTACACAGCAGAGCAGTAAGCGGGCGGGCGAGCTTGGAGAAATCCTGAATGAACCTGCGATAGAACCCGGCATGAC
>SMJT01000028.1:96306-145926 GCA_004349715.1 Crucihimalaya himalaica
AATCAAACAACCTAAGATCAGATTCTAGGTCATGAAGCTAAAATCAGCAGTAATCACAAGTCTAGATGAAGAACTCTATTGAATATCTCCTATCAATTCAGATCAACCTAACAATTCATCTAACACTTTTGAATAACCCTAAACCTAACAAGGAATCTACTCAGACATGATCAATGAAACAGAAATCATAGTTGAATAGAATTGCATAAAATAAATCAAGAGTAAACAAGGGTTCAGAATTGTCTCCCACAAAACCCGGAACCAATCTCTCAAAGTATTCAGAATAATGATCAAAAACTAGTCTGCCCTCTAAAAGTGGCTGAAAACCCTAAATATAATCCTAAAACACGTTCTAGGCTTAATTGTAAATAATAGGATCCTTAGGGCCAAGTTGCAGACTCTTCAGACTTGTAAAATCACGTGTTTTCCTTTTCTGCAGTCGGTATTGATCGATAACAGGTGGGTGGCGGTCGATACCAGGACTCTGTGCTCGCCAGACTGGACCGTATTCACAAAAACTGGCATAACTTTTGATCGCACCGTTAGAATGGCCTCAAACCACTTCCAAATGAAAGCTAATCCATTGATCTATCTTGTATCCAAATTTGAGCTCAATCCAACGGTGGGAAGTTATTCAACGAATGCCAAAAACAAACTCCAGAATGCTCCAATATCTCTAATTATGCTCCGAACGTGCCAAAATCTGAAAAGACTCAAAAAAAACTACAAAAACACTAGAAGGACTCTAAAAACAAGACATATATCATGGCTAAAAACGGGTAAAAACTATGATATATCATCTGTCATCCCCATTCTCTTAGCTACCGAATATGGCATAAGGTTCACACTCGAACCAAGATCGCAAAGAGAACGTTCAAACTTCTCCGTGAAGATTGTGCATTCCAAGACAAAACTACCAGGGTCTAGTAATTTCTCTAGAATCTTGTTGAGAAGAATCGCACTGCACTCATGGGTGATTCTCAGTACTCCCTCCTCAAGGTTCACATTGCTCGAAACCATCCTCTTGATGTACCTTCTGAAAGCTGGTGCAGTCTTGAGAGCATCGATGAACGGGAGTTCGACCACTATTTTCTCTAACATCGCTCTGCATCTAGCCTCTTCTGTTTCTTTCTTTGACTTAGCAGGGGGTCGAGGGAAAGGAACCTTCAATACATAAACTCTGCCGACATGACCTGTTGTCTGCTTCTGGTCGATCTTAGGAGGGGTATCGATCGATACAGGGGAAGTATCGATCGATGCTTTCGGTTTTTCAACCGGTTCTGTAGAAATCTGAACAGGCATCGATTGAGGAAGGGGGGTATTGATCGATACTGGGGAATGTGCAGGAAACTGATCGTCATCATCGTCGTCTCCAGCAAGATCGACGAGTTGCTGAGGCGAGTAAACCTTCTTCAACCTTGGAGTGACCTCTCTTCCACTCCTCAAAGTGATAGCATGAACATGTTCCCTCGGATTCACCGTCTTTCCCGGTAGGAAACCATCCTGTCTCTTTACAGTTTCTGCCGTCTGAGCAATCTGGGTTTCCAACTTCTTATGATGGATGTTCAAAGCCTCAATTTTCCCATTCAGATCAGTGTATAAGGCGTCCATCTTCCCATTGAAGTCAACGGTCATCTTCTGCTGCCCCTCAAGAATCTATTCAAGCAAGGTCTCAACCTTGCTTTCCTGAGTCTTGGGAGGTGGCGTCTGATAGGACGAATTCCCATAAATGCGAGTTGTTAGTGAAGCTGCGGTTGTATGAATTCTGAAACCCATTACCACCTATGTAATTGACATCCTCTGCTTCACCTTCTTCGATGTTCTCGACTTCCTCAGCAAAGTGCACTGCCTTCTGCTGCTTACCCAATAACAGACTGTGAACTGAATCTAGCTTCGCATGTACCTCAGCTATCTGTAAACCATCAGCACTACCATTCTGCTTCTACCTCTCAAAATCAGCATTTTTAGTGATGTTGCTAGATGCCAGATTCTCAATCAACACATAAGCGTCCTCGGGATACCTGGTGTTGAAGTTACCGTTGCTTGCAGCGTCCAAAGCCATCTGATACCTCCAATCGATCCCTCTGAAGAAGATACCCAACAACTGAACCTACGAGAAACCGTGGTGAGGGCAGTCCCTCTAATAAGATCGAAATCAAACCCAGGCGGCCTTGAATGCCTCTGTCGCTCCCTGAGAAAACTGGGAGATCTTGTTCCTGAGCTCTTCTGATCTCGCATCATCATAGAAGTTGTTCAGAAAAGCAGTCTTGTTTTCCTCCCAAGTGGTCAGAACCTGGAGGCAATTGCTTCAGCCAGTAAGCTGCATCTCCACTAAGAGAGTAGGGGAAGAGCTTACAGAAGAGGAAATCATTGGATACTCTGTTGTATTTGATACTGGTGACCAAATCCTCAAACCTCTCGATATGATCCATGGGATGCTCATGAGAAAGACCATGAAATGGATGCTGGCCTACAAGAGTGTAGTAGGCAGGCTTCAGCTCAAAGTCGTTCCTCAGAAAAGTCAGAATACGAATAGCATATCGGTTTGCATAGAGCTGATCTGGTCTGTTGCATTCTCCAAGCGTTCTGGCGCGATTTCTCTGAGCATTCCCAACATTTCCACGCACAACTGGTGGGATAACCGCATTAGCAACCGGTGCAGGGGCAATAATGTTACCTTCTGCATCAATTCTCTGTCCCTGCGCGTCACACAAGTGACCCTCCTGATCTCTCAAAACCCCAGCCTCATCACGAGCAAGCACAATCAGATGATTCATCTCAGCTTGTTTCTTTTGTTTTCTGATTGTACGCTCTAGTTCAGCTAGTTCTTCGTTAGATAGGTTGATCAACTGCTTGTTCTTGCTTCCTCTGGTCTCTCGATGCTGCATACACCTGAAAGACAGAAGTTAAAACGCGTAAGTGACGGATGTAACAACGAGTATCGATCGATACTAAGAGGGTATCGATCGGTGCTCAACACTTAGTCGAAATTCTTAAACCGTAATCTAATGGTGAAATTAGAGTCCCCGGCAACGGCGCCAAAATTTGATATGCTCAAATCTAATACCCTAAAGTATCTAAGCAGTCGCTATAGTATTTTAGGGGTCAATCCACAAGGACTCAAGATAACACTCAATAGATTCAGGAATATGAATTAAGCTAAGCCAAATAGATGAAATTAAGAATAGCAAAACAATTAAAACAGGTAGTAATTCAGTGGAGGAAAACGCTAGGCTTAGGGAAACTTGCAGGCAAATCAGAATTATCAAATCAAATCAATTGTCAGGAATAAATTAAGTTCCGCTCTCAAACTTGAAACACAGATGTAAAGTAAACCAATTGTCGTTGCGAAAACTATCTATGCCTAAACCTAGAATTCCAAATTTCTTTGCAAATTCTAAGAATTTAAACAAGCATTAACGTTCAAGTTCAATTGTTCACAAAATCCCTAAACCAAATTTCTTTGCGAATAGGGCTTTTGCTCACCAAACACTAGATCAGGCAATCAATCACACTTTCGTGCCAATCAAACAACATAACATCAGATTCTAGTTCGCGAGGCTAGAATAAGCATTAATCTCAAGTCTAGGTGAAGAGCTCTATAGATTATTCCCTAACAATTAATTCAGATCTAATAATTCATCAAATACCTTTAAGCAACCCTAATCCTAACAGGGAATCTACTCAGACATGGTGAATGCAATAAACATCATGAATAGAATAGATGTCATATAAAATTGAAATAGAGTAAGAATGCAAAGAGGTTCAAGAATTCTTCTCCAAAGACTCAATTGCAGAAAACTCTATCTCCAGAAATCACAAGGTATGTTTCTGGAGGCTGCAAAACCTAATTAAATATCTAATCAAAACGTTTTGGAGTTATCTCGAAAAATAAGGAAAACCTCTGGATAATCTTCGGGTTTGTTTCGCGTTCTGGTCACTGGCATCGATCGATACTGTAAGTGGTATCGATCGATGCTAGGTTATTTGGTCGTGTTTCTCCCAAATGAATGGTGCCGATCGATGCTCCTCAGTGTCGATCGATGCTGAGCTTGTTCCCGAACGGCTTCAACTCCAGATTGCTTCAAAAGCTTCCAAATCCTCCATTTAGCTCCATATGCGCCTATAACTTGAAAAGAACCTGAAAGACTCTAAAACTAAAGAAAAGACACAACAAAAAAGACTTATATCATGGTTAACAGTGGGTAAAAACCATGATATATCAATGTTGATGACTTGAACATAATAGGAACTCATAAGAAAGAACATGATGCAAGAACTCATATGAAAGAGGAGTTTGAAATGAAAGACCTTAGAAAGACAAAAATTTCTTTCGGACTTCAAGTAGAGAATTTCTAAGATGTAATATTTGTGTATCAATCAAATTATACCAAAAGAGTGTTGAAACGCTTTAATATAGATAAAGTGAATCTTTTGAGTACTTTGATGGTCAATAGATTACTTAATATTGATAAAGATCCGTTTAGACATTGTAAAGATAGTGATGACGTATTAGATCTCCAAATACCTTATATAAGTGTTATAGGCACATTTATATATCTTATAATTATAATCGACTAGACATCTATATATATATATATATATATATATATATATTCTAATCTGCTTGCAAAATATAGTTCATCCCCTACACGTAGACATTAGAATGGGATAAAGAGTTATCTTCAACATATGATTGAGTTGAATTTTTGTGTTTGGTATAATTGGTTTTGCAGATGCAGGATATTTATCAGACCCGCATAAAGCTCGATCGCAGACTGGATAATGTGATCTCGTGGCGTTCTCAGAAGTGACATTGGTTCCAACTTCCTCAAATCATGCAGAAATCATTGCACTTTATGAAGCATGTAGAGAATATGTATGGTTGAGGTCCATGACACATCATATACAAGAAACTAGCTAGATAATTACAAGTAAAGAACCAACGAAGTTGTTCGAAGATAACGATATATGTGTTGCTCAATTCAAGGAATGATATATAAAGAGTGATAGGATAAAACATATCCCTCTAAGATTTTTCTCATATACACAAGAGCTCGTAAAAAATCGAGAAGTCGAAATCGATTATATTCGTTCAAGTGACAATGCAGCAGATATTCAGAGTATCAGAATGCGTCATCTGCGAGATTTGTGAAGAAAATATCATATCCATCTTTCAGTGGGAGCTTATGTCAATGTACTTTTTTTTCTTTGTCATGGTTTTTATTCTAATTTGTTTTTTCATGATAAGTTTTTTAACGAAGCAGTACGTACTGCATCAATAGTGATGAATACTCAAGAAGAAGTATTATATAATAGTATTAGATAATAAGTTTGATTATTCATCACTTGGGTTCATACTAAGCCCCAAGTATCTTCTTCTTGTGTCATGAGTAATGACTCATGATTTGAAAGCGTTAGTCATCATAACATATGTCATCATCTAAACATCTTTTGTTACTTATAAATATGTGTAAAATCTTAAAGAGAAGTGTAATATGAGAAAGAAAAAGAAACTATTACCTTGTGTGTGTTTGTGTGTTTCTTTCTCTCTCTCAAATCAACATTAAGATAAACATAAATACAAATACATATACATATATATTGATTTCAGAAGAACTGTATGCTATTCAGGCGTTTATGCTGTTAGTATATTTAAATGCACAATTAATAAGGGATTTATATTGTACTCATTCAGCGATAATATGATTTTTAATTATGTAATATTTCGATGATATTTATGTAATATATGTTAAAATGTGTAAGAAGTTAATATATTTTCTTCTGTTTATTTTTGATTCAGTGACAAACAAAAACCAAAAAGAAGTTGGATGCGATTTTACTTTTTTCTGTTATTATATAAAATTAGATGTGTTTGATACTTTGATTATAGAAAGTGACATGTAACATCTTGGGCAGGTTGTAATATAAAATGGGCGATATCGTTTTGTATTTTACTTCCCAATGATTTATCAAGTTTATAATGTTTTGAATTTCATAAACCTAGTGGCTGGTAGTATGATAGTTTCAAGAAACCTACCCACATAAAAAGAGAAAAAAAAAAAAAAAAAAAAAAGAATAGTAATGCACAACAAACACTAAAACTACCACTTTCTCTTGGGTCGTCGACAGTTTCATTCAGTGGCAAAGATGAAGAATCCTTTGCTTTTGGCTCTTTTCCTTGTTGGCACCATAGCTTTACCAGAAAAAAGCAGCAGAGGCACTCAACAATTGACTAACGGTGGCCACACCGGTGCGAGGCAAGAGATACTCTCTTTCTTAGACCAAAGACTTGCTGTGGTGTACCCAGTGATCCAGAGATTTAAGTCACTCATCACTCTCGACCCTTATAACGTAACCCAGACATGGACTGGTTCAGACATCTGCAGTTACAGAGGCTTCCACTGTGACAATCCTCCGGACAACAAAACCGCCATCACTGTAGCTTCCATCGATTTCAATGGCTTTCAGCTCTCTGCTCCCACCATCGAAGGATTTATCGACCAATTCCCTGACTTAGCTCTGTTTCATGTTAACTCGAACAACTTTGGTGGTACCGTGCCTTCCAAGATCGTCAACCTCAAGTACCTCTACGAACTCGACATTAGCAACAATAGATTCACCGGTCAGTTTCCGACCGCTGTAGTTGGCATGTCTGGTTTGACATTTCTTGACATCCGGTTCAACTCCTTCTCCGGTTCAATCCCTCCAAAAATTCTCGGTCAGAACCTCGACGTTCTCTTCATCAATGACAACGGCTTCACTGCGAGCCTCCCGGACATACCTGGTGATACACACATTCTTTACTTAACTTTAGCTAACAACAAGTTCAACGGTTCTCTCCCGAGAAGCATCTTAAGATCAATGTCAACGCTAACCGAAGTACTCTTTTTGAATAACGATTTCACGGGCTGTATCCCTTACGAGATCGGGTTCCTCACAGGAGCTTCAGTCATTGATATTGGTGGAAACAAGCTCACAGGTCCTCTGCCACTTTCCCTAATGTGTCTAGAGAAAGTAGAACAACTCAACTTTGCTGGAAATCTATTGTTTGGGGCCATCCCGGAGGCAGTGTGCATGGTGCTTCGAGACAATCTCGTCAACCTATCGTTGTCTGATAACTATTTCACGCACGTAGGGCCTTGGTGTAGAGGTTTACTTGACAAAGGTGTTCTTGACGTTAGTAACAATTGCATTCCTTTCTTCCCAGGACAAAAATCAATGCAAGAATGTGCGGAGTTCTTTGTCAAACCTAAAACGTACTATTGTCCTCACATGTGGTACCATAGTTTTTTCTCTTGTAGATATTCTCACATATCTTCTTCCTCTTCTGGTGCTTTCATGCCAATGGTGGCTCCATCACCTTAATGTTCATCGTCATCAGCGTATTAATCATTTTCATTGTAATGAAAAATAATCGAATTATGTTTCGACCATGACAATTATGGTAACGAAAGGGCCATATTGGTGGTTGTGTTGCAAAATACATGTATAAGGAGTTTTAATTTATTGAGAGAGATATGTACCACATATGGTTTAGTAATTTACATGTTTAATATTAAGTTAATCTTTATGTAACCCTTGGTGTATATATGGCGATGTGTACACATCGATATAAATAAGAAAAACTTTTTACACTAAATAGGGTTTTTGACATGGTATCAGAGCAAAGCCTAAAGTTTTAGGTTTTAAGATCATAGATCTCTCATACTAAAACTCTTCTTTTTCGTATTATCCTCTCTTTCTTGACCTAAGTATTGTTGATTACTCTATCAAAATACTCTCTTAACAATGACAGAACCAATTAACGTCTCTGGATCGAAGGAGATTGCGACTGTTTCAGGATTCAATACCAAACCAGAACTGATGCGTCGAAGAATCGATCCATATGATCTCTCCTCGGGTGATAATCCAGGTTCTATCATCTCACAGCCGCAACTTCGAGGTCCAAACTACGATGAATGGGCAATGAATCTTCGGTTGGCACTAAGAGCAAGGAAGAAGTTTGGATTTGCAGAGGGATCTATTCCTAGACCTGATGAAGGGTCCGATGATCTTGAGGATTGGTGGGCTAATAATGCGATGGTGGTATCATGGATTCGACAAATTGTGGCTCCAGAATTGAGTAGCTCACTTTCTCACCATGAGATTGCTTATGATTTATGGACGCACATACAAAAGCGTTTTTCAGTTAAGAATGGGCAACGGGTACAGCGCCTTAAAACAGAGCTTGCTAATTGTTATCAAAAGGGTTCGGCGGTGGAGGCGTATTACGGAAAACTTACGAAGCTTTGGACTAGCTTGGCCGATTTTCAGAGAGCTAAAACGGTGGAAGAGATTGCAAGAGAACGAGAAGAAGATAAGCTTCATCAATTCTTAATGGGACTTGATGAAAGTTTATTCGGCGCGGTGAAGTCTTCTCTTCTGTCTCGTGATCCTTTACCATCGCTTGATGAGACTTATCAAGTGGTTACTCAAGATGAAGAATCGAAGAGAGCTAGTCGTATGATTGAAGAACGGAGCGAAGGAGCGAGTTTTGCAGTTCAAACCTCGTCTCGTCCACGATCAGCATCTACCCTTCGTGACCCATATAAGGTGTGTGCGAGTTGTGGTCGAACTGGGCACCTAGCAGAAAATTGCTTTCGTAAGATTGGCTATCCATGGTGGTGGGGAGATCGCCCTCGTTCCAAGTCTCTAAGTACACAGCAAGGCATCTCGAATGGCGCTAACGGGACTGGTCATGGTGGGTCTCCTGCGTCTTCATCAAATCGACGAGTTGATACGGCTCAGGCCAATCATGTCACTACTTCGGCTCCGGTTTTTGCCGCTAACTCGACAATCACGGAAGCTGATCGTATTGGCTTCAGTGGTATGAATGACCAACAATGGAAAACGTTGGTTCATATGCTTAAAGAATGTGATGTGGAACCAGTGACAAGTTCTCGTTTATCGGGTAAGTACTTTATTGAATCTTGGATAATAGATACGGGAGCATCGAATCACATGACGGGAAATATTGAATTTCTTGTTAATTTTTGTGATATGGCTCCGGTTTATATAAAACTACCAGATGGTCGGTTTGCTACTTCTACTAACAAGGTAGTGTGTGTTTTGGGTCTCATCTTCAGTTGTTGAATGTGTTTCTTGTTGACGAGTTGCAGTGTCATCTCATCTCAGTGTCTCAGTTAACAAGAGATAGAGGATGTATTTTTCAGATTTCTGATAAGCTTTGTGTTGTTCAGGACCGCATCACACATATGGTGATTGGCGCGAGTAAATTGTTGAATGGTCTCTATTTTTTTAGGGGAATGGAGGTTGCAGCGACGACACAAGTTACGGACCAACAATCTGATGATATGTGGCACCGGCGTTTGGGACATCCTTCTTCTCAAGCTATGGAGATGATGAAGCTATCTAGTAGTAGTAGTTTTGATTCAAAGTCTTGTGACATTTGTATTCGTGCAAAACAGACCCGAGACTCGTTTTTTTTTAGTATTAATAAAACTTCTTCGGCTTTTGAATTAGTTCACTGTGATTTATGGGGTCCATATCAGACGACATCAATTTGTGGATCAAGGTTCTTTCTAACGATTGTTGATGACTACTCTAGAGCTTTATTTATTTATTTTTCTTGCCGAATAAATCAAGTTCATCATCTACACTTCGAGAGTTTATAGCACTTGTCGAACGCCAATTTGACAAGAAGGTGAAGACGATTCGTAGTGATAATGGCTCTGAGTTTATGAGTCTTGGTGAATTTTTTTGAGAACACGGCATCATACATGAGACTTCATGTGTTGGCACTCCACAACAGAATGGACGTGTCGTACTCAATGTCGCATGTGCTTTGCACTTTCATGCTCATTTACAGGTTGAATTTTGGGGATCTTGTGCTCTCACAGCAGGATATTTGATTATCGCACTCCAACAGTTGTTCTTAAAGGAAAGACTCCATTTGAGATGCTTTACAATAGACCTCCTCCGATGAATCATCTGCGTGTCTATGTTATGTGCATAATCAATGTCATGGAGGTGATAAATTTGCTTCTAGAGGAAATAAATCTTTGTTTATTGGCTATCCGTTTGGCAAGAAGGGTTGGAAGGTTTATAATTTGGAGACTGGTACAATTTTGATATCTCGTGATGTTGTGTTTATTGAAACAGAGTTTCCTTATTTTCAGTCCAATCCTCTTTCGTCCTCCTCTTTACAAACTGCCAATCCACGTCGATTATCTCGGACGCATGATGATGATGATGATTTCCTTGAAGTTTTGATGCCTTTACCTACGGACTCTCCTGATATATTGTCACCCACCATGATTGTTTTGAATACTTGTGACGATCCTCCGGTAGTTGATGCTGCTCCAGAAAATACTTCTCCAGTTCTTGATGCGTTTCTGGATCTGGTATCTCTGACTACTGCTGCTCCCTCTATTCCTATCGATCCTACTCTGACTAACTTGCAAGACTTGGTTCATGCCGATGTAGTACAACCTATGGGTAAGGGTTTTCAGACAAAGTTTCCTTCTGTTAAGCTTCAAGAATATGTTACTAACTCGGTTTCTATTAAATCTGATGGGGACTTTATTGATTCATCTTGGTACTCGCTTGAGACGTATGTGGACTGTTCTCGTTTTTCGGATAGTCATCAGGCATTTATTGCTGCTATATCCGAGGGTATCATTCCGAGAACATATGATGAAGCTGTCCTTGATGAGCGCTGGCGTGAAGCTCTCCGTGGGGAAGTAGATGCTCTCGAAGATCAAGGGACATGGACGGTTGAAAAATTACCAAAAGGAAAGAAAGCTTTGGGATGCAAGTGGGTTTTTACTATAAAGTATTGTTCTGATGGTTCTATAGAAAGGTATAAAGCTAGACTTGTTGTACTCGGCAATAATCAAAATGAAGGCCTTGACTACAAAGATACATTCGCTCCGGTTTGCAAGATGGTGACTGTCCGATCGTTCCTTGAAGTCTCTGTTTCTCGGGACTGGGAGGTTCATCAAATAGATGTCCATAATGCTTTTCTTCATGGTGATTTAGAACAGGAAGTCTTCATTCGATATCCACCAGGTTTTCGAACAGATGATAACTCTCTGGTATGTCGACTTCATAAATCATTATATGGTCTTAAGCAAGCACCGCGTTGTTGGTTTGCAAAACTTAATATTGCGTTACACGACTATGGATTTGTTCAATCTTTATCCGATTATTCCTTATTCACATTGGTTGATGGTCATGGTGATTTACGACTTCATGTCTTGGTGTATGTGGATGATCTTATTATTTCTGGGAGTTCTGTTGAATTAATTCAACAATTTAAAGATTACTTGAGCTCCTGTTTTCAAATGAAAGATCTTGGTATATTGAAGTATTTTTTGGGGATTGAGGTTGCTCGGAATTCTTCGGGAATGTACTTATCACAATGAAAGTATACTATTGACATTATTTCTGAGATTGGTCTACTTGGTGCCAAACCAGCTTCTCATCCGATTGAACAGAACCATAAGTTGGCGTTGGCTACAGGAGAAGATTTTTCAGAGCCTTCTCGTTATAGACGTCTTGTTGGACGGCTTATCTATCTGGGCGTTACTCGACCAGAACTATCATATGCCATCCATATCCTCTCTCAGTTTATGCATGCTCCTAAGGTTGATCATTAGGAGGTCGCGGTTTGAGTTGTTCGGTATTTAAAAAGCAATCCAGGCCAAGGTATTCTTTTACGTTCAGATTCCGAGTTACACCTTACCGCATGGTGCGATTCTGATTGGAATGGCTGTCCTCTATCTCGGCGATCGATTACTGTTTGGTTTATACAGCTCGGTGGGTCTCCGATTTCTTGGAAAACACGCAAGCAAGACACAGTTTCGTGGTCTTCAGCCGAAGCAGAATATCGAGCCATGGTGGATACAGTTAGTGAGTTGCTATGGCTACGGGAACTACTACATTGGGCGTTGATTGTTCAACTGCTATTCTTCTCCACTGTGATAACCAATCGGCGATTTATATTAGTGTGAATCCGGTTTTTCATGAGAGGACCAAACATATTAAATCGGATTGCCACTTCATACATGATGAGATTTTCAGGGGTGTTATTGCTCCTACCTATGTATCTACGAAACTACATCTTGCAGATATCTTTACGAAAGCACTTGGACGGCGGGAGTTTGATGCATTCAAGCTCAAGTTGGGTATTTGTGACCTACATACTCCACCTTGAGAGGGGGTATTGAGAGAGTTATGGACCACATATGTAAGTAGTAAATTACTACTGTATAGTTTAGTAATTTACATGTTTAATATTAGGTTAATTTTTACGTAACCCTTGGTGTATATAAAGCGATGTCTACACATCGATATAAATAAGAAAAACCTTTTACACTAAATAGGGTTTTTGACAAATATTAAACATGTAAATTACTAAACTATACAGTAGTGATTTACTAAATTACATATGTGGTCCATAACTCTCAATATATTTTTTTGTGGTAGCTAGTATGGTTTCCATGTCCATGGATGAGTTAGTTAGTTCCATCTTGTGGCATGTCCTATAAGTTCATAACATACTCATGAGTCATGACTCATGATAAAAAGATATGGTCAGTATTATGAGTTAAAAGCAAGGTCACTACGATTTCCTCTCTAATGTAACGCACGTTTCTATCATGATCTTAGGAACATCCAGCTTCTTTAAACCTTTCCTATGATTTCATTTATTGAATGTGCACTACAAGGATAGCGATTATGAAATAAATTGTGAAATGTTCAACAAAGCGGTACGAACAAACATAATTAGTTTTATAAGAAACAGTGCAAAATCTTAATGATTGATTTTCATTATATTGAGTGCTAATGTAAGTAGTCCCACTAAGGGACCATCATATAAACTATGTGGAGTGGGCACCATTCCTCCACGTCCATTGCATTTTATGGGTTAAATGTACCCAAAAGATAAAGAGAGATGAGCAGAGGAGACCCCATGCCTACCAAACCCATTGACATTTTTTTATCGACTATCTTATTAGAACTCCTAAAAAGAATTAGTAGTCTATACAAAATCGATTTTAGTCCATAATATATACACTACATCCAGCTACTTGTCGTACCTACGAAAACAATGCTTCCTCGCCCTATGTGTAGTCTGGACTCTTGGGTTATGATTCTCGAAATAATTTCTATGATATTTTTTTTGTTGTGAACCTCTTTTGTAATTAAAACGGTTCATAAATCCAAACTTTAACATGTAATTCCAGCAAAACAATTCATTGTGAACATTATGATGTTTAATATATTGTGTGTATTTGTAGAATAAGAATATAAGTTAGTCCAGTATCGATCGTATAATATGATTTCATAATTGAATTTGACAATTTTTAATATAATATAGTTTCACATATATGACTAATCCAGTACCCATTTAATCTGCTTTGCATTAAAATGAGATTTTGAATGTTTTGGAGGACCAACACACATAAGACTATAGTCGTAAAAACATCAATCTTAATCCGCTCCATTGTTTTTAAAATAAAAACAAATATCATAAAGTAATACGGGAAGATTGAATTTTTTGTTTGATGATTGGGTTCAATTAGGATAGCTAAGTAATGTAGCAAGAGAATCGGGAACTCGTGTTTTTTGGTTAGAGCTGCCCAAATTGCTGATACATATCCCCTTGAGAGAAGAACAAATTATATCGGGTTTCCGTGCTATTGTTACAAAAAAAAAAATTTACACAAACCGCCAATTACCCTATATTCCACTAAGCCATACGATCATTTGTTGAAGGTCGATCATGTACCCAAAGCCAAACACAAAAAGAGTATTTTGGTGTCTCGTGAGTGAACCATACTCCCTTCTGCCAAGCTACCTTATTTGAAGTGGTTTGAGTATGATTCAAAGTGTCCTTTGTGGCGAAACTCTCTCTCTCTCCATATGGTTTTTCCGTTTCAAATTTAAAGCATCATCAATCACGTTTAAAGAGTCAGCTCAGTGTCGTCTCCTTCGACGATTTGTCCATGCCTCCGCCACTAACATTTTTGGCTTATACCCAAGGGCCAAGTCAATAACCCCTCTATCACCTACAACATCCACGAGCCTGCCCAAATTCGACCAGTTATCATACCAAAATGATGTCAGGTTACGATTGTGTACTTCAACTTTGCAGAAAGATTTTGCCACCTCTATATACTTGAGTAATTTTTCCAAAATCCAAGATCCCAAACTTGTATTATTTTTTATTGCCCAGAAGTATTCTTGTTTGAGTAAATACCTGTTAACCATCTAACCCAAAGCGAGTTATCGTGTGAAACAATTTTCCAGACCAGCTGTAAATAAGACACATCATTTGCCTTCTTCAAAGATAGTAAACCAAGACCTCCCTCTTGTTTTGGTCACAGACAGGACCCCACGAAATTTTTGCTTTTCTTGACCAGAGAAAAGCTGAACACATTTAATCAATTTCCCGAATGCAGTCTTGTGGAAGTCTAAACGCACCAACCCAATTATCTTCCTGATCTGCTCAAGTAATGGGGTATAGTCAGCGAATGTTAGGTGTTTTGTAACAAGAGAGAGCCCCAGGTACCCCACCGGAAGTTGGCCTACATAAAACAAAATTCAACTGGCTATCACTTGATGAACGATAGCTGGAATTTTCGTCATGTACATTGTCGATTTTTCCAGACTAATCTTCAAACCCGATTGTTTAGCAAACTCATCAATCACCTCTTCAGTCCCTTCTATTGATCGAACCTTACCATCACAGAGCAACAAAAGGTCATATGTGAAGCTTAGATGAGTTAAATCGATGTTCTTACATCGCAGATGGTAACCATCCCTCCTTGCACCAACCACCTTATCTAGCATTTATGAGAGTACATCCATACTTATGACGAACATATACATCGAGAGAGAACACCCCTGTCTTAATCCTCTTGAATTTCTAGAAAACCCGCTAATTCTCCGAAAAGAGGCCGTAGTGATACAAAGTGTAATCCAGTGAATAAAAGCTGGTGGAAATTCATGGCTGGGAGGACATTAGTGAGGAAACACCATTGAACTGAATCAAAAGCTTTAAAGATGTCAATTTTTATACAGCGGCCCAAGTTTGTGTCCTTAACAAATTGCTTACCTAGCAACATATTCTCAATCAGTAGTCAGTCTTTAACAAAACCCGACTGATTTCCCGCAATGAGCTTAGGAATTAAGCACCAATTTGAACATATTAGAAATGGTTTTGATATGATTTTAAAGATCACGTTGCAACACGAAATTGGCCTATAATCTTTCATTTCTCTCGCCTCCAATTTCTAGGGAATGAGAGCAAGGATAATGTAATTGATACCTTTAGGTCAAAATCCTTTCGCAAAGAACGATTGGATCACCCATATAAACTTAGCTCCAATAATTTCTCATGTCACCTAATAAAATTTTGAAGTGTAACCATCAGATCCTGGTGATTTATCATTTGGCATATAGAATAATACCCTCTTAATTTCCTTAACCGAAACAGTACAAGTAAGCATCTTCTTGTCTACCTCAGAACAACAAAATGGCAATAAGTCTTGAAGCTCATCAACCATGACTCCCTCATAATCATTTGGAACTAGCTGCAAAAATTCTCTGAAAAATCTCTAAGCCTCTGCTCTCATCTCTTCCCCTCTTAACGTCACACTTCCCTCTTGGCATTGGATACCTCTATTGACTTATGACCTTTTCGTGTCACAACAACTGTGAAAGGTTTTATTATTTTTATCCCCAATCAGCAACCAATGCAACTTCGACTTCTGTTTCAGGCATTTCTCTTCAAGTCCAGCCACTCGATCCCACCTTTTTTCTTCCATAGACTTTGGGAAGGGATTATTCATATTCCTCTCCTGCTTAGGACATAGAGTTTCGTGAGCCTTTTTCGCCTTCTTGACCAGATTATCCATCCATTCCTTTTCCAATTTCATCTTCATATCCTTGAGCACCTTTAACTTTTTCGAAAAGCGAAACAGAGATGTGGTGGACAAAAAGATGGTCTCTATTCCTTTTCAGCAACTGTCAACAATAGGTTTAAACTCCTCCATATCAGCGAGAACATTTTCAAATTTAAAAGGCTTTCGCCACTTATAGTGGAACCAACATCACCATTTGAATTTATTCTACAACGTAAATGATCTAAGCATCCCTCAACTTCAAACACGTTGTAGATATAGATTAAATCTTCGCAGCGACGGTTGGTTGATTTTACATTTGTGTTTCAAGTTAAAAAACAGTGCTTAATATCCTCCTGACATTCTATTTGATCTGCAATTCTGATTTACCGGAGAATTTTCTTAGGCTTAGCTCTTTCCTCCATTGATTTTACAACCCGTTTTTAATCGTTTTGCTGTTTTCAATTACATTTATTTTACTTCGTTTGACTCATATTCTGAAATCTATTGAGTGATATCTTGAGTCTTTGTGGTTCGACCCCTAATATACTGCAGCTACTGCTTAAGTATTTTTAGGGTATTATATTTGAGCATATCAAAAAGCTAATGATTACGCCCCCGGTGAACCTCACGCGCGGACGCAAGGCACGATTTTCCCGCGCATATGCTTGTCACTTAATCATGATTAGGTGAAAGAATATGAAGCGACAGGTCGGGGTCCAAGTAAATTTCCCCCACGTCGGGTTAGAATCATACAAACCTCGGTCTACTCGCATGAAGCTCCACAAACCGATAAGGACGCAAGCCGCGATGCTTCAGCTTCCATGCGCCCCGTCCAAACCAAGTACGGGGAACAAACAACAAAGCAATACGTCGAGACTAAAAAATTGTATATCCTTACTTAAACATACGCCGAGCTGAAACATATAAACATCGGTCTACTCGCAATCCATCGCACACCGAGCTAGGGGGGCTATTGTTGGGGATATGATTGGCAATCCTATCAGTCCGGCCCAATACAGAGTTTAAGGCCCATTTGCTGAATGAAGGATTGGTGTCCTGCGAGCCCGGCCCAATATCAAGCGAATATGGCCTATCCGTTCGAGGCCCAAAAAGGGGGCTTGGCCTCTTCGACCAGAGAGTTGTTGACCCGTCACGTCGGGCGCATAGCTCAAGGGAGCAGGTTCCCGTTCTGACACGCTGCAACCACTCGAGTGCGACTCGGCGAAGGAGTTGACTTCGCTGCTCACGCCCTGGGCGGGAGATCTGCTTCGACGAACACGCGCTGGGCTGGAAATGCAGTTGGCTCACTATAAATACCCCCTGCACTTCATTAATGAAGGGGATCCGCAGAATTGCTGAGGAATTGATACCCGATCTAGAAACTTAGCACATTTGTAATACCTCCGACGACTCCTTTAGAACGTCGAACTGAATCCCAGCTGACTCAGTTCGTCTTTCTAAACGACCTCCGTCTTTTGGTGAAATACAAGATTCCGATCTTATTCCCGAACTGATTTTTATCATAACCTTCTTTAATCTATTCTATTACACGGAAATATCGACCCCACATTCATCATTAATCAATCACAGTCCCGCATATCGATTCATAACTCGTTTGTTTATATTAGTCACTCGTGAAACTAACATTGCTGTTTAAATATATCGGGTTAATTATTCGAGCAATCAAATATAGTTTCAATTTAGGAAGGACAATGTGGACTGACCCGCTGATATAATCTGCCTTGCACCCGGCTAAAATATTCTACATGCTTTGACAGACCAATACGCGAAGGACTGTAGTCGAAGAAACATTGACACTAATTCACCCCACCATATAGTTATGGGGTTAACGGATCATATGTGCTCTTAAAATAGATAAATATATTATAAACTAAAAAATATTATAAACTAATTAGATAATTATTCAATTCATATAGAGAATATATCGAATAAAATATATGCGACAAAATTTTATATTTTAGATTAATTACCAAATATTTGTATAATTTCAGTCAATTTTAATTAATATCTTAAACGTTTGATCAACTTAAAATGAGTATGATATTTCAGCACTATAATCTTTTAACTTTTTTAACTAAATTTAAAATTTTTAATCAATCTAAATATTTATAATCAGTTTTTCTTATATATTTTATATGATTACCATTGCACATTTTGAGGGTGGAAATGGACTGACCCGCCTATTTACTCCGCCTCACATAAAGTTAAAATATTCTCAATGCTTTTGCATACCAACGCGCAAATGATCGTAGTCATAGAAACATCAACCTTAACCCGCCTCACCATATAACTGCATAGTTTACGGATAACCACATAAACTCTGAATATACATATCATAAATTAATATGATAAGTCATAAATAAATAAATATATATATATATATATATATTGACTAAATATATATATATATATATTCAAACTATAATTAATTTTCAAATTATAAATAAATTATATATTTAATTTGTTCTTAATTCAAACAAACTACTTAATATATTTTTTTATATCAAATAAGCATTATGTAGATCTTAACTACGTACTATATTTGTGATTAGTATATGAGTTTTTTTTTTTTATGTGTAATATTAAAATCCTTAAGATAAAAGTAAAATAATCAATTTGTATGAACATACTCAATGGTGCTATTTATTTATTTTGTTTATATTTTTCGTGGTTAAACTAAAAATTCTCAACGTACTACTCATCTATATGAATATATGCTAAATTTCTTTCAAAAACCCATCAAATTTTTACTGCTATCTGTTTACATTATCTCCGTAGTATTTATTTTGTATTAAAATATAGATATCGACTAATGTTTTTGATTTGTAGCTATTTAAGATGGAATGGAAAATCAGTATTAAGATTTTGAGGTTGTAAGAGGAAGTTTACGTGGTCGTGAAATGTTAGAGATGGTCATATTTTTGATGAGAAACGTTTATGATATGTGCGTATTTTGATGGTTTAAAACTCTTTGATTTCTATTATTTACTTTTTTCTTTCTTGTATGTTATCTTGCATTTCCTTTACATCTTTTTGGTTTTCATTTGCATTTAGAGTCCTAGAGCATGTATTGCATATTTTGGTCAATTTTGATTTTTTTTATTAGGTGTTTGGAGCTACTTGGCGCATGGACAAAAATAGGAGCAGAAGAAAGCAAGGAAGAAGAGACTTCAAAAATGGGAGAAACAAGGAAAGAGGCAATCACAAATGAACATGAAGTGAATAGCAAATACACATATAGTGTTATCAATAAACCTAAGAATAAGTAAAAAAAATTCAAATCTAATAAGCCAAGATAAATCTCAGGGTATTGAGAGACTCTAAATCTGAAGGACAAAGGATCAAATGATCGTATACCTCAGATCTGGTGTTGATACCTCAAATTCCTTCACTTTGCTCTTGTGTGTCATGTTCTTTTGGTGGAGTCCTTAGCTTTCTTCTTACTGACTTTAAATTAAGAACCTGCATCAAATATGTAGGGGAGTAAAGCTTGGACACTAGACATATACCAAAACAACTCTATTTGAATTAAGAACCTGCAGCAAGTATGCTCCCTCGCTTAGGACAAGATCTCAGGTACAAGAAGAAAGAGTAAAAGAGATAAAATCATATAGACTTGCCTGTTGTAAGCACTCTGTTGTTTCAAGTGTGGATTCTGAGTGTAAGCATCAAGAATTCGCCGCGGATGCTGAGTGTATGCATCACCTTAAAGCCAACAGCAAGCAAGACAGAGAGCCCAAATACTTAACTTCTTATTTAAAAGAAAGCAAGACAGGGAGCCCAAAAAATGTTTGTTAGGAGTGAGACTGTAAATACCTCGTCCTTCGTAATCAATCCCAGCTAATGGCTTCACCATCTCAATTGGAATTGGTACATGTTACATCATTTAACAAAATATTATTAGCATCACAGATAATTTACCTCTTTAGAAAAGCTACTGCTTGAGACAAAAAAGACCAAGTAAATCCCTAAGAACAAAATGGACCAAAACAACAAGCCCCAGAGACTCACCCAATTGAGGAGGTGTCCAGCCATTCAGCTTCCTCTTCGGTAATAGAGGGAATGCAACCATCTCTCTCTAATTTTGATTTGTCGATGACGTTGGTCCTGCAAGGGCAAAGACGGAAGCGGCCTAAGGCAGATGGTCGTAGACAGCCATCAGTGGAAGGGTCTGGCGGTGCTGGTGGAGGTAATTTGGAGGTGGGGTAGGAGAAATTTTAGGGTTTTGGAGGCTTAGAGGAGTAATGAATGAGATGTCAGAATAAGAAGCAGAGGAGGAGAAAGGTGGTGGAGGATCAAAGAAGAAACGAAGTGCAAAGAAAGGAAGAGGAAGAGAGGTAACCAGAGACGATAGAGATGAAATCGTCTTTTTTTTTTCTTTTTATTTTGGCAATGAAATCGTCTTTTGTTCGACGAGTAAGAGAGAAAAAAAGAAAAATTAAAGAGAGGAAAAAAATGACTTCTGCCAAAACAAAATAAAAACTGGGGAACAAAATTTCCAAAACCAAAATTTACTAATAAGTGTTTGGTAGACATAGCAGAACTGAGGTTCCAAAACACAAATTTTGTTTCCCACTTCGAGAAATAACGATCATTAAGTGTGGATTCTGAGTGTCAGTCTTTACCAATATTAAATCTTAACCGCCTAGTTTGATCTTCACTTCATAATGTTGGTAAATTAGCTCGTGATAGTTTACTATTTTTCCACGATATATCCTTTGAATCTTTTTATAATTATTTTTTAAATTTAATAAGAAGATTCACGCTTTTATAATGAAAGATCTAATAAAGAATTTCGAAAAAATAGTAAATGAAGGTGAGACGAATATTACTGCAAGCTTCTCTTTTTGTAAAGACCTGATAAATATTGGTTTCCTGCCAACAACCATTGATAATTGGTGTTAGGATTTTCTAAAACAGTTGTACTTCTTCTATTAAATGGTCTTTTGTTTACATTTTTTATGAGATTCAACTAGAATATTTGAATGATAACTGATTGATTAGTAAGCATAATTTATGTTTTTGAGTTGGTTTATATTTTTTTTTTCCTTCAATTTATGTCTACTAAAATTTAAATAGTTTTCTCATTTAGATATCATTGGTGATTTTGTCCACATCAAATGCATTAATTCATGATATCAATGTGAATAGAAAATAAATAAAAACACAATTGGTGATGGAGTTTCAAGATGTTGAGTAAGCTTTACTATTAATGACTTTTTAAAATGTCAAATTATATATATATATATATATATAGATAAATATATACACATTTTATATGTATTAATCGCCATATTCTGTTAAAAATAATCGCAATATTCAATCTTCAGGGATTTGCGTATTCATTGTGTTTTGTGTGTACTAATGGCTAATTGTTTTAAAGCTATATACAACATTCCAACCATGATGTGATAATATTGTTTTTCCCAATTTGCAAAAATTAGTTTATGCGAAAATTAAAGGGCACTCTTTAGGGAGTGTTAGAACATTGCTTCAACGTATTTCACATGTCGAAAAATAGCTATCTCTTTTTATCTTCTTAGACAAGTTGTTTCCGTCGTCTTCACTTCTAGAAACACATTTTCCCAATCAATTTGACTTTTATAAGAAAATTTTCTTTACACTTATATTTATACTCCTGTTCATATTCAAGGATAATAAAAAAGTTAGATGCAATCTTTAATTTCATACAAAACTCTACCAACAAAGAAGTACTAAACACTTCGTAAAAAATATTCGACGTAAACTTAGAGTGAGAGGAGAAGGGTGAAATTTAATCGTCAAAAACTTCGATTCCAATTCATTAATTATTCAATTTGACTTGTAGTTGTCTAATTGAGAATTCTTCTCAAATTAAGCACTGCAATTCAAATTGAAGTCATAGACACTGAAAGCATCCTCCTAAGACCTCTGAAAGACTCACATCTTCATCATCATTCTTGAGTTAGGAATTTATCGTAGCTTGGAGATTTAAATCTAGGTTAGAGTTTCTCACTTTAAGCATTTTCTAAAAACTTCACACATTCATGTGATTTGACTTATAAGAGTTGTAATATGAGATGGGTTTCTAGTCTTACCTTTCAAAATTATCCTTCTCTCTTGATATTTTTCTATTTGTGTAAACTATTTTTCTATAAATCATGAAGGATGCAAACATTTTTAAAATTTATTGGGTTAATTAACGATGCTCAACATTTTAAACATAAGTTATTTTGTTCATTTTTTAGAAAATGAGTATTTGTTTCATAACCTATACATATTTTTACTGTCACGAGAAATATTCAATATAAATATTGATCTTTATTTAGTTAAGAAAAGTAGAAAATTTTGGTTTGGTAATATCTTCTATAGAAAATTATTTTTGTTTTGGCTTCACTGCACGTTATCTTAGAGCACATGTTGCTTTCAATTTTGGCTTATAATCTCATATTGTGGTTTGTCAAAACTCTAATGATATAATGCTTAACGCGAGGGAAGCTCTATTTTCAAAAATTAATTTATCTCTAAGATTCATGTCTTGAATACTATCAGTAATATAATGCCAACCACGTAAGACACATAATTTTATTACCATTACTTTTGTATTACTAAGATAATATTTTGAAAAAACAGCTATGATTCTTACTTCTTACAAACAAGAGAAGCTCCTATGAAGAAGCTAAATTTACTACACAAACTTTTGCCATGGGTTATCACCAAGGTGGATATTCTGAGATAAACTTTAATTTCTACCTCACATATAAAACACTTCTTATTTGTCAGATTTTGTAGTCATCCCAACTTCTTTTTGTACGTTTTAAATTCCCAGATGGATACTTTTATTTTCTTAAACTGGTTATAGGTTTTGCACATTTAAATAGTATTTGATTTTTTTTTTTGTTTGAGTAGTTAATCATTAACTTAAATCTAGTTGTTCCTAAATTTGATGTATTTTTAGAATGTAGGTTTACATAACATGATCCCAAGACTAGATTTATAACCTAAATAATTCATTCTCATCATCATGATGTTGGGTCATTAGATGTTAATGTAGTTCCTTTCCCTCTTTATAGATGTGAAACAATGTGCTTAAATGTAAACTATTGCTTTCATATGCTATTTATTGTTTATTTGTCGGAACTGTTTTTAATCTTATTCCAAATAAGGACAATATTCTTTGTCAAGAGAGTAGAAATGTAATTCTAATTCTTATGTCTCTCTCTCTCATGTCTTGCACTGAATGATGTTATTTGCTCACACCGGTTTCTTTTTGTATGTACTTATGACTATTAAATATATTTTTTTAATTTCTACTTAGACATATTTATAGAAAATAAGGTTTTAACATTTATTACGCAGATAAAAATAGACGTTTCTTAACCGACCATGGTTCTTAATCATTCCCAATGCTTCTTCTTTGGGTTATTCTCGTCATAAACATTTTTGAACTCATCTCTACGCTTCCACTATCCGTATTTTTTTGAATGTGAATGAAAAATATGTTAAAAATTTTGAAATTTTAAGCAAGTTGAGATATGTAATAAATAAAATATTGTGTTTTAAGTCAATTAAAGTTGAAGAATGAAAATCAAATGATTCCATAACTTTATGATGAGATGTAAAGGCAAATAGAACCTCTAGAAATATCTGGTTATCTTTTTTTTGATATTTTGAAAACAATGTTATAGAATAAAAGACAAATTCAAATAATATATGATAAGACAACCTACGAGTCTACATGGGTAATCTTCTGGTTATAAACTTCTTAGATATCATAAATTGTTAATTAATATTATAGATGAATAAAGTGTACGAAGAAAGAGCAAAACACAAACTACTTATATTTATTTATTTTTAAGTTGTTTTGGTAAAATCATGTACTGAATATATTTCTTTTTCATCAACGATGTTTAGTACAAATTACTATAGCAATGTAACAAATATATACATTTAAATTAAAAATATGATTATTCTTTTTGCAATGTTTTTCCTTATAAAAATGCTAACAGTTGTACTTCTTCTTCAGAAAATTATTATATTTTTATGTTTATTAATAAATTTACAAAACAAACTTACAAATTTAAGTTCAAAAAGTACAAATATGCAACACATGTAATAAAATTTAGATATTTTACTCTTATACAAGACTCAAGTCATAATCTATTTTAATAAGTAAAAGAGTAACACTAGAATAAAAACATCAAATAAGTGAAGAAGAATACACTAAGAAAAACACACCGATAAAGTTTAAACGTAAAATGTTTCAACGTAAAGAGTGACATATGTTGTTAATGGACTTGTTTACTACTTCAAACTACTCATTCGTGTGTTTTCCTCTTTGAACGATCTTTTTATAAGTGTCCACTTTTCCTTTCCATTTCATAGTGATAAGTTGTATATAACAACGGTTTTACTCTAAAATTAATATATATATGTATATATATATATGTATATATATATATATATATTATAACTAATATATAGTTAATGTCATACCATAAGATAGAGAATGCATGCATGTAAACGGAAACTGTTTTCCTCTACGATGACGATCATTCAAATATTTTTTCCTAAACTATAGTTTTCCCATTTAGTTTCCACTAAATTTTGAACTTTCCAAATATTTAACTGGCATCATACATTTTTATTCCATAGCCAATCATTTAAAACTAATGTTGGTCAATTTTGATTTTATCATTCTTACGTACTCTATTTATTTTTATCTTACTATAATAAAAGTAGATAAGATATTATGGAAAATATTTATTATATATCCAATTTTAAAAAGTGTACTAACTCCTTCAAACCTAGTAAATTTTTCATAAACATCGATACTAACACTTACATGACTCTTGTTAACCAAATGAATAGACTAACATTCATATATTTTGTTCATAAATGATTAAGTTTCTAACATTTTATATGCGTGCTATGCTGCAATATATATTACACCATAAAAAGTAAATAATCAATAAAATTAATCTTGGGTTTGTATTTTTTGGTATACTTTATCAGATTAAGTTTAGAATTATTATTTTAATAGTTTTGTGTTAAATGAGAACATTTTCAGTCTTACTCTAAAATAATCAAATGATCAAAAGTTTGTAAAATGAAATTATGAAGTTTGTCGATATAATTTTGTATGTCAATTAGACTCACTAGCTGATGTAGTGCTGATAAACACAATAAAATATCAAATCTCTTCTCAGCTACAAAACATTCAAACAACCTTCTACTTGATACAATTGTCCAACTGATTTCTTCATATACATATTATTGAAGTATATAATATATTTGAGTAACTTTATGCATATACAAATTAGTGCACAAATCAAATACTTATTAATAAGAAAAAATTAAATGTTGGATTGACTTCACACATATATAAATTACTGCATAATGATAATTAAACAATCATATATACATACATATATATATGAGTGTGTGTGTGCGCATGTGCAACCAAGACTCAAAAGAAATGATATGATTCTAAATATTTCATATAAATGAAAAATATATATTGCCAAAATTTTTCATCTAAACATCATGATTATATAACTTCAAGTATAACAGATTACCTATTTCAAAATTTAATGAAAAATAGATTTTAGGATATAAAATCATATATAGTCAACGGAAACAGTACAGCGGAAGCATGGGCAAGATTTGAAGCTTTAGCGGATATGATAAATTCTGATTTGGATGATATCCAAGTATGTTCAGACTCTCTCCAGCTTGTGCAACTTCTAAATTGGGAGGAAACTCACAATGAGATTTATGGAATATTAGAAGACATTTGAGATCTCTCTGTTATGTTTTCGTATATTTCTTTTTCTTTTGTTCCTCGTTTAAATAATTTGAAAGCAGACAGTTTTGCCAATGCGGCACTTGTATCACTTTCTGATTAATAATTTTGTTTGTTCGTGACCAAAAGAAAGAAAAAACCAGCGCAAAACTGATTTGTACTAAAATTTAATACAAATGAACTATATATGATTTGAAAACTATAACAAATGTTTTTTGACAAATCTAGTTTTATGTTTCTATTCTACAAACAACAAACAGATTAATATATATATATATATATATTCCTTTGATATTTCTTACAATAATATTAAATTTTACTACAAAAAATCATTTTAGATTAAGCACGAGAAATTCAAGAACTAGAAAACTCATATTAAAAATTTGATTTGTCAAAAAACTATATACATCAATAATTACTTAACCTTAAATCAATACGTTCAACATTTATTTACACTAAACATGTAATAAAGAAATTGAAATCATATGTATTCATTTATATCATTGATTTGAATTTTGAACTATATGTTTTACTTACAATTGTTTGTTTGACAAATCAGCTCTCTTATAAAGGTCATCTAATCACCAGTCAAAATTGATTTTTTTTTACTTTCTGTTGGTACATCCTATTAAAGAAAAAAGCAAATTTAAGATTTATGTTTATACATTAAGTAATAAAAATATATTTTTTAAGTAAACAAAAACAAATGCTGCATTGAAGCATAATTATTGTCTGACTCCGTTAATTATAGCATCAGTCAGATAAACAATTAATAAAAGAGACAAACTTAGATTTGTGTTTTTTTTTTTGTCCAAATGAATTATTTTTTGATGAAAACAACAAATTACCCTAATATTTCATGCGGTTTTGTTAATTTTTTACTATTATCTAATTTTGTAGTTCAACTAAAAATTGCAGTAAACCATCACTCATGACAATGTACTCATCAATCATGAAACTCTTCACTATCTCCGAACTTCTAAAGCAAAAGTGTATGGTTCAATGGGGGTAAAAACAAATATAAGTAAGGTAAATACTTGGGATTTCCAGAGGATTTGGGCGAAAGAAGAAAGATATTTTTGCTAATACTGTCGATAGGATTCGTCAACGAGCGCATTCTTGGACCTCAAGATATTTATCACTAGCAGAAAAACAAATTTTATTAAAGTCTATCCTTTCTTCAATGCCTACCCATTCCATGACTTGCTTTAAACTTCCGGTATCCATTTGGAAGCAACTTCAAACTCTGCTAACTCGGTTTTGGTGTGATGATAAACCGGACGAGCGGAAATAGATTTCTTGGGAAAAGCTGAAAATGCCTATGAACGCGGGAGGGTTAGGCTTTCGGGACTTTGAATCTTTTAATGATGCTCCTCTTGCTAAACTGGAGTGGAGGTTGTTACACTCACCAGACTCATTGTTTGCGAAAGTTCTATTAGGTAAGAATTGTCATGATTCCTCTTTTATGGAGGTTGTTAGTACTTCGAATCCTTCACATGGTTGGTAGGCTTGGACTGACGTGTAGGAGATGGTACTAAAATAAATATATGAAAGGAACCATGGCTATCTACGGATGTTCCCATGATCCTTTTGTTGAGTGTAAATTTTACCCCAAATAAATACCGCAAGTGTACAGTACACCGTTGTAGTACTTAATGATCGAATCCACAGGGACCAAAACGATTAATAAACTGTGGATTATAATAATCAAAAATTGCCTAGGGAAAATAAATATAATTTTTGTTTTTATCTAACAACCTGATAAATATGAACAAGGATAGATATGTTTAGCTCAGAGAATCCTAAAGAAATCCTAAGCAAGTAAGAGGCATGCATATGAGAAAGCATTAAAAACCATTCTCCAACTCAATCACATATATCAACTAACCTAGTGTCCCAATGATAATCATCAAGCTAACACCCTGGTTGTCCACAAGAATCATTAACCAACATTAAGAACAAGATAAATTTGTTCACAAAGGTTTCTAGCAACTGTCGTGGTCTTCAAACCCTTTGCTCACCTAGTCTACAATCAAACATTCCATTGCAACGTCGTTCGAGAGAAATATCTAAAGGCATGCTAAGACTATTGTCTAGAACAAGCATTAATAACAACCTAGACGAAGAATCAAAATATCATTCTCAATATGAACATGCATGGAAACCTATCTAAAACATCTTAGCAGAAACCCTAAAACCTAACAGAGAATTTTATCTACCATGGTAGAGATCGAATATGATGAACTCATAGACATATTGCTAAATCTATTACTAAAACTAAAGACAAATCTCTAAAGAAATATATATATATATAACTATGAGAAAAGTATTTACAGGGAGTTTATTGCACTCGGGTCGAGCCCCCTTCATATAGTACTAGGGAGATAGAGAAAAATGTAAAACTTCCAAAAGCGAAGAAATAGAAACATTACAAATCTGCGCCAACCGATCGGGGCAAGGGTGCACACGATCGGTTTTTCTGGCTCCGCCAACCGATCGATGCTATTGTAACCGATCGATTCGCGACTACGAGCATTGCTTCTTTTTGATCAATTTTGAAGCCCCATCTAATCTTCTTGAAGCCGTTTGATCTCTTTGAAGTTTATTTAAGCTGTAGAACCCTTTTATTTATCGTCAAAGCATTTCCCATAAAAATACAAAAAAGACTAAAACCTATCTTGTTCTCAGTTAAAAGACGCAAGAATAGTTATAAAATGACCTAATAAAATCACTAAAATAGGGTTTAACACCCTATCGGTCCACCACCTTCAAATGTAGAAGTGCTTTTTGTAAGCGATTTGAAGGATACTTCTACAAATCAATGGTGCTTAGATAAGATAAGGCTCTTAATTCATCAGTATAAGGACATTATCTTGGCGCTTCCGGCATGTGCAACTAAATTTTCATATGTATTTTCTTGGCTACCAGTAAAGAATGGTTGTTATTCGACTAACTCGGGTTATGGAACAAGGGCTGTGGTGAGTATAGATCAAGCTGACAAAAAATTTAGTTGGTAAAGACTCATTTGGGAGGCAAAGACACTTCCTAAAGTAAGGCATCTTCTTTGGAAAATGGTAAAGAACTCACTCCCGGTTGGAGAAAATATGGTGCATAGGAGAGTAATAGAGATTGCGAGCTGCAAACGTTTTGGAGAACAAGAATCAACTCTACATATTTTTATGGAATGCTCTTTCGCTACAGATGTTTGAACGCTAACTCTAGTGACGAGTACACCTCTTGAAGTTATTGTCGATTCGGTATTTGATTTTTTTCGAGGTCCACAGATATGATTACACTCCCTCCGGTTGGTACTTCCACTTCTATCTTCTCTTGGATTTGTTGGAATATTTGGACGGCCAAGAACAAGTTTGTTTTCGAAGATAAGCAATACACACATGCGATGGTCAATTCAAAGTTTATCTTAGAAGAAAAAGCATGGACGGTGGCACAAGACACTATCAAACAACCTCGGAGATCTAAAACTGAAGATCATAATTGTTCGGACCAAGGACAACAAACATACTCCTGCAATGTCGACGCTTCATGACATGCTTCATTCCTTTGGTGTGGCCTGGCGTGTGAGATTCGTTGTAGATCTTCTAGATATGAGTTTTCGACATCGACAACAAGACAACATGTAAGTTCGCACATTAGCAGCAGATGTTTGGACGGTAAAGGAAGTTTTGGTGATCTTAAAATTTCAAGAGTTAGATGATATCCTGATTTTTTCAGATTGTCGGACTTTGTGCAACTGCTTAATTCAGGGGATACACATAATGATATCTATGGAGTTCTGGATGATAATTGGAAGCTTATTAAGTTTTTCTCGAGTATTATCTTTTTCTTTCATTAAACAATTAAATAATGCCGTTGCGGATTCTCTCGCAAAGTCGGCTCTTAATATAAATTTTGAATAAAATAAGTTTGTTTCTTGACAAAAATAAAATAAAATATACGGCATATGATACATGTATCAAAGATAATCCTCGTCTTAACACCATATGTGCCAAAAGCTTTAGTAGAGGTCGATTGATTGCACATATACTTAGGATCATGATATGATAGGTCCGAATCAAAAGCATAGAAGGAACAACAATAAATTTTAAATGGTGGTTTAGACTCCCTTTATTTTTGGCTTTTCATTGGCTAAATAATAATAAAACTAAAGCAAAGATTCAAGAGAAGGAAGAAAATAACTTGAAGGAAAAGCGTAGAAGGAGAATATCTTTTATTATTCAGTAAACAAAAACTAGATTAAAACTAGATTTTGCCAAAAAAAATCTAGTTTGACAAAATAAAAAATCTAGTTTGACAAAAAAAAATCTAGTTTGACAAAAAAAAAAAAAAAAAACTAGATTTTGCCTTCGTTCGGTCGATTCTCATCACGTAAAAGGGCCTAGTTTCACATTGAATGGCTTGTCGGGGATTGGGTCTCTTCACGCGAATGGGCCTAATATCAACTTCACGTTGAATGTCTGCGTCACCTTAACTGTCAGCGTCACATTGCGGCTCATCATGATACTTCTTAATAACTCTTCCAGTTTTCTATTTTTAGTTCTGGATATCCTAGATATTGTTTGTGTCATTTATTTATCTTCATCTCAAACTTCGTTTCAGTCCTTGCTGTGTTCACAAAGTATGGGAGCATATGCCTTTTGTTTGGTGTTATAATCTTTTGTGTCCTTCATAAGGCATGTGCCCCAGAAAGATTAATTTAACACCTTCGTTAATAATGTATATGTACATCTTATAAATTGCTTTTTGAAACACCTGAGACCTTAGAATGTGTTTTAAGTCATTTTTTACCAACATGGATGGGGAGTTACTAGTTTTAATCATTTTTATCACCGAGATTTTCAGTTTTCAGGTCGGTTTCGTTTCTTGGGCAGAACCGATTAGCAGAATTCTAATTTTGCTTCAGTTACCCGAGAATTTCAGTTTAGTTCAGGTCGAACCGATCGGTTTATCGGGTAACTGTCTTTCTAAATGACCGGATTAAACCAAAATTAGACCGGTTTTCGCCAAATTTAGGCCGGTTTCACCAATACCTGAACCGAACCAAATATGGAGGAGAATGAGAAGATTGTTTGAGAAAGGAGAACGTATCTGATGATGGTTGTCTCTGGTGGGTTAATTCATCAGAAGATTCAGATTGTTGACGCAGTTGAGATTGTGAAGATTCTAGGTGCTGTTCTTGTTGTCTCAATATCGCAAATCAATCTCATTTGGGGTGACGAGAGATATATTTGATTAAGATTTTAGAGCACTTTAAGAGTGTTATGGATCATCAGAAACGTTAGAAGCTAAGACTTAATCTTGATAATAATATTTTTGAAACACTCTTTTTCTTGTTTTTGGCGTTACTGTAGTAACACTACACCTTAACCTGTACGTATGACCGGAGAACACTTGTAGTAGCTTAAATGAACATGTAAAATGAACGAAACACTAAATACTTATTTGATTTTCAGGATTCTATTAGTTTACAATCAAACACTATTTATAACATGAATCTCGATTTCTTCATGTCTGTTGCTTTGGAGTTTGCAGCAGCACGCAGCTATGAGCGTGGGTGTTAGATGACCATACCTAAAAGCCGCAATGAAATTGCTGAAGCATGAGTCTGTACTTGACAATATCACCAAGAAGACGGTATCGACACTAATGCAAATAATCTTCTGACTAGCCTCGAAGACTGAGAGATGCAGCGATAATGCTTCAGCTTCAGGCTGTCTTTTCATCTTGCATCTGGTGCGGGGACTCCAACCGGAAGATGGACAATGCCAACATCCTAGAATTCCAAAGATTATTTGCAACTTAAGCCTAAAGTTTTGGCCAATGAATAAATCAAACAAGCTAATAAAAACATTATCCTCATGGAAACATCACAAACGTCTTTGGTGCAGGGAATTATGAAGATTATTTCTTAAAGCATTCAGATTTGGATTAACTAGTTCATACTTTTACTTGGACCAGTAGAGATTTTAGGATTTGAAGCTTTAGCATCAGAGATAGAGAGAGAAAATGGCTTACGAGAGAGTATCAGCTGCATAGAATATTGGAAGCCTTCCTAAACCTGCACACTTCCACGTTCTTCTCGGGGCCACAATAGACTTTTCAGGTCCTGATCCTGTAGCAGTTAAAACGAACTGCATACATGATACATTCTGTTAACACTGATGTTTGTGAAGATACAGCAGACAAGAGAGTGAAAAGGGACAAGAACAAAATGTCTGATTCAGAGTTATTGACTTATTTTCAAGCAAACATCGTTTACCAATGGAAACAAGATGGCCATAAGTGCTCCGCTCACAAGAGGCGAGAGAAAGAAAATGGCCAACACGCAGGGACTTCCTGAAAACCAAATAAAAGCCAGCATTTAGAATTTCTTTATTTTAATGTTGCCAAAGGAACCAACAAAGTAGAAAAGTCTACCAAAACCAGTAAAGAATGCCCAGTTAGATTCAAAGTAGTCCAGCCTTTTCTCCAGAGGAATCCCCGAGAAGTTCCACTTGTATCTGCAATGAGAACCTGTAATTGGTGAGTTTTCAGAGTCTAACTAACTCAATTTCCTGGCACCATTGACTAGGCTCAGGTATATGATGAGAGATGAGAACTTACTCGTAACAATAGTAGGCATACATCCATGATAGAAGTAAGAAATTCAGTGTCTTTCCAATGTATGGTATAACACCAACAACATAAACCTGCTTTGTACAGCCCATTAGGTTATCCCATCTGTTACGATACCCGGATGAAGTTAACGTTTAAGTTCAATGGAGATTTAGAAAGGGAAATCATTTACCTCAAGGAAAAAAAATGTCAGGAGAAGTATCGAATACACCTGCTCTCCTATACCGATCATCACCCTGGAAACGAATCACGTAGCAAAAAGAAACCGGTTAACACCTCCAATTGTTTTTTACATTTTGGTTTTGATGTAGTGACCAGGTAGACCAGTACCCTCCTAGACCAGAAGGCCTTTCAGCATTTGCCATGTTCAGTGACGCCGGAGCTTCACCTTGTCTTAATGCTTCTGCTGAGCTTAAGTCAGATTTCTCAATTGCCTCAAATCCATGCTTTGCAATATCGTTATACCTGAAAATTAGATGGTCCTCATGACCTCAATGTTCACAGAAGAGAAAAGAGAACTGCAAACTAAAATTAAGGAATTGTATATAAATTCGATTGGCCATCCTTGGCTCCTGAAGGTCCAAAGGTACAAGAACTTCAACTGCTAATTATAGTATGTGAGTTGAGTGATGTTCAAGGATTTTGTCACAATTCTGAGAAGCGGAATAAGGAAACAAAAGGCATTACTAAAGCAAAGATGTAAGAAGGCTACCAGATGTTACTCAAGATGAAGCTGAGCATATACAGAGGATAGAACCAAAAAACCTGTAGCCATAATAAGAGCATTCTTTCCGAGTCAGATAACGAAAATAGGTGATATGCTTAAGACTGATGATCAAAACAAAAGACAAAAAGGAACATAAAAAAAACTCCAACAAGAAGGCTCTTTAAACCTCAAACACACAATAGACTACCTATATCTCTATGTTAACAGCGTACTTACGTAAAAGAGCTGCAAAAGTCCACCACGTAGAAAGGCGTAAAATCCACCATACGAACAAAATTCTTGAGAAGGGACAGGAGAGCACTGATTAGGTAATATCCACTGAAGGGCTGGATCTATAAACCACTTAAATACACCTAAACTGCACCAATCGCAAAAATAAAAACCAAAAGTAAGCCAAAAGTACTGAACTGAGAGAATATATTCACATAAGCTCTATGCTTAAATTATAAAACTCATCCCAAAATCCAAACATATTCTCTGGACAAAGTAGAGAGCCATAAAGATGAAATTTTTACCTTCCTAAGAAAATCAAACCATTCAAAAGAAACACTGCCCCGTTCGTAATAGAAGCTTTCTCGACCTTAAAGTATCAAATTGAGCGAATTCTATTCATTACAAGCTCTCTGATTTAATCAGGTCTCAAACTTTCTTTCGTAGATTTGACGGAATTGCAAGTTATTCTAACTCATCCCAAAAAAATTCCAATTCTTATTCTTTAGATCATAACTAATCTGAAAGTCTTCGTTTTTTACATGTGAATAGGGTCACTTGTATGCAATCAAGCAAAACAAAGACAAAGTAGAGACCATAAAGATGAAATTTTTACCTTCCTAACAAAATCAAACCATTCTAAAGAAGACACTGCTTCGTATGTAATAGAAGCTTTCTCGACCTAAAAGTATCTAATTGCACGACTTCTATTCATAACAAGCTCTCTGCTTTAATCATGTCTCAAACTTTCTTCAGTAAATTTGACCCAATTGCAAGTCAATCTAACTCATCCCAAAAAATCCTATTCTTATTCTCTGGATCACAAGTAATCATAAAGTCTTCGTTTTTAAAGGCAAAACCAGATCAATTGTTTGTAATCAAGTAAAACAAAGGCAAATTAGAGAGACCATAAAGATGAAATTTTTACCTTCCTAAGAAAATCAAACCATTCAAAAGAAAACACTGCCCAGTTCGTAAAAGGAGCTTTCTTGACCTACCACCAAATCAAAACCAGACGTAAGTGAGATTAGATTGAAATATTAAGTTCCTCAAGTATAATCATGATACGAATCGGAATGAGAGAGGAACCTGTGACAGAGGATGAAAACACGGTGAAGAGAACAAGCTTCTCGGAAACCCTCAAGCCATAAAAGCAACACCTGCTTCGATTTAGGTATCATCTGGTCAATCAAAGTTCCGGGGTTTCAATTGTCGGCGACGGAAGGGATTGAGAGAAGATGTTGAATCAGACATGCAACAATAATTAGGTTTTGGTTTTATAAAAAATATATATATTTTTTTTCCTTGGCTCAACAACAATTTCATTGTATTCCCCAAATTAAGAAGACATGTCTGTTTCTACAATGGTTTTTAACCAATTTGGCACAATGGAATATAATTTAGGGGGTGTTATTGGATTGAGGCTTTTAAAGGATTTGAGTTAAAGGTGGATTTTAAAGTACAATGCGATTTCTAATGTATTAGGTAGATTTTCTAGTGTATTTGAAAGTCATTAGTAATGGATTTCTGTTGATTCTTAAGGATTTTATTATTTTAAAATTATACAAAAATAAAAGATTTTCTTTATCACTCTTTTGTTTCGCTGAGAGCATAAAAATGATCGCTGAGAGCATAAAAATGATCGCTGAGAGATAGAAGCGACAGATGAAAAAAGTGAAGAAGATGTGTCTTTTTTGAAATCTTTTGCGGGAAATCCCAGGGAAGTTGCTCCCATGACGACGGTTTTGGTAATTTATATTGTATATCTAACATTTCTACCAATCATATAATTTTAACATAGGTTACAGATTCAGCAGCATAATGCTTATGCTGTTTAATGCTATTGCTCCGTGTGAATGCATATGGGTTCTTACGCTTAATGCATTTTTGTGTTATATATGCTTTGGTTCCGGTCTTTGGTTTTCATTTTCATTAGGTAAAATTCTGGAGAAATCCAAAAGCAGCCTTTTCTTTTTGTTCTAATTCTTTAATTTCCAGGTGTGACAATGTCAATTGGGCTAAGCGTTTAAAATGTAATATCTGCAACACCAATAAACCTGGTCAGAATGAAGGTGGTGTGAGGTATGACTCAATGCCAATGATAATAAACCTTGAATTGTTATTAGCAATATTCAATCTAAGAATTTGGGATATATATGATTTTACAGTGAATGTAGGAGAGATCATAGATTATATGTTTGATGTTTGTAGTTTGTTGTCACCAGAGTAATTTTCATTCTGATTTAGACATGGTCTGGTAGGTACAAGGAAACAAGAAAATACTATCTTCTGCAATTTGAACGAGTGCTTGTATTTTCACAATTGATATCCCGTTTGTAATGTTTTATCCTGACCAAATTAGAGTGGCAATAAGAAACTTGTTCTCCTAAAACACCAATGCTTATTCATTCATTTTCTCTAAATATGGGAGGTCGTGGTGGTGGTTACAAGGAATTGGATGAACATAAATTAGAGGAAACAAAGAGACGCATGCGTGAGGCTGAAGAAGTAAAATATGTTTTCCTTAAAACGAATATAAAACGATTTAAGAAAAAAATCAGTAGAGGCAAGATATGATCTTTTTCTTTAATTCAAACTATCTCCCGCAGTGCGGCGGTTTGTGAGAAGATGAATTTCAAGATACAACTACGGCGAGAACGTTTTCACAATACTCGAAAAACAGAATCTACGAACTATAAACTCTACGATATACTCTTGAGACACTTACGTTTCTGCAGAAGAGAGGGAGGGAGAGAGTTTTGGAATTTTTTCATGTTTTAGAACGATAGATCAATGAGAGAGAGGGGTCGTCTTTTTAAAAGACTCGAGACGATGGAGAGTGGTCCGCAAGATCCGGTTCGTGCGCGAGAATCAAGGGAGGTTGGAGCGATCGGATAAGGCGCAAAAGACTTGGCTAGTGGGCGCAAGACTCAGCCAGTTAGCGAGAATCTTGGTTGTGGGTGAGACTCGATCTCATCCTTTTAACCGTTGGCATTTTATGATTTCATTATGCAAAACAAATTCTAAATGGGCCAAAAAGTTTTAAGCAAAAGTGGCATAAAAATTTTTACCAAAAAAAACAATATTTGTGGGCCTAAAGGCCCACATTCACCAAGACCCAAGTCCCAAGACCCGAGCCTGACGACGACGTCGGCGTGCGCGCGCATGTGTGTTTTTGCATAATGGCCCTCTAACTCCTACACCATAATCTCTTCTTCCCATATAGATAATGAACACTCTCATAAGTGTAACATTATATATACAAGAGGGAAATTTTCCATCCATCCAATGTGGGACTTTATATTATAAGTTCTTATAAGCTCTTCAAGCTAACCACTTTGAACCTCAATTTCTCATTCAATTTTACTTTAATTTTTACATGTAACTACACTATCGTATAGTGCTCATTACAAGAAATCCAAAGACTCCAAGACCCGGACATTCCGGTGACGGACCTACTAGAAAACCTGTTGGAAAGTTAGTCGGAGCCACTTGTCTCAAATTAAAGTTCCAACAATCCCCCACATGAATATAATTGACTCTAAACATATGAAAAGTTTTTCTGACTCGATAACTTAATACTTAACAGACTAGACAGACTCGACTTTCAAGAGTATATGCGAAAAATAACTGTGTCTGAGATGGTAGCAATGTTTCAGCCTTGAACCACTTATTGTCAATATATGTCGGGTTTGCTTGGCCAGGAGGTGAACATGATGTCTTGAACCACCCTAATTTTTATGTAAACCAAGACAACAAGTATAACCCAACTTCTTTTTCTCGTAGAACCAAGTTCTCTATTGTGTTCATTTTGGCCTTGAACATATCCTGGATTTCATGAGTGAATTAAGAGAATATAGCTTGACCTTCATTCCCCTAGAAACGACCTCATTTCACACTCACTAGGTGATTTGCCACTAGCCTTTGTTTTCAGAAGTCTCCTGTAAAACTTCACTGATATTTCAAAGCTATGGACTCAAGTCATTAAAAAGCATTGCTTATCCTTTACACATACAGGAAGCACTGTTTTATCATCCTGGGAACTGGGCTTTGACTTACTAGTCTTACTGTGCTCTAGACAGATTTTGTTTGATTAAGTTTACCTTTCGAACCTAAATCTTGGGATCTCCAGTCATATAGGTGGGGTTTCCATCAAACATTCTCTTAATTCATAGGCTTTAAACCCATTCTCTTGATGATTTTACAACTTGATCTCGAGCTAAACCTTTGGTAAACGGATCCGCTAGGTTATCAACTGATTTAATATAATCCAGTGTAATTACTCCACTAGAGATCAAGTGTCTAATGGTTTAATGTCTTCTTATGATATGACGAGATTTACCATTATTGAGAGTATTCAGTGCTCGGGCTATAGTCGATCGACTATCACAGTGTACACGTAGTGCCGACACTGGTTTCTCCCACAATAGAATATCTTCCAAAAAACTTTGAAACCATTCTGCTTCTTCTACGGCTTTATCTAAAGCTATAAACTCATACTCCATGGTTGATCTGGCCAATATAGTTTGTTTTACAGATTTCTATGAAACGTTGCACCTCCTAGAGTAAAGACGTATCCACTTGTGGATTTCAAAATTTTTGGAATTAGATATCCAGTTAGCGTCAATGTATCCTTCCAAAATTGCAGGTTATTTACCATAGTGCAGTCCATAACTTTTTGTGTATCTCAAGTAGGTTAATAATCTGTTTATGGCTTTCCAGTGTTTATGACATGGATTACTCGTGAAACGACTTAGTACATTTATCGAGTGCGCTAAATCGGGTCTAGTACAATTGGTTAGGTACATCAGACTTCCGATTACTCGTGCATATTCTATCTGTGATATCACTTTACCTAAATTATTTAGCTAAGTGAAGTTCAGCATCCACATGAGTTTTTGCGGTCCCATTTGAATAGTACTTGAATCTCTCAAAAAAAAATTCTGCATAATGACTTGTGACAAAATAATCCCGTCAGAAGTTCTAGTGATTTGAATTCCTAGAATGACATCTGCAAGACCCATGTCTTTCATATCAAATTGTCTATGAAGCATGTTTTTGGTTTGCTGGATTATATCCTTATTACTGCCAATGATAAGCATATCATCAACATACAGACATAACATAATATACCCGCTAGGAGTACTTTTGATATATATGCATTTGTCACATTCATTAATGCTGAATCCATTTGACATCATTACTCTGTCAAATTTTTCATCTCATTGTTTTGGAGCTTGTTTCAGTCCATACAATGATTTTACTAGTCTACAGACTTTGCTTTCTTGTATGGAACCACAAACCCTTCAGGTTGTTTCATATAAATTTCCTCTTTAAAATCTCCATTTAGAAAAGTCGTTTTTACATCCATTTGATGTATTTCAAGGTCTCTTAGCGCTGTAATTCCAATAAGCATTCTAATTGAAGTTATTCTCGTTACCGGAGAATAGGTGTCAAAGAAATCTTGACCTTTTTTTTGCCATAATCCTTGCACCACAAGTCTTGCCTTGTACTTATCAATTGAGCCATCAGTTTTCAATTTTGTTTTGAAAATTTATTTACACCCTAGTGCTTTAAACCCTTCGGGTAGATCGATTATTTCCCACGTATGATTTTGTATTATGAAATCAATCTCACTATTGATGGCTTCCTTCCATAAAGGAGTGTCTGGTGTAGTCATGGCTTTAGTGTATGTTCTTGGTTCGTTCTCTGCGAGAAGAACCATCAAGAAATCTTCACCAAATGTTTTTTCCTTGCATGCTCTTTTACTGCGTCTAGGTTCATCTTCTGCCTCATGTACAGAGATTCCTGATGTACTAGCAACGTTAGAAGAGGTGTTTGCGTCTCTTTCATCACGTGTTCGTTTTGAACTTTGTTTATCCTTACTAGGAAATATGTGTTCAAAGAAAGACGCATTTCTTGATTCCATAATTGTATTTACATGGATATCCGAAATATCTGATTTGTGTACCAGAAACCGGTAAGCATTACTATTATGCGCATATCCGATAAAAATACAATCTACGGTTTTAGGTCCAATTGTGACCTTAGGAGGCAGTACTGCAAATTTTGCTAGACACTCCCACACTTTCAGGTATTTGTACGAAGGTACTGTACCTTTCCAAAGTTCATGCGGCGTATTGACGGTTACTTTATGCAATATTTTGTTGAGGATATGATTTGTGGTGAGCAATTCTTCTTCCCACAGATTCTGTGGTAGCCCAGATTCTGTGGTAGCCCAGATTCCTGCAACATATCATTCATCATTTCTTTCAGAGTTTGGTTTTTTCTTTCTGCAACTCCGTTTGATTCTGGTGAATAGGGAGCTGTATTTGATGAATAATGTCGTTTTCTTGACATAATGCATTAAACGAACCGTCATATTCGTCTCCTCTATCACTTCTCATTATTTTTATAGTTTTCGAGAGTTAGTTTTTAACTTCGATTTTATATTCTTTGAATATCTCGAAGACTTCATCTTTACTACGTAGCAAGTATACATAACAATATTTTGTACAATCATCAATGAAAGTCACAAAATACATTTTACCGCCTCTACTTTGTACAAACTTTAAATCACACAGATATGTATGTATTAATGCTAGAGGTTTGGTAGTTCTTTCAACACGAGGAGATCGGGTTTTTGTGAGTTTTGCTTGTACGCGAATTTCACATTTTTCTTTGCTTGTTTTATATTTCGGAATTAGGTTCAAATTAATTAATCGTTGCATAGATTTATAATTCACATGTCCTAACCGTTCATGCCAAATATTAAATGACTCAACCAAATAAGCAATTGAATTTTTATTGATAGAAACCTTAGAGCTCGACGCTACATCAATGTTCTTGACAACATGTTGAACACACATTTTGATAAGTCCCCCTTTAACAAATCCCCTACCAATAAACACCGCATTTTTCCTAATCACCAGTTGGTCAGCCTCAAGGTTAGTTGAGAACCCATGCTTGCTCAGCAGAGTCCCGGGGATCAAGTTCTTCCTCATGTATGGAGCATGCTTCACGTTCGAGAGAGTGATAGCAATCCCAGAAGTCATCTTCAGGACCACCTTCCTGGTGTCTTCAATCTTGGAGCGAGACACATTTTCCATCATCAGACTTGCACTTCTGATAAGTTCTGAATGTGTCTCTGTCAATGCAGATGTGAGTAGTATCACATGTGTCATACCACCACTACAACAGGTTTTCGTCACTCATGACCATATTTGCCTCAGCGACCACCGCACACAGGTCTTCTTGCTACTTCTGGCCTTGTTGCGATAATCCGCTGATTTGTGACCAAGCTTGCCATAGTAGTTGCATTTTCCAGCAAATTTCTTATCTTCACCTTGCTTCTTGAAGGCGACAGAGGATTGAGGTGCCACCTTGTTTGGCACGGCCTTGAAAAGCAAATAACTTTGTTGTTGTACACAACCTTGGTTTTTCTCTTCTTCTTATACTCAGCAACATTCGCGTCATGATCAATGGTGATCCCGATCTCTTTTCGCGCTCAGTTGATTGGTTTTGCAGCCTGGCGATCAAGTTGAGCAAAGAGATAAGCTTTTGCTTGAACTCGACATAGGATTGGAAATCATTCCAATTGGGGGGTAGCTTGTTGATGAAGGCATTCACATCAAAGGTCTCGCAAACCTTCATTCCTTCATCTGCTATCTCTTGCATGATCATCTGTAACTCATGTACCTACTCCATGATGGGCCTAGAGTCCACCATCTGGTACTTGAGAAACTTCCTTGTGGCTGCTTTCCCCGCGCCTGCATTGTACGTTCGGTACTTTTTTTCCAGAGCTTGCCAAAGAGCGTTAGAAGTTGGAGCGTGGCGGTAAACCTTAAACAGTGGTTCCACCAGGCTGTTTTGATTGTATTCTTTGCAAAGGAAATCCGCGTGGACCCACGCTTCAACGCTTGCCACCAGATGTGGATCTGTGTTGTCAGCAGCTAGAAAAGGTTTGTCCTCCGTGAGGTATTTCTGGAAGTTCAACGTGCAGAGGAAAAAATGCATTTTCTGCTGCCACGAGTCGAGGTTTTTCCTGTCAAACATCTCAGGCAAAACCATAGAGGATGGCACAGATTGGATCTGGGTCTTGGAGGAGCAAGTGGCTTACCATTCCCGGTTTGGGTTGTCGGCTCACCATTTCAGTTAACCACCATAGTCTCAGCTACGTCAGCACATCTAGACATTTTTCTGTACAGAAAAACAATTAGTGTTAATAATTGGAATAATTATTAATTTGCTCAATTAATTTGAAAAATTAATATGCAGAATTAATATTAATTAAATCAAATAATTTGCACAATTAATATAAATTAATATGTAGACTTTAAATAAATTCAATAAATTAATATGAATTAATTTTCAGAATTTAAATAAATTCATTTAATAAGCACAATTAATTTCTTAGATTAATTTGCTTAATTAATTTTGCGGTTTTAAAAATAGCGATTAATTCACTAAATTAAATCTGTAGAAATCGTCAAAAACGTTCCCAGAACCACTTTGAATGTTTCGTGAAACTGTCATAAAAAGCTTTCACGTAAACCGTGTTCTTGGATCTCAAGGATCAGATAATCAGATATGGAGTTATTTCGTAAAACTGCCAAAAGGCCTTCGCGTAAATCGTTTCAAATCTTATGTGTTGTAAATATCGTTTAAAAAACGTTCTACAGAATCGCTAGAGAGCGTATGCAGAACCATTTTGTATCGATTACAAAAACGTTGTGAAATTGTTTTCGAAAAATGTTCGCGTTTTGTAAATCAGTCTAAGGCGATAAGCAGAAAACGGATTTTAGTTTGAACTAAGACTGTTAGACTGCAAAAATCCGGAGAACAAAACACGAATATAAAACGATTTAAGGAAAAAATCCGTAGAGGCAAGATATGATATTTTTCCTTAATTTAAACTATCTCCCGCAGTGCAGCGGTTTGTGAGAAGATGAATCCCATGATACAACTACGGCGAGACCGTTTTCGCAACACTCAAAAAACGGAATCTACGAACTACAAACTCTACGATATTGATATATCATGGTTTTTACCCATTTTCAACCATGATATAAGTCCTTTTACTGAGTCCTTTTTATAGTTTTTAGAGTCTTTTAGAGTCTTTTCAAGATGTAGGCACATCTGGAGCTAAATTGGAATTAGGAAGCTTTTAAAGCATATTGGAGCTGAAGCAGTTCGGAGAACTGAACCTCAGTATCGATCGACACCATCATCTGGAAGAAACAAGATTTAAAGTCTCAGTATCGATCGATACCATTCACGGTATCGGTCGATACCAATAGTCAGAACGCGCATTCTTCAGAAGACCCGAAGAAAAACAGAAGTTTTCTTTATTTTTCCAATGAACTCCAAATCGTGTTTTTAGATATAAAAATAGGTTTATTCAGCCTCCAGAGATTATTCATTGATTCTTGGAGATAGAGTATTCTTGCAATTGAGTTTTGGGAGAAGAACCTTGGACCCTCATTGTATTTCTTACTCTATTTTACTTTATGATATCTATCTTATTTATGATGTTTGTTTCATTTAACATGTCTGAGTAGATTCCCTGTTAGGTCTAGGGATTGTTCAAAAGTATTTGATGGATTGTTAAATTGGATAAATTGTTAGGAAAATCTATTTTACTTTATGATATCTATCTTATTCATGATGTTTGTTTCATTCAACATGTCTGAGTAGATTCCCTGTTAGGTCTAGGGATTGTTCAAAAGTATTTTATGGATTGTTAAATTGGATAAATTGTTAGAAAAATCTATAGAGTTTTTTGCCTAGACTTGGTATTAATGCTTATTCTAGCGTCACGAACTAGAATCTGATATTAGGTTGTTTAATTGGCACGAAAGTGTTATTAATTTTTTGAACTAGTGTTTGGTGAGCAAAAGACCTATTCGCAAAGAAATTTGGTTTAGAATTTTGTGAACAATTGAACTTGATCGTTAATGCTTGTTTGAATTTATAGAATTTGCAAAGGAATTTGGAATTCTAGGTTTAGACATAGATAGTCTTCGCAACGACAGTTGGTTTACTTTACATCTGTGTTTCAAGTTCAAGAACGGTTCTTATTTTTATTCTTGACATTTTATTTGATTGATAATCCTGATTTACCTGTGAATTCCCCTAGGCCTAGCTTTTTCCTCACTGATCTTACAACTTGATTTTATTTGTTTTGCTATTTTAATTACATTTATTTTACTTAGCTTAATTCGCATCCTGGAATCTATTGAGTGCAAATCTTGAGTCTTTGTGGTTCGACCCCTAGAATACTACAGCTACTGCTTAGATACTTTAGGGTATTATATTTGAGCATATCAAATTTTGGCGCCGTTGCCGGGGACTCTAATTTCACCATTAGATTTCGGTTTAAAATTTCGACTAAGTTGTCGAGCATCGATCGACACCCTTCAGGTATCGATCGATACTCGTTTTAATTTATGTTACTTACGCGATTTGATTTCTGTGTTTCAGGTGTATGCATCATCGAGAAACCAGAAGGAGCAAGAACAAGCAGTTGACCAATCTATCTAACAAAGAGCTAGCTGATTTAGAGCGCACGATCAGAAAGCAAAAGAAACAAGCAGAGATGAACAACCCGATTGTGCTCGCTCGTGATGAAACTGGAGTTTTGAGAGATCTAGAAGGTCACCTGTATAACGAGCAAGGACAGAGGCTTGATGCAGAAGGAAACATTGTTGCCCCTGCATCGGTAGCTAATGAGATTATCCCACCAGCTGTACGTGGGAATGTTGGGAATGCTCTGGTGAATCGTGCCAAAACGCTTGGGGAATACAACAGACCAGACCAGTTCTATGCAAATCGGTCTGCGATTCGTATTCCCACCTTTCAGAGAAATGACTTTGAGCTGAAGCCTGCATACTACACTCTTGTAGGCCAACACCCTTTCCATGGTCTTTCTCATGAGCATCCCATGGACCATATCGAGAGGTTCGAAGATTTGGTCACCAGTATCAAGTACAATGTAGTGCCCAATGAGTTCTTTTTCTGTAAGCTCTTCCCATACTCTCTTGGTGGAGATGCAGCTTACTGGTTGAAGCAGTTGCCTCCAGGATCTCTGACTACTTGGGAGGAAACCAAGAATGCATTCCTGAACAATTTCTATGATGATGCGAGATCCGAAGAGCTCAGGAACAAGATCTCCCAGTTTTCTCAGGGAGCAACTGAGGCATTCAAAGCTGCTTGGGTTCGATTTCAGTCTTATCAGAGAGATTATCCTCACCCCGGTTTCTCACAAGTTCAGTTGTTAGGTATCTTTTTCAGAGGGATCGATTGGAGGTATCATATGGCTTTGGACGCTGCAAGCAATGGAAATTTCAACACAAGGCATCCTGAAGATGCTTACATACTGATTGAGAACTTGGCATCTAGCAACAGCACCTAGAACGCCGACTACGAGCGAAAGAAGCAGAATGGAAACGTCGACGGGTTGCAAATTGCTGAGGTACATGCGAAGCTGGATTCGGTTCACAATCTGTTGATGGGCAAGCAGCAGATTGCAGTGCATTTTGCTGAAGAAGTCGAGAACGTCGATGAAGGTGAAGAAGAGGATGTCAACTACATTGGCGGTAATGGATTTCAGAATTCGTCATACAACCGCGGTTTCACCAATAACTCTCAGAGAGGAGGATTCAAATCCGATTTTAAGCCCACGAATTTCGGAGCAAACTCCTTTGCTCAGAAACCATTTCAGAACAGTGGATACACTCGCACCTATGGGAATTCATCTTACCAGATACCACCTCCCAAGACTCATGATAGCAATGTTGAAACTATGCTTGATCATATTCTTGAGGGTCATCATAAGATGACTTTCGATTTCAATGGAAAGATGGATGCCTTGTACACTGATCTGAATGGAAAAATCGAGGCTCTGAACAATCATCAGAAGAAGCTGGAAACTCTGGTCGCCCAGACTGCAGAGACAGTTAAGAGACAAGATGGTTTCCTTCCCGGAAAAACAGTGAATCCAGGGGAGCACGTTCATGCCATTACCTTGAGAAGTGGAAGAGAGGTTACTCCAACGTTGAAGAAAACCTACTCTCATAAGCAACTCGTCGATCTTACTGGAGACGATGACGATGAGATTCCTTGAATTGCTCCAGTATCGGTCGATACTCACCCAGTATCGGTCGATACCACTCAACATCGATCGTTGCCCGTTCAACATTCGGCAGCACCTGTTGCACAACCACAAGCATCGATCGACACTCTCTCAGTGTCGATCGATACCAGTCTAGATGTTGAGATTAATCAGTCCACATGACACATTGGGAGAGTCTACGTGCCTAAGATACCTTTCCCTCGACCCCCTGCCAAGACTAAGAAAGAAATAGAGGAGGCCAGATGCAAGGCAATGCTAGAAAAGTTGGTTGTTGAACTCCCGTTTGTCGATGCTAGTTCCGACTGACTTAATAGTCCTAGAGTACGATGCTGAACCGAGAGATCTACTGATCTTGGGCAGACTTTTCCTAGCCACAGCATGCGCTCTGATCGACTGCAAGAATGGGAGAATATCTCTCAACATTGGTGATCTGATTATGACTTTCAACATGGAAAAGATGATGAAGAAACGAACCATAGATGGACAGACATTCTTCATTGATACCTTCATTGAATTATCGGACGAGTACTTCATGAGATTACACCCTGAGAATCCTTTGGAGAGAGCGTTGGTTTGCTCCGCTGAGACAGAAATAGTTCCCACTGAGGTTGCTGCTGGATATGCCACGATCTTGGAGAACAGTCCTGAGGCAACGATCGACACCTCTAAGAGCATCGATCGATACCGGCCAATTCTATCCGCGAATGTGGCCGTCACTCCTACACGATCCGATTCACTCAGCGACTGGAGTGAGGAGAGAGCTCCTAAACTCGATCTTACACCACTCCCCGCCAGTTTGAAGTTACCATTGCTCGGAGCGTCCAAAGCATTGATACCTCCAATCAATCCCTCTGAAGAAGATACCCAGTACAACTGAACCTGTGAGAAACCATGGTGAGGGCAGTCCCTCTGAAGATCGAAATCGAACCAGCGCTTGAATGCCTCAGTGCTCCCTGAGAAAACTGGGAGATCTTGTTCCTGAGCGCTCCTGATCTCGCATCATCATAGAATTTTACAGAGAAAGCAGTCTTTGGTTTTCCTCCCAAGTGTCAGAGAACCTGGAGGTAACTGCTTCAGCCAGTAAGCTGCATCTCCACAAGAGAGTAAGGGGAAGAGCTTACAGAAAGAGGAAGTCATTGGCACTCATTGTATTTGATACTGGTGACCAATCCTCGAACCTCTCGATATGGTCCATGGGATGCTCATGAGAAAAGACCATGGAAAGGTGTGGCCTACAAGAGTGTAGTAGGGAGGCTTCAGCTCAAAGTTCATTCTCTCGAAAGTGGAATACGAATCGCAGTCGTTGGCATATAACTGATCTGGTCTGTTGTATTCCCAAGCGTTTTGGCGCGATTACCCTGAGCATTCCCAACATTCCCATGCACAGCTGGTGGGATAACCATATTAGCAACCGGTGCAGGGGCAACAAGTACCTTCTGCATCAATCCTCTGTCCTTGCCGTCAAACAGTGACCCTCCTAGATCTCTCAAAACCCAGCCTCATCACGAGCAAGCACAATCGGTTGTTCATCTTCTGCTTGTTTTCTTTTGCTTTCTGATTGTACGCTCTAATCAGCTAGTTCTTCGTAGATAGTTGTCAACTGCTTGTTCTTGCTTCCTTCTGGTTCTCGATGCTGCATACACCTGAAACACAAAGGAAGACGTGTAAGTAACAAAAATAAAACGAGTATCGATCGATTTACCCCTTTAGTCGAAACTTAAATCGAAATCTAATGGTGAAATTAGAGTCCCGGCAATGGCGCCAAATTTTGATAGCTCAAAACTAATCCCTAAAAGTATCTAAGCAGTCGCTGTAGTATTTTTAGGGTCGAACCACAAAGACTCAAGATGACACTCAATAGATTCAGAAATATGAATTAAGCTAAGAGAATAGATGTAATTAAGAATAACAAAACAAATAAATCAAGGAAGTAATCAGTGAGGAAAACGCTAGGCTAGGGAAACTGCAGGCAAATCAGAATTATCAAATCAAATCAATTGTCAGGAATAAATATAAGCTCCGCTTCAAACTTGAATCACATATGTAAAGTAAACCAACTGTCGTTGCGAAAACTATCTATGCCTAAACCTAGAATTCCAAATTTCTTTGCAAATTCTATGAATTTAAACAAGCATTAAAGTTCAAGTTCAATTGTTCACAAAATCCTAAACCAAATTTCTTTGCGAATAGGCTTTTTGCTCACCAAACACTAGACAGCATCAATCACACTTTCGTTACCAATCAAAACAACCTAACATCAGATTTTAGTTCGCGAGGCTAGAATAAGCATTAATCTCAAGTCTAGGTGAAAAGCTCTATAGATTACTCCCTAACAATTAATTCCAGATCTAATAATTCATCAAATACCTTTAAGCAACCCTAATGCCTAACAGGGAATCTACTCAGACATGGTGAAAGCAATAAACATCATGAATAGAATAGATATCATATAAAACAATGAAATAGAGTAAGAATACAAGAGGTTCAAATAGTTCTTCTCCAAAAGACTCAATTGCAGAAAAACTCAATCTCCAGAAATCACAAGGTCTCTTTCTGGAGGCCGTAAAACTAATTAAATAGCTAATCAAAACTTTTGGAGTTATCTTCAAATAAGGAAACTTCTGGATAATCTTGGGTTTTGTCTCGCGTTCTGGTCGCTGGCATTCGACCGATGCTGTAAGTCGGGTATCGACGAGTTGCCAGGTTCTTTGGTCGTGGTTCTTCCAAACGAAGGTGTCGATCGATGCTCCTCAGCATGTGCTCGATTCGATTGCCTGAGCTTTGTTCTTCGAACGGCTTCAACTCCAGATTGCTTCAAAAAACTTTCCAAATCCTCCAATTAGCTCCATATGCGCGTTTGTAGCTTGAAAAGAACCTGAAAGACTCTAAAACTAAAGGAAAGACTCAACAAAAAGGACTTATATCATGGCTAAAAACGGAGTAAAAACCATGATATATCAGTAGTATATGACATGAAGTTTCTTGTCTTTCCTCTGTCCCAAAACTGACCCAACTGCGAAATTCACTCGCATCACACATGATCTCAAAAGGGAGGTTCCAATCTGGTGTGAACAACAGGAGCAGTAACCAACCGCCTTCTTGATCTGCTCGAACGCGATGCGACATTCTGGTAAAAAATCGAAGGTGACATCCCTTAACACAGAAGAGCAGTAAGTGGGCGAGCTAACTTGGAGAAATCCTGAATGAATCTGCGATAGAACCCGGCGTGACCAAGGAAACTCCGAATGTCTTCACGGGATGTTGTGGAGGAAGGCTGTCATAAACCTGAATCTTTAGCCTTATCAACTTCGATTCCAGCCTTGGAAACCTTGGTGTCCCAGAACAATGCCTTCGTTGAACCATAAAGTGACATTTCTCCCAGTTCAGAACTAGATGTTTCTCTTCGCAACGCTGAAGTTACCTTGCAAAGTTGTTCCAGGCATCCTTTTAAATGAAGAACCATAAACAGAAAAATCATCCATAAACACCTCCATGAACTCCTCGATCATGTTTGCATGATTAACATATACATCGCTGGAAGGTGGCTAGAGCATTTACACAACCCAAATGGCATTCTCCTGGTAAGCGAACGTGCCGTAAGACAAAGTGAACGTCGTCTTCTCCTGATCATCTAGATGTATAGGTATCTGGAAAAAGCCTGAGTATCCATCCAGACAGTAGTAGTATGGTGACTTGCCAATCTTTCCAGCATTTGATCGATGAATGGTAATGGGAAGTGATCTTTCTTGGTCACCGCATTCACTTCCTGTAATCAATACACATGCGGTGCCTCAGTTGATAGTTCTTGTTGGAATAAGCTATCTTTCTCATTCTTTACCACTGTGAATCCTCCTTTCTTAGGGACGACATGAACTGGACTGACCAACTGCTGTCAGAGATGGCATAGATGATTCCCTGCTTCAAGAGTTTCATGATTTCTTTCTTTACCACCTCCTTCAGATTCGGGTATCCTCCTTCTGATGCTCGATCGAAGCTTTTGACTCGTTCTCCAAATGGATCCGATGCCATGCACAAATCATGGTGATATACGAAATGTCATCAAGAGAATTAGCCGAGAGCTTTGCGATATTTGCGCAGCTTGCTCAGCAGTAAGGCGACCTCTGCGTTGTTTAAGGAAGAATTGACAATCACTGGGTATGTAGAGTTAGGGCCAGGGAAGACATACCATCAGGTT
>SMJT01000028.1:147445-200735 GCA_004349715.1 Crucihimalaya himalaica
ATGACAAGCCTCCTGCCGCCTACATCAGTGAAGGACATTCGGAGTTTTCTTGGCCATGCTGGTTTCTGCCGCAGGTTCATTCATGATTTCTCCAAGCTAGCCCGCCCGCTTACTGCTCTGCTGTGCAAAGATGTTTCATTTGATTTTACACCAGAGTGTCTTGCTGCATTTGAGGTAATCAAGATGGCATTGGTTTCTGCTCCTATTGTGCAACCACCAGATTGGAGACTACATTTTGAAATCATGTGTGATAAAAGAGAATAAGCAGATGGATATGTTTTGGGACAAAGAAAAGAAAAGAAACTACAAGTGATCTATTATGCCAGCAGAACGCTGGATGACGCCCAAAGGAATTACAGCACCACCGAGAAGGAATTGCTTGTTGTTGTGTTCTCCTTTGAGAAGTTTCGATCCTATCTGATAGGAAGTAAGGTGATTGTGCACACTGACCATGCTGCTCTTCGATATCTGCTCCAGAATAAAGATATGAAGCCTCGATTGTGTCGATGGGTTTTGCTGCTCCAAGGTTTCGACATAGAGATCAGGGACAAGAAGGGGGTAGAGAATGGCGTTGCAGATCATCTCTCGCGTATGAGGATCAGTGAAGAGGTTCCCATTGATGATTCTCTGCCTGAGGAGAAGATTTACTTAGTTGAGACTGGTTCTGCTTCAAAAAATCTGTCTCGATGAAGAAGACGAGCAGCATCGATACATTGGAGTATCGATCGATACCACTCATAGCGCTTTGTTGCCTTCAAGTCCACGATTCCCAGCATCGATCGATACCTCAATTGATGTCGATGAATGCAGAGACTCACCATTCAAACCGATTCCCTACAGATTCACTGCTGATCTGAGGAATCTTTGGCATACATTTCTCTCCTGCTGAACCATGGTATGATGACATGCCAATTACCACTTGCTGCTGATCTAGACAAAGCCCTAAAGAGTATGTGAAGAAGAAGTTCATGGAGAGAATGTCAGACGTTAACTTTTGGATGAGCCCATATTTCGTAACAAGCACTGTTCTGATGGGATTTATAGAAGGTGTATAGCTGAGTCCTGGGTTGCCGGATATCTTGTTTCATTGCCCATGGGTTTCGATATATGCTGGACATTTTGCTACATTCAACGACGGTCTCGTAAGGTTCTGCAAGCGGTTTACTGGTGGCCTATCGATGTTTAAGGATGCTGCACTCTTCATCTCTTGTGCGATGTGTGTAAGAGGACCGAGGTAAAGATCTAGCAAGCGCCATGAGCATGCACAGAACTTCATCCTGGGAGGTTGAAGTCTTTTGAATGCTGGGGTATTGAATTTCATGGGACCTTTCCTCCATCGGCGACAGAAAACCGATACATATCTTAGTCCGATGTTGACTAGATATCGTTCTAAGTGGGTAGAGGCAGTTGGCTAGTCCTCGCAACGATTCCGCGCCGTAAGTCCTTTAGCTGTTTAAGACTATCATCTTCCCAGATTTGGGAGTACCCAGAGTTGTCATCGGATGGAGGTACTCCACTTCATCACAGATCTTTGAGAAGCTGCTAGAGGAAGTATGGTGTACACCACAGCGTTGACCACCATATATCGACTCAGACTAGTGGACAAGTAGAGGGTCTCCAACAAGACAGATCAAAGAGATCTTGAGAAGCACAGTTGGTGCTACAGCGGAAGGAATTGGCGCTGAAATTAACGACGCTCTTTGGGCCTATAGAACAAGCGTTTAGACGCCATCGGAAACAACGTTCTTGTTGCTGTATGCGAAAGGCATGCCATCTTCCTGTTGAGATAGAGGCACAAGCAGCCTGGGCTACAAAACTGTTGAATTTCGACATGAGTCTGCTGCACAAAGGAGATTGGTTTCAAGTTAGAATGAGTTGATTTGAGATCAGACACTCTACGCCTGATGAGAATTCAAGTTGTAACAAGGAAAGGACGTCAAGGCTTATCATGACAAGAAGATCTTTCAACTGACACCTTTTGAACCCAAATAGCACGGCAGGTACTTCTGTATAACTCTCTGTTTGCAATTGGTTTTCTGGGAAATTGCGTTCTCGTTGGTCAGTCCCTTCAACAATCAAGGAGGGTCCGCCCTCAATGGTGCTGTAGTGTTACTGAGTGCTGAAAGGAAAGGAGTTCACTGTCAACTGGGACAAAGGGTGAAACACTATTGGGGAAAAGCCACCTTTCCAGATGGACACATTGTGCTCTGGCTGAACACACCCGCTGCCCTGACTGATCTCCATGTCAAGCTAATGACATTAAACATATGCGCTTGGTGGAGGCAACCCACTGTGTGAGTCTGTACATAGTCTTTCTTTTGATTGTTTCGTTTGTTGTTTTTGCTTTTGTGTTGTGTTTTTCACGTGGAAAGCCAGGTCCGGACGACCGAGGCATTGATCGATACCAATGGTTTTAGAGCGACGTTTGCTATACGCTGAGCATCCGATCGATACCACTTGGTTATCTGAGTCATCAATGCCCACACACAACGTAAGCTTTTTGGATAAAACCCTCGGACCTTTGGTCAATTCTCGTCACAATTTTCATTATCGCTCGCTACGCCGTCTCTTTTGTTCTCTCTCCCAACTTCTTCATATTATTTTTCAATTTTCATACAATTTCTTCAATTCCACAACTCTATCTCCATCAGATTTTTGCTCACCATTATCATTCTTCTCATTACTCCTTCGACCTATCAAGGTATGCACGTCAATTTCACCCTTTTAGTAGTGTTGGCCAAACTCGATTTGGGGTTTCTCTTTGTTGTGAGGCTTTGGCTCTGTTTCTTGTCAACATTTTGCTATAGGTGAAATGAAATTGCCAACAATAGGAATGGGAGAATGATTAGAATAGGGATAGAGTAGACTTAGGAATTCGGATTTAGAGTGATAGATTAGAAATTGGGTGATCTGTGGATGAAATTCGCGATTGTTGTCTCGAGCATCGATCGATACCTCTTGGTATCGATCGATACCCGACCTGTTATAGAGTTGAATTTTGCGATTTCATCTGTGGAACCTGTGTGCCTCCATCTCCAGCATCGATCGATACCCCCTGGTATCGATCGATGCCTGCACATTATTGAACGTAGGAGCTATTCTAACTTCGGTTTTCACTTTGATTTTTCAGATGGCTCCCCGTAAGAGGACACGACAGGATGACGCTTCCACCTCCAACCCTCCACACCGCAGTTATGATCTCAAAGACGAGGTGGAGGCATTCCATGATTCACAGTGGCACGCTGGAGTCTTCACAGTGGCACGCTGGAGTCATCACAGCCATTCTTACTGGCGATCGCTACATGGTCCTAAAGGGAGGTTTCACAGAGGATACTAGCCGTCAGAGTTTCATCGACGCTCACAACAGCAACATGCGGCCTGCGCCACGACGTTCACCTTCTCCTTCTACTCCTGCCCCTGTTGCTAGGCCTCCCTGGCCTAAGCTGGAAGGGAAGAGGATCGTTCCGCAGCGCAATTGGGAGGGTCTGCCCAAGGATGAGACCGAGAGTGAGGCTTGCATTTACAGGCCGATAGCTGAGGAGTGGGACGAGTATGACACTCTGTTCTACAACGAGTGGCTACGCGTCATTATCCTACCTACTCGTTTCGTCGATCCACACACCATGCGTCGTCTAGGCATCGACGTTGACCTTGCTGCCATGCTCGACAAGATTGGATTGGGCACTCTTTACTCCAGGCAGTATGACCTCTACCCTAACCTCGTGCGTCAATTCCTCGCCACAGCTCGAGTGTATTACAGAGACGAGGTCCATCACACTGCTTCAGAGGGCACATTGACTTTCCTGATCAGAGGGGTTCGCTACAGGCTGCCTATCCCTGACCTCTGCGGTATCTACAGGTTCGATCCCTCTCCTCAGCAGATCGCTCTCCCTTCCCAGTTTTAGGCTCTGCAGAACTTTTGGCGACACATTGGTCTTGGCGCCTACAGCTCCAAGACATCTACTCAGATTGATATTCGCCATCCGACTCTGCGCTGCATTGCCAGGATTCTGAGCACCACTCTCCTCTGCAAGATGGAGCAGAAAAAGTTGAGGATCTCAGAGCTGATGTTGATATACAAGGCAGTTGGTGACATAATCCATGAGGATAGGTTTGAGTGGCCAGAGTTGAACCTCGAGGTCAACATTGGAGCTCTCTTTGCACACCACTTGGTCTCTCTGAAGACCAAGCCCTTCACTGGCCGCAACTACGCCACAGCACGGAAGTCCGAGTCAGTTGGCAGCCTCCTCACACCTATCTTCGAGCACTTTGGCATCTCCACTGCAGCATGCTCGATAGTGACTACTCGTTCCCTCATGGATGAGCAGCATATGGAGCATATGCGTTGGTTGAAGGCCACTCGCCGCTGGTGCTTGCCTACTACAGATGGAGAGCTCTTTGTGCAGCTCCCCAACCGCGCCCTCACCACCATTGGCACTCACCCTTCTCGGCTGCACTTCGATCAGACCCGAGTTTGCTTTTGGTCGCTCCTTCTGTTCGTGTCCGCGCACCACTCTGCTGGGAGTCAGCCTCGCCGTTCACAGCACCGCCAGACATCTGCTCCCGCTTCTTCATTTCCTCCACCACCAGAGCTACCCATGGAGACAGGTACCTTTCAGAGGTACGTGGTGGAGAGTCTTCAGAGCATCTGGTCTGCTGTTTCTCGCTGTCGCTGCATGTCCTCCACTGACGCCCATCACTCTGCTGCTAGCCCTTCGACGCGCTACCCCGTCTCTGAGTCAGATTCTGATGAGGATTCAGACTAGCTTCTGTTCCTTGGTTTCACATTTCCCTTTCTTTTCTTTTCTTTTGTTTTGCTTTCTTTTCTGAACTTGTCTAATCTCATTGTCAAAACTTGTTGGAACTTATGGCTATATATTATTCTGTTGCTTCTAACTGTGTTCTCTGATCTGACAGTTACTTCACCTAACTTTCGGCTTCAGTAGACACTATCTCGAGTTTCAGAATCCGACACAGACCTTCGGCATCGATCGATGCTCCTCAGTATCGATCGATGCCCATCACCTTTCCACGGTATTGTCGCACTTACCCACCGCCAATTTGTTCCTGTGCTTTATTTTGCTTCCTCTTGGCTAGGATAACACTGGGGACAGTGTTGTTTAAGTCTGGGGGAGGTGATTACTGACATTGTGTTTGTTTTTTGTTAAGAGTCAGTCAAGTTTTGAGTCAAATTTTTGTTTTATTGAGTCAAACTTGTTGGAGATTATGAACCTTGCTTGATGTCAGTTGTCCTGAATTTATTTTTTGAGTAACCATTGTTACAGATCCAGCCTTAAGATCGACTAATGAAAAATCCAAAGTATAAAAAGAGATAAGTCTGGGGAGAGGAATCAATACCAAAGTATAAAATCTGGGTGGTTCCTTAGTCATGATATCGCATGAGGAAGAATCTAGTAGGTTCTTGAATATCAACATCAGTGATGAAACGGAAATGAAGGATTTAGTATGATTGATGTTGTGAGATAATGAGTGGATAATGGGAAACTGCAATGGCCTAAGGAGAGGTACATGGTGGTCCGATCTGAAACTGTTTAGGTGACAATTGGGAGCTTGGAAAAGGGGTCATTACTATGTCTCAAGAAAAAGGTGAGTCTCCATGTTTTCAACCTCTTTCTCTGTTTGGTTTTTCTGTTTGCTTGAGGGCAAGCAAAGACTAAGTCTGGGGGAGTTGATATATCATGGTTTTTACCCGTTTTTAGCCATGATATAAGTCCTTTTTGTTGAGTCTTTTCTCTAGTTTTAGAGTCTTTCAGGTTCTTTTCAAGTTCATAGGCCGCTATGGAGCTAATTGGAGGATTTGAGAAGCTTTTGAGAGCAATCTGTAGTTGAAGCTGTTCGGGAAACAAGCTCAGCATCGATCGACACTGATGAGAAGCATCGATCGACACCCTTCGTTTGAGAGTTCCACGACCAAAAGACCAAGCATCGATCGATACCACCTATAGAATCGGTCAATGCCCGTGACCAGAACGCGAAACAAACCCGAGATTCATTTAGAAGCTTTCCTTATTTTTCGAGATAGATTCCAAAACGTTTTAGAACAATATAATTAGGTTTTAGAACCTCCTTAGTGGAGACCGGGTGATTTCTGGAGATAGAGTTTTTCTGCAACTGAGTTTTTGGAGAAGAATTCTTGAACCTCTTTGTATTCTTACTCTATTTCAATTTTATATTATGATATCTATTCTATTCATTGTGTTTGTTGCATTCACCATGTCTGAGTAGATCCCCTGTTAGGATTAGGGTTGCTTAAGGGTATTTGATGAATTGTTAGATCTGAATTGATTGTTAGGGAATGATCTATAGAGCTTTTCACCTAGACTTGAGATTAATGCTTATTCTAGCCTCGCGAACTAGAATCTGATGTTAGGTTGTTTGAGCACGAAAGTGTGATCGAGTGCCTGATCTAGTGTTTGGTGAGCAAAAACCCTATTCGCAAAGAAATTTGGTTTAGGGATTTTGTGAACAATTGAACTTGAACTTTAGTGCTTGTTTAAATTCATAGAATTTGCAAAGAAATTTGGAATTCTAGGTTTAGGCATAGATAGTTTTCGCAACGACAGTTGGTTTACTTTACATCTGTGATTCAAGTTTGAAAGCGGAGCTTAATTTATTCCTGACAATTGATTTGATTTGATAATTATGATTTGCCTGCAAGTCTCCCTAAGCCTAGCGTTTTCCTCCATTGATCTATATCCTTGATTTAATTGTTTTGTCATTTTTAATTCCATATATTCTGCTTAGCTTAGTTCATATTTCTGAATTTATTGAGTGTCATCTTGAGTCTTTGTGGTTCCACCCCTAAAATACTATAGCGACTGCTTAGATACTTTTAGGGTATTAGTTTTGAGCACATCATATGTCTAAAGTCACCACCAAACATAACAACTTTATCCCCAAATGGTTTATCATATGTGTAGCTAAAAATATCACGCATGTTATGATCTAATGTTTTAAACAGTGTTTGCTCATCGTAGGAGATTCATCCCATATTATAAGTCTAGATAGACTAATTATCCCTCTCCTTTCTTCTTTGACCGAAAGCTTTTGCACCAATGCATTCTATATAGCCTCCATTATCATTCTTATTTTCCTTATCCTCTTCTCTTCAATCTCGTATTTCATTGTTTGAAAACTTGTGTATGATTTCTTGTATCTCTTCTTTGTTCTCTCGTAACTCACCGATAAATCCTATTTTTACAGGTTTAACCATTGTTTTGATATACATTTTGAGTCTTTTCTTGATTTAAAAAGTGTTTCTAGTGTCGTTTAGTCTTTTCTTCAGTCTTGACAGGTTTTGAACAGTTTTGGAGTAAATGGAGAGTTTTTGGATCATTTTGGATGATTGGAGATGTAGGATCGCAGAAGCATCAAAAGTTTGACCTCCGATGGTAGACTTTCCACCGTTAGATCTTCTTCATATTTTGACACAAGATAGAGGAGGATGTTAGCTCATCCCTTTCACTACATAAACCTTAGACTCAAGTTTGAGACCTAGTTCCAGCCTCTCTACTTTATTATATGCCTTGTAACACACGATTAGATACTCATGAACCTCCTTGGAGAAATTTATAAACCTTATTCTATTTCAATTTGCAATTCAATTATGTTTTTATCATCTTTGGTTTTCTTATTGTTTGTGTCTATGGTCGAGTAGTCTTCTAGTTGGGTTTACGGTTTCTAATAAGATGTTTTAGATGAGTTAACATGCATGTTTTATTGAGAATAATGCTTATATTCTTCGTCTATGTTGTTTATAATGCTTATCTTAGGTGGGAGGCTAGATATTGCCTTTAGATTTTTCTAGACAACGGGAGTTGCAATGAAACGTTGGAATCTAGCGTAGGTGAGCAAGGAACCTTGAGAAAAATTTACTTGCTAGAACCCTTGTGAACATATCGATCATTCGTTTAATGCTTACTAATAATCTTAATAATATTTGGGAGTTTTTGTAAGAATTGTTTACCTTAGTAGTTATCACTAGGGGGTTATGGTAACTAACCGTTTTGAGTTGGAGATTGGATCTTAATGCTTTCTTATAATTATTCATGCTTGCTTGTTTAGAAATCGTAGTCCCTTATGCTCAATACTCTATCTTATTGTATTTGAATTTGTTTCATTTGTTAAGTTGTTCGAAAAAACCAAAAGAATTATTGTTCTAGCTAAGTTTAAACCATCATAATTCATAATGTGCTCACTTGGTCCTTGTGGATTCGATCCCGATAATACTATTGCGATTGTCTCTGTGTTTTTGCATTTTATAATAGGGTAAAACTTTACTCATAACAAATTTTTGACGATGTTTCCGGAGACCAAGAAATGAGCGCCTTTGAATTCGTGGCTTAGATTTTGTCTAAATTTTTTTTTATTTTTACTAAGTATTTGTTTTATTTTTCTTTGTATCAGGTGCAAGCAAAGATGGACCCCCTCCAAACCATTCGGTTGAGGATTGAAACCGCTCGGTATGTGTTCACAAGCTGGATTACGAGTTGCAGCATCAGAACCTATCGGTTTGCAGCCAAGAAATCTACGACCTGGTACATTGGGCGAATACAACCGTCTAGATAAGTTCTATGCTAATGGCGCTGCGATCCATTTACCAGAAGTCGAGGGACAAGATTTTGAGGTCAAACCTAAAGTTATCAAGTTGGTATCGCAAAAGCAATTCCATGAACTTCCTTAAGAGAGTCCACTGGATCATATTGATGATTTTGAGGACTTGTGCAGCATGATTAAGACGAATGGAGTCCCTGTTGATTACTTGATGTGCAAGCTCTTTAACTTCTCTTTGAGCGATAAGGAAACTAAGTGGCTTAAGTCATTACCACCAGCCTCGATTACTTCATGGAGCCAGTGAAGAGTATTATTTCTGAATCAAATTCTACACTAAGTCCAAGACGGCAATGCTCAGGAAAAAGATTACCATGTTCCATCAAGGAGCAGCAAAGCACTTTCATGAAGGTTGGGAGAGATTCAAAGAGTATCTAAGAGATTGTCCTCATGATGGATTCTCTGATGACAACTTGATGAACATCTTCAACAATGGAGTTGATGAGAAGTATAAGATGGCTCTTGATACAACAAGTAGAGGCGATTTTTCTACTAATACTGCGGGAGAAGCTAACTCTCAGATGAACAATTAGCTGCTAGCAACATCAATCACTATCAAAAGTATGACATATCACATAATGTCAAGAGTGTTGAGTCGCATAGATTAAAGGAGCTGAATGCCAAGATTGATCGGCTTATGATGATGGAGCAGAGAAGAGGATATCAAGCGCCTTACCAAGTTCACTCTTTTGAGCCACATCCCATGGATAATAAGCTTGAGCTCATGATGTAGCAGATGTTAGATTCGCATGAGAAGCATGCACAAGAGGTGCAGAGGAAGATGGAAAACATGTACATCGAGCTAAATAGGAAATTCGAGAATTTGGCATCTCATGTTGAATCTCTTGATGAGCGAGTTTCTCGAATTGCTTCATGTTTAAGGCGTAATGGGTATATCAATGCTATCACACTCAAAGTGGAAGATAGGCTAGATTCGGAGTTGAGAACCGATCGGTTCAAATATACAATCCATTTGTTAGGAGCCATCTCCGTAACTAATCGGTAGAACATTACAACTGATCGGTTGGACCCATCACTATAACTGATCGATTCAACTTTACAACCGGTCGGTTTGATTCCAAATTGTATGCTGATGAGGCTCCTTTGGGTTTAGCTAATAGAAATGTTAAAAGATGGTGAAATCAGATGATTCATCTCAAACCAGCCCTATCCCACCCTAAGTTCCTAAGATGCCTTTTCCACGCCATGTGAAGAAGCCAATCGATGAGGAGAAAATTGATCGGTACAAGGAGGTTTTGAATGAAAGCACTGCAACAATTCCCTTTAAAGAAGTTAAGAAGAGTATCCCCATGTTATTCAATCACTATCTACTTATGCAATCACACATGCATAATAATCTAACAACCTATGATTAATTATCATTTAATAATCCTACTTATGCATTTTCTTCACTACGATTAATTCTCTTAATTAATCCTAAACATGCGTACTAACCTCATTGATTAATTATCATTAATTAATCCTAATGCATACTAATTCCATTGATTAATTATCTTTAATTAATCCTAATTAATTATCCTTAATTAATCCTAATTACTTTGATTAATTATCCTTAGTTAATCCTAACCTCATCGATTAATTACTCTTAATCAATCCTACTCATGCATTCTAATTTCATTTATGAATTACTCTTAATTAATCCTAATCATGTAATAACTTAATTAACTTCTATATTTATTAACACTAGTTACCCTAATTAATCCTAATATGTGCCAACTTAATTCACATACATCGAGAACTCACCTTGTATATTTTTGGATGGTTGTGCGATGGTGTGTACGCGGCGGACCTCCTCCTCGGCTTCTCTTGATTGTGTCACGGTTTGCTCTGACGATGCTCTCGTACGGTGGATGGCGTAACAGATCTTATTCACAGTTTGTGTTCACTCTCGGTCCACTCTTTAACCTCTCGGACCATCTTTACTCTTGGATCAAACCTCTAATGATCACTCGGATAACTCCTGCACTGATTTCTTATCGGAACGGATATAGTTTCTGATCATCTCTCAGATAACTCTCGAATTTCTTAACTTTTTCATGGAGAATCTCACGAACAAGCTCCCACACCGGTTGCACCTCCTTGGACTCGCGGCGGATCACTCTCTCTGACTACACCTCACGGCCGGATTTCTTTCTTTAAATCAGCACTCTAACTATCTCGTTTTCTCTTTGTAGGTGGAGTTTGCAAATGAAGAAGTGATGAAGAATGAAAGGTGCAAGGGCTGGTATTTATAGAACCATTCATGCAAAACGCCACTTGTTTTACTTCTGGCGATACTTGGCGGTGAAGAGCCACACATGGCAATGGTGAAGACACTAATCCTTTCTCCTCCAACACTTGTCCAAAGTGTTTGCTTGAAATCCTAGGCTGCCAATCTCCATTCGCCACCACTGTTTTTTGTCTCCTCCTATGAGAACACTCGCCGGATATCATCATTACACCGTTTCATGTTTCCTTAGTGGCCGGCCAGCCGTCCTAAGTGTCGGGCTATTATCCCCTACGATGGGACTTCAATCACACATTAATCCTTCAATTTCCCATGTTATTACCAATTAACTCTACAACTTTTAAATTTATAGCCTGTACGATTTGTACGTCCGTATCGCTACTGTTTGTACGGTTGTAGCGCTACTATCCGTACGATCGTACCGCTACCGTCTGTACATTCATACCGCTACTGTCCTTACGCTCGTATGTCTCTCGTTTATACAATCACTCTAATCATCCATGGTTATTTTTTATGGTCGTGATTACTATTCAAGACCGTGGTTACTGTTCATGACTGTGGTTACTGTTCATGACCGTGGTTACTGTTCATGGCCATAATTTGGCATCGTTTCGGTATTACTTTGGCATTTCCTCGACAACTCCTCCGGTCATCGGTTTCACTGTTCTGATCACCAGATTTACTATTCTGGTTACCAGACTTACTGTTCCGGCCACATCCTTACTGTTCTGGTCGTCGGTCGTCCATGCATGTCCACTGTTCACGACCGGATCACATGTCTTCATCCGGACACATTCACCCGCGTGACTTCTTGGTCTCATCCACAAGTGTCATGACTATGTCTTCACTCTACACTTGTACCAAACTACTGTTTCCTCCTTAGTCGTTTGTCTCAACCTCGATCCGATCGATGATTAATGAACCTCCACTAACTTCATTTTCTCGCTGTGAAACTTTATCTGACGACCTGGAAATGAAAGCTTAGGATTATAGGGCGGTGGCTCCACACATAGTGGCTTATCATCCTCAACAGCCTTGTATTCGACACATATATCAATAACAACAACCTCAGCTTCTTCATGATGGCCCTTATTAGCTTTTTTAGTTCCTTCCAAATCATTACTGCATAACAATGCTCCTTAGAGTTGAGGTCTGCTTTTCCTCGAAGGATACCAACTGATCTCTTAGAAGTTGAGCTACCTGATTGTCAAGAGTCTGGACATGTGAAGATAACATCATAAACTTCCAATTGAGATAATGGTACATGTCATCCACCTTAACGTTTATACCAGCAACATAATTTTTTTTCTGACCCTCTAGAATTTGTTACATCATCATTTTCAGTTCACTCTCCTGAATAATGGTGCAGAAGTTTATGATGGTTCATGTAGTTCTAATTACCATTGTTCACGTAGTTTAACTCTGCATGCAGATCTTTAGAATTGTCCCCAATAACTCGTGATAAACTTGACCTTCACCAATATTCTTGCAATAATTAACAACCCATTAATCTCATCTTAGAAGTTGTTTTATCTTCACAGTCAACTCTGCAATCTGCTTTGATTCTCTCCCTCCACTACTTTTCAACAATATGTCATAGTTGTTGCTAGTTGTTCTCCCTCCACTACTTTTCAACAATATGTCCTAGTTGTTGCTAGTTGCAAGAGTCTCAATCAGGACTTGAGCTTCTTTTTTTTGTTATAGTTATGAAATCTCCATTGCTAGCTGTATCCAAAGCAATCTTGTATTTTTCATCAACTCCTGTGTACAATGTAATAATGAGTCAAGCAAAAGTGAATCCATGGTGTGGGCATTCTCTTTTGTAGTCTTTAAACCTTTCCCAAGCTTCATGAAATAATTTAGTACCACTCTGTTGAAAGCTTCAAAGCTTATTCTTGAGTAAATTCATCTTCGCTTGAGTGAAATATTGAGTTAGAAACGCAGTCTTGTATTCCTCCCGAGTTTCAATGAAGTCAGGTTCCAACGATTTAAGCCAGCTATGAGCTTTATCACACAAGGAAAAAGAGAACAACATCATCAGGGACTCCATTCATCCTCATTGTACTACATATCTCCTCAAAGTTATCCAAGTGATAAATAGGGTCCTCAAAAGCAAGACCATAATATTGTTTCTGCTTCACCAGAGCTAACAATCTCAATTTGATCTCAAAATTATTCATGTGGATTGGGGGTGTCGGAGTCATTTATAATACATCATAGCGTTGGGAGTATTGTTGAGTGTAAGTTTTACCCCAAATAATATCGCAAGTGTACGATAACATCGTTATAGTATTTAAGAATTGAATCCACAAGGACCAAACAAATACATTATGGATTATGATAATTAAAACTTAGGGAAAATAAATAATGATTTTTGTTTTCTTTTCTAACAACCTAATAAAATAAATATGAAATAAACAATAGAGAGATAAATAGGGTGGGAATCCTCAAGAATTTTTAAACAAGCATCATGCATGCATATGAGAAAGCATTACAAACCATTCTCGAAACTCAATCAAAATATTAGCTACCCTAATTCCTTAGCGATAACTACTAAGCTACCAATTCTAACAAAAACTCTCGTTTATTATTATGATTAAAGCAAGCATTAGATATTGGATTGATAGGTTCAGAAAGCTCCCTAACGACTTCTGTTATCTAGGAATACTTTTCTCACGTAGACGACAATCCAACGTTCCATTGCAACTCTCATTGTCAAGAAACATCTAAAAGTATGTTCAGACTCCCGTCTAGAATAAGCATCAATAACAATCTAGGTGAAGAATCAAACTATCATTCTCAATATAACATGCATAAATACTTATCTAAAATATCCTATTAGAAATCTTAAAACCCAACAGAGAATTACTCAAGCATGGTAGAGTTAGAGCAACATAAAGATGAAGAACTCATAATCATATTGCTAAATCTACTACAAAAACTATAAAAGAAACTCTAAAGAAACATTTAGTTAAAACTCTATGGAAAAGTATTTACAAGGTTATTTCTCTCTATGGCTTGGTCATTTACAACTAGCGGTCGAGCCCTCCTTTTAAGGTGCAAGGGAGGAAGAGAAAAAAAGAAAGAATAGAGAAATAGAAATCTTTTGAAATCGTCAAAATGGAAAATTTCCAAAATCGCCGAACGATCGGTGCTAAGTGCATCTGATCGGTTCTTGTGATCTTCTCAACCAATGGGTGCTAAGTGCCACTGATCAGTTTGCGCATCCAAATCTTTTTTACTTCTGGTCCACTTGAACCCCATTTGATCTTTTTGAAGTCCATTTGATGCATTTGAAACCCATTTTAGCTCTAAACCTCTATTTGTTTTGCCTTCAAGCCTATTTTCCCCACGAAAAGAGAAAAAGACTAAAAAAACATCTTGTTCTTGGTAAAAAAACACAAGATTAGTCGTAAAAAGGACTGTAAAAGTCACTAAAAATAGAGCTTAAGGATAGTGTTTTTAATGACTTTTACAGTCCTTTTACAGTCCACCATAGCTTTATTTTTAGTGTAAAAGACACTATCCTTAAGCTCTATGGTGGGATTTACTGCGGAGAGATCAATGAAAATGATGGGTAAGATAGTTGACAGGGATGTGGTGGTGTTGATTAATTCATGGGCGACAAGCAACTTCATTTCTGAGTCCTTAGTGAAAGAATTGGGGTTGCCAATTACTAAAACACGAGGGTTTGGAGTGAGAGTAGGGGGTGGTCAAATCATCAAAGGCAAGGGTAAATGTGTGGGTCTGCTGTTAGGTATACAAAGAGTGAAGATTATGGAAGAGTTCTTACTTTTTGAGCTGGGAACACCAGATGTAGTTTTGGGATACTCCTGGCTTGCCACATTGGGAAATACCAAGATAAACTGGAGAAAAAGGACCCTAAGCTAGAAGATATGAGTCAAATGGGTCACTCTGGTTGGGGATCCCGCATTGAGAAGAGAACAGATATCTCTAAACTCCATGGAGAGGGTGATGAAGCAGAAGGGAGAAGTCTACCTCTTGGAGTTAACAACATTGTTTGAGAGTTAAAGGCACACTACCAAAAAGACAGACCACTTGGATAAGGTCACACAAGTAGTGAATCAGTACAGGGGAGTATTTGAGATGCCAAGCAAACTACCTCCCAAACGTGACCAAGAGCATGCCATAGTTCTACAAGAAGGTATTGTCCCAATCAATCAGAGGCCTTATCATTACTCATTCAATCAGAAGAATGAAATTGAGAGACTCGTTCAGGAGATGTTGGAGGCACAAATCATCAGACCTAGTGTAAGTCCTTTTTCTAGTCCTGTTTTGCTTGTCAAAAAGAAAGATGGAGGATGGCGTTTTTGTGTGGATTACAGGGCACTCAACAAGGCCACCATACCAAACATGTATCCAATTCCAGTCATAGAAGAGCTCCTGCATGAATTGAATGAGGCTGCACTGTTTTCCAAGCTAGATCTCAAATCTGGATACCACCAAATCCGCATGAAGAGGAGTTATGTGGAGAAGACCGCTTTTAAGACTCATCAGGGACACTATGAGTTCCTGGTGATGCCTTTCGGGCTCACCAATGCTCCTTCCACCTTTCAAAGTATCATGAATGACATGTTCCGGCCCTATCTTAGAAGGTTTGTATTGGTCTTCTTTGTTGATATCCTAGTATATAGCCCTAATTTGCAGGCCCCTTTGGGGCATTTAGGGTTGGTCTTTAAACTAATGCAACTACACCAATTCTATGCCAACGTAAAAAAATGCTCTTTTGGGAACACAGAGTTGGCCTACTTAGGCCACATCATTTCTACACAGGGAGTTGCTGCAGACCCAGAAAAGGTGGATGTAATGTTAGTTTGGCCTGAGCCTAAGTCTGTCAGTGAGTTAAGGGGATTCTTGGGCCTCATAGGATATTACAGGCGTTTTGTTAAGAATTATATATACAGATGGCTAGACCTCTCACAGAGTTGCTGAAGAAAAACAATTTTGAATGGTTTGATGAAGCTACAGTGGTGTTTCAGGCCTTGAAGAAGGCAATCACATGTTTGCTTGTGTTAGTCCTCCCAGATTTTACTCAAGTGTTCACAGTGGAGATTGATGCATATGGGGCCGGAATAGGGGCAATATTATCATTGAATATGAGACCCTTTGCCTTCTTAAGTCAAGCATTTTCTCCAAAAGGAAGGATTAAGTCAGTGTATTAGAGAGAGTTGCTTGCCATTGTCAAGGCAGTGGTCAAATGGAAGCATTACTTGACTGGTAAAGAGTTTGTGATTAAAACAGATCAAAGAAGTTTAAGGCATCTCTTGGATAAGAAGTCGGTTTCCTCAGTCCAGGAAAGGTGGGCAGCAAAGTTTATAGGTCTTTCTTACAGGATTGAATACAAACCTGATGTAGAGAACAGGGTGGCCGATGCACTCTCTAGAAGACCTCACTTGGAAGAGTTATTAGAGCTGTCCTTAATGGCTCCACTGAATCTGGATAAGGAGGAGCTTCGAAAACAGGTCCTAGCTAATGAAGAATTGGGAATAGTTGTAAAGGCCTTGGAAAGAGTAGAAACTACACATCTTGGGTATTGTATGGAGAAAGGGATGCTATACAAAAGGGTCTGTGTTCAAATACATGTGGGATCTACCTTCATTCAAAAACTGTTGGAACAATTCCACGCAAGTGCTGTAGGAGGACATGAAGGGAGTCCTCAAAACTTACAAAAGGCTAGCTCAGGAGGTTTACTGGCGTGGTATGCGAAAGGATGTGGTGAAGTTCATTACTAATTTTCAGGTATGTCAAGAAAACAAGTACTCAACACTCTCACCTGCTGGCTTGTTGTCTCCTCTACCTATTCGAACACAAGTGTGGGCTAATGTCAGTTTGGACTTTGTGGAAGGACTTCCTAAGTCAAGAGGTTTCAATTCCATATTGGTGGTGATAGACAGGCTGAGTGAGTATGGTCACTTTATAGCACTCAAACACCGCTTCACAACAAAGACAGTTGCTAAAGCATTCATTCGTGTGGTGGTAACTCTTCACAGGTTTCCTGAAACCTTGGTATCGGACAGAGACAGAATATTCCTAAGCAGTTTTTAGTCTAAATTGTTTAAACTGCAAGGGGCTGCTCTAACAAAAGCACATCATATCACCTACAGTCTGATGGGCAAACTGAGGTGGTTAACCGTTGTTTTTAAGGTGCTTTACGAGTAGGAGACCAACATCATGGGCACAGTGGATGCCATGGGCTGAGTATTGGTATAACTCCTCTTATCATTCATTAATCAAAAATACACTTTTCTTTGTTATGTATGGCAGGGCACCCCCAAGGCTGCTAAGATATGGGGACACTCCTACTGCGAATACTAATGTTGAGGAGTTACTAAGAGATAGAGACAACCTCTTGGTGGAGTTAAGGGAAAACTTGGAATTGGCTTAGAGCAGGATGCAGAAGGAGGCAAACAAACATAAGAGGTTTGTTGAGTTTGCTAAGGGTGATTGGGTTTACTTGAAACTAAGGCCATATAGATAGAGCTCAGTGGTAAAGAGAAGGAATGAGAAGCTAGCAAAAAGGTATTTCGGACCCAACAAGATCACCAATAAGGTGGGTAGAGTGGCTTACAAGTTGGAACTTCCTTCCCATAGCAACATTCATCCTGTATTCCATATTTCTCAGCTCAAAAAGGCCGTTCCAGCTTCTTACACTCCTCAGGAACTACCACCCATCCTCACTCCAACTTTAGAATGGGCCACCGAACCGGAAACACTTTTGGACATTGGCAGAAATGAAGAGGGAACGGAGACTGAGGTGCTTGTGCAATGGAAAGGCTTGCCATCCATTGAGTCAACCTGGGAACCACTATCTACATTGGTCAATCAGTTTCCAGACTTTGACCTTGAGAACAAAGTCAGTCTTCTGCAGGGGAGTATTGATAGGCATTGAGTCCCTGTGGCTTTTATGAGAAAGAAGATGAGAAGCAAGGGAAGGAGGGCAAGACAGTGGGGAAAGAAGAATACAGAATCAAGTGGCTAAGTATAGGAGAGAAGAAGATATGAAAGCCTCTAGTTCATTTGGAGGGCTTAATCTATTTCAATAAGTTAAGCTATGTTGTTTTAATACTCTATTGTCGTTTACTTAAGGGAACTACATATGGGCTGTATTTAAAGGAAAACCCTAAAGTTTAGGGAATCAACAAATTAATGAAGTATTATCCAGATTACTCTTCTTCTTCCCTCACGCCTCTTACTCTCTAATCTTGATCTCACTCTCTCTTTCTTATCTCATCAACCACTTTCTTTCTTTGTTAGCGACATAACCTAACAATTCACCTCAAGTAGTTTCCGTTATTGGCTTTTCTCAAGATCGAAGACGACGCCGTTTGATTCTTGTATACGAGCTTATGGATAATGGCAATCTCCTGGATGCTCTTCTTCATCGTAGATCTCCTAAGCTTATGATATGGAATCGAAGGTTTCTTGTTGCCATTGATATAGCTAAAGGGATTGAGCATTTTCAATTGACAAATCATTTTTGGGATTTTAATTTCTAGGGTTAGAGAAATCGTTTGGAATATGGGGAATCAAAAATCTTATTAGAAGGAAACAATAGAAAAGATAATTAACTAACTTTGTTCAGAAAATGAAAATTTTATAAATTACTAATTCTTAAAAAGAATAAACTTGCATAATTAATAAAATTTCTAATCATAAAAGAAAAATAATTATAAATGTTGAACTCTATATAAACAAATAAATAGTCTGATGTTTTCTCAATAAACAAAGGGGGAATTGCTAAAATTAGACCCAAAATTGAGTTTGAATGCAAAACTAGACTCCAAATTGAAACAAATGCAAAACTAGACCAAAAAGGTAAGTAAATTACATTAACCCCCTTATTTACAAACAAAAAAACAGAAACTGCATTTACAGTTCTAACCTTCACGCGCAGGAGACTTCATGAATGAAGTCTCACAGTAGACTTCGTCCATGACATCCATGAAGTCTGAACTGTAACTAAACCTTAGATTTAAATTAAAAAAAAAAAAAAAATTTCAATGTAATTTTTTCTTCATAAAATAAGATTATTCAAATATGAACTTTATAAATTAAAATTTCAGAAACATTCATAATATTAAAGCATGTAAGGTTTAATATGTTTTAGAAAATCATAAATAGTCGCAGACTTCCCTAGCGAAGTCTGCAACCGTAATTAAATCTAAAATTTAAATTTAAAAATTATTAAAAAATATTTTGATAAAAATTTTTGATAGATAAATTATTTTAAATCAAAGCCTAAGGTTTAAAAATAAAATTTCATAAAATTTCATAAAACTAAGTCATATAATATAAACCATGTGAGGCATAATAAGTTTAGGGTTTGCCAATTGGTAAGAATTCATGTATATATCTTTAGGATTAGACATAAGTTCATATTTTTTTAAATAAAATGTCGATTCTTCATATAGTTGTTAGATTTTGGATATATTATACTATTTTGATGTCAAATATAAGTATTTGTTAACAAAAAGTGAAAAAAATATTAGAATTTTAGAGTTTAGGGCTTACACACTTCTCGGATCTCGGATGAAGTCTCATAGGAGACTTCGTGTATGAAGTATGTAACATTTTTTAAGCGTAGATTTCAGAGGTGAAGTCTGAGACTTCAGAGGTGAAGTCTGAGACTTCAGAGGTGAAGTCTGAAATTCAAAAAAAAATCAAAATTTTCAAAACATTTTAGAGGTGAAGTCTGAAATTTCAAAGTTGAAATCTGAAATCTGAAATTTTCAAAATTCGCATTTCAGAGGTGAAGTCTGAAATTTCAAAGTTGAAATCTGAAATTTCAAAGGTAAAATCTGAAATTTTAAAAGTGAAATCTAAAATTTCAAAAAATTTCAAAAAAATCCAAAAAAAATCGAAAAAATCGAAAATATTTTAGAGGTGAAGTCTGAAATTTCAAAGGTGAACTGTGAACTTCAAAGGTAAAATCTGAAATTTCAAAAAAAAATACAAAATTTTTTGAAAAATTGAAAAAAAAAATTGAAAAAATTCGAATTTAAGAGATGAAGTCTGAAATTTAAACCTAACCCTAGTTTGACCTCCCATATATAAACTCATTTTTTCTATTTTTTTCAAATCTCTCTCAATCTCTCAAAAACGGTAGAGTGCTCTCTCTCTCTCTCTCTCTCTCTCTCTCTCTCTCTCTCTCTCTCTCTCTCTCTCTCTCTCTCTCTCTCTCTCTCTCTCTCTCTCTCCCTCTCTCTCTCTCTCTCTCAAACTTTTGTAAAATAGCAAAGATCTCTCCACCTTTAATGTCACTCCACCGTACCGTCGTCGGTCAAACGTTGCTTTTATTGTTTTTTTCTCCGTTTTTGTCGCTATTAATCTCTCCTCAAAAGTGTTATTTTCTCCATCCTCAGATCTGACTAACCACTCGCTCATTATTACTGCATTTTTTACCATTGTCTTCGTCCTACTAACTTATATTTTTATGCTTGTTACAGATCTGAGACGTAGCACTACCAAAAAATAGTTAAGTTTGTTTATTCTTTAAATTCATACAACAATTTATGTTTCAAACAAAAATTAAGATTTGAATCTTTAATTGTCTGTGCGTTATGATTTTTTTTTTTTGGAATTTCATCTAGAGGATTCATTATGAATTTCAAGTCTAAAATAATTTATGTTGAGTATGATTTCTAAATTTTTTGTTAATTTATTGAGTTTTTTTGCGTTATTTTTTTGTTTGTATATGAGTCTTCGTTTTTCCCTTTATTTTTACAGATTTAGATTTACACTGAGACTTCACACCAAGACTTCACTTTAAGACTTCACACCCAGACTTCACTTTGAGACTTCACACCCAGACTTCACTTTGAGACTTCACACCCAGACTTCACTTTGAGACTTCACACCCAGACTTCACTGTAAGACTTCACAACCATACTTCACTGTAAAACTTCACACCCAGACTTCACTGTGAGACTTCACTGTGAGACTTCACACCCAGACTTCATTGTGAGACTTCACACCCAGGCTTCACTGTGAGACTTCACACCCAGACTTCATTTTGATACTTCACACCCAGACTTCGCTGTGATACTTCACACCCAGACTTCACTATGAGACTTCACACGCAGACTTCAATGTGAGACTTCACAACCAGACTTCACTGTGAGACTTCACAACCAGATTTTACTGTGAGACTTCACACCCAGACTTAACTGTGAGACTTCACACCAAGACTTCACTGTGAGACTTCACACCCAGACTTCATTGTGAGATTTCACACCCAAACTTCACAGTGAGACTTCACAACGAGACTTCACAATGAGACTTCACACCGAGATGGTTCTAGACTTAATTCTTACATATAATATTCTAAATGTAAAACAAACAATTGTAATCCTCTTTCTCGGATTATAAATCTCTTGTACAATGATATTTCCAATTAATAAAAGTTATATTGACAAAAAATACTTCTTGAGAAACCTATTAAATGTTGGAAAAAAAAAAAGAGAAATCTATTAAATTAAATTTTAAGTCTTAATTTAACAGAAATAAAGTTGCAAAGTCCTTAGACAAAACTTTGTTCTTGTTCATCTGAAATGCAAAGTGGAACAAAAAAAAAACAAGTCATAATTAGATAAGAGACTTCAAAGGTGAAGCCTCACAATAAATAACTACTATAAACTAATAAAATCGATTTAAGACAGAATATAACACATTGAGATGTGAAATTCATACATAAACAACAACAATAACTAATACATATGAAAAACAATTAAAATCTCGAAAATATAAAAAAAATATGATACAAATACATTTTTTAAAATGTTAGTGCAAGAGACTTCTCAAACGAAGTCTCCGGATAGACTTCCTCAGTGAAGTCTAAATATATTAAGCTAAATACCTAATAAGTTAAGAAAAATAATTTAAAAATAATTATACGATAAAAATAGTTCAAATTTTCAAAACATCAAAAGCCATACGTAACACAAATGTTAGGAAAAAAAATAAAAATAACTAATTACAAATAAGCTAAAACTTTATTTTTACTAAAATTATCATTTGAGACTTCTTGGATGAAGTCTCCCAACAGATTTCTCAGATGAAATCTGCTAAACAATTCAGAGGAGACTTCGCCTAAGAAGTCTGAAAGTAGGGGTCTAGTTTTGCAATTGACCAAATTTTGACTTTTTAAGGAGACTTCACAAGCGAAGTCTCCTACACAATGAGACTTCGTCTGAGAATTCTATACCAGTTTGGGGTCTAGTTTTGCAATTGACCACAACTTTGACTTTTTCATTAGACTTCATCTTGGAAGTCTCATCAGTATGAGACTTCGCATGTGAAGTCTATTACGTAATGAGACTTCCATGATGAAGTCTTTTTGCCTTCGGAGACTTCTCCGGTGAAGTCTACCCATAAAGTAGGGTCTAGTTTTGTAATTGACTAAAGTTTGACTTTTACATGAGACTTCGCGTGAGAAGTCTGAGTAGAAAAAGGGTTACTTTTGCAATTGACCAAAAATTTTGATTTTTTTAATCCCAGAATTTATGATGGTTGTAGACTTCATCTGAGAAGTCTATCAATAGTCAATGTTTCAAAATTTCGGTCAAATGCAAAAGTAACCCCCTTTTTCAAGCAGACTTCTAAGGTGAAGTCTTGATAAAAAGTCTTTGTTCAGGTCAATTGCAAAACTAACCCTCTTTTTTCGCAAACTTCACAGGAGAAGTCTAAAATAAAAGTCAAACTTACGGTCAATTGCAAAACTAACCTCATGTACACAAACTTCATATGTGAAGTCTGAAGACTATTTTTTTGTTTTCAAAGGAGAACTTGAGACTTCTATCGTGAAGTCTGTGAAGCAAAAAGTCAATTGCAAAACTAACCTCCAGTTGACTATTGAGACTCACCTGAGAAGTCTGTCTTCTGGAAAATCTGTGAAAATGAAGCAAAAATTACCAAATTTCGGTTTGATCTTGTTTTTAGCTTCGTCGACGGCCAAGAACTGCTCACACCACCAATACCCAAGAAATCCAAGCGTTATTATGCATGAATCTTAGTAAATCGCAAGATCTAAGGATGGTGAATTTTGAAAAAGAGATTTTAGAGTTTAATGGTTGAAATGAGAGAGAATGAGAGAGGAGATCAAGAAAAATGGAGCTTTTAGCTTAATTATAGAGTTTTAACATCTCTTAATTCAGTTGGTTGAAGCATTTAGAGCTCAATTTTTGTTGGTAATGGTGGTTGGGAGCTATTGAAGAAGATGGCAATTTCGTAATTATGTGAAAACTTTTGGGTTATTATTTTTCAAACTCAGCTAGTAGACTTCTCTTATGAAGTATGCTAGGTATTTTTGTGAAAAAATAAGTTTGGAAGGGTATTTTAAGGCATTTTGAAAACAAAAGGAAGAGAGGTCTAGTTTTAGAATTGACTTCAAATAAGGGTCTAGTTTAGCAATAAGCCCATAAACAAAACACTTTTCTTCACAAACCCCATCCTACATTCAACTTCATTCTATTGGTAAAACATGTCTTCTTTGTAAATTTTTAAAATGTTACTTTAATTTATTATTATGAAGTTGTCGTATTTTTATATATTTTTATGATTATTAAACTTTTCTCTAATTCCGGTTGGTTTTTCTTCTAATTTTCAGAAAATGCTATCATTTAAAAAACAATGAGCAAAGAAATTCTAAATACCAAAACTAATTTATTTTTATGTCGATTTAAAAAAAGAAAAAAAATGGTCAAATATGATTTAAAATAAATAAAATTATTCAAATATAAATAAACCAAACTATATAAAATCAAAATAAATAAATAATTGTAACTTTATTAGACTTTTCTATTAGTGAATAATTTTGTATAGGCGTTCTTAATACTCTGTTATATATTTATTTTTACGGCTGATTTACTAATAATTTTCAAATTTTATTTTTTTTGTTTTTTTTCATAAAGTTTAAAATACTAAATTATAATCATGCGTATACGCAGAGCCTAATCTAGTTTATTTAAAAAGTCAACGAAAACTTAAACATTAAAATGGCATTTCGAAAGTCCGGGTTTGAAATGTCCATAATTTGGAAGTTAAGGTTGTTTTGACATTTTTCCCATAAATATATATATATATATATATATATATATATTGTATTATGTTAAATAGATCAATAACAAGAGAGCAATTCCCTAATCTCTGTTGTTCATAACAATATATGAATTTTTGTGCTCATAATTAATGAGTTAGTCTACTGGTTAACCTTGAATTCCCGAAAACGGAGGGACATAGAAGGTCAATGGTTCAATTCACGTTGGGTTGGATCTGCTCTTATAATGAGAATTAACTTAACATGATTTAGATCTCGCCCTAGGAAAATTATGAATTTCGACCCGACTTTAATGGGAAAAATATCAACAGTTTTTATAAAACTACACGTAAACCTGACTTTAAAACAAATAAAAATAAAAGCCAACAGTTTTTTTTGTTTTTTTTTCCACATGTATTAAAACTTTCCATAAAACTTATTGATGAATTAATTTTTAAAAAATTTCAATTAATTAATAATTAATTTTTTTTTCTTATTTTTTAAGATCCATTTCTCTATATATATATATATATATATATATATATATATATATAAAATTTTGTTTTGTTTTTCGTTAGATTTCATCAAAGGCATCTTATTATGAATATTCCACAAACTTCAAAAAACAAATAATACTACTATATTGTGTAGTATCTCAAATAGTTTAAAACCCCACTCAAGAGTTTCTTATGGTACATGCTTTAGTGTGTTTCGAGAAGTAGTAAAACGGTAAAAGTAACGTTAAGAGAATTTTGTATGCCTTAATACGTTTATTCAATTCTTTTTTTTATTTTCTTTATTAAAACATTTATTCAAGTCTTTCCCGGCAAGGAAACAAAATCTATACGGACCGATTTTTAGAAAACGGTAAGCTTTATATATATATATATACATAAACTGCCTTAAAGAGAACGGAGGAATATTGAACCACACAAAATAATCAAAAGTAAAGTCTCACAATACCGGCGATGAGCAACCACCTCTTAACACCGGAAAATCATCAGATCCCGACTCTAAACTTCGACCATCTAGAAGTTTTCTCAGCCCTTGGACGTGGATCTAAAGGAGTTGTGTTCCTCGTAAAAGCCGACAACAAATGGCTTGCTTTAAAAGTCATACTAAGAGAATCAATCGAAACAAAGAAGGCTAAAGATGAGTACAAACGCGTTAGTTTCGAACAAGGAGTGTTGTCTCGATTCGACCATCCTCTGTTTCCACGTCTCCATGGTCTTTTATCGACTGATAAAGTTATCGGGTACGCGATAGATTACTGTCCTGGAAGAGATCTCAATTCTTTAAGGAAGAAACAGTCGGAGGGAATGTTTTCCGATGATATCATAAGGTTTTACGCGGCGGAACTTGTGATTGCATTAGAGTATTTGCATAACCAAGGTATTGTGTATAGAGACTTGAAGCCAGATAATGTGATGATTCAAGAAAATGGTCATTTGATGCTTGTGGATTTCGATCTTTCAACGAATCTACCTCCGAGAACTCCGCATTCTTCTTCGTCGTCGCCGAGACTTTCGGCTACGACAAAGAAAGAACGGTCTTTCTTTGCATTTTCGGGTTTTTGTAACTCGGGAATCTCCCCGGACGACTCAGTTTCGAGATCGTCCAAGTCATCCTCGTCGGGAGAGAAGTCGAATTCATTTGTTGGAACTGAAGAATATGTTTCTCCGGAGGTAATCACCGGGAAAGGCCACGACTTCGCCGTAGATTGGTGGTCGTTGGGAGTAGTTTTGTATGAGATGTTGTATGGAACGACACCGTTTAGAGGATCAAACAGGAAAGAGACTTTCTTTAAGATATTAACTGAACCGCCGAGTTTGGTCGGAGAGACGACGTCGTTAAGAGATTTGGTAAGAAAACTGTTGGAGAAAGATCCTAGCCGTAGGATTAATGTGGAAGGAATCAAGGGACACGATTTCTTCAGAGGGTTGGATTGGGATCTTGTGGTTAAGGTATCACGACCACCGTATATCCCGGCGCCGGAAAATTATGAGATTTCGAAAATCGACGTGGAGAAATTCGTACACGATTTATTTACTAATGGTGATGATAACAGTAATATGAAAGCTAATGATAAAGTTAATAATGGAAATTTTGTTGTCTTTTAATTTTAATCTATGTTATAAGTTAGTAGAAATATTTATGTCGATCATGATTTAAGGTACTGCTGCCTAACTGGCCATTACATTTATAGAATATTCGATAACATATAGAATATTATGCCAACTAGCTTCATGAGAACTCTTTGATATTCTTTACCATTTCAGTTTTCACACTGATATTTTTTTGTATCTAGTCCTATTTTTGTGATATTATTATATTCGATTTAGAAGGCTTTTCCAAAAAGAGAAGAGACAAATCTCAAATCTATATATTGGAATATGCAAAAAAAAAAAAGAGGGAATAGGGTGGTTTAGAGAGGGAAAATGGCCTATTTCCAACTGGACTATTTCGATCGTGCTTATTTATATACGAACAAAGCTGTCGTGTTTATATCACTACGAACACTTGAAAAATTCAAATAATCTATATGAACTTCAAGAATAGTGCAAAAATCTAAATTGACTTTAACGGAAGTTAGTCAACCGTTAAATCGGTTGACTGGGTGACATCGTGGCAATGACGTGGCAAGGTTCTGAGAGAGTAATACATAAAACGTCGTCATTTTATCAGTTTTTTAAAAAATTAAAATTTTTGCAGTCGGTAGAACTTGAACCATGCACCTGTGGCCTATTTCAGTAATACATTACCAATTGAGCCAATGTAAATTATTAACATTGGTTCCAAAACAAAAACACTTATTCGCTAATTCGACGAGTGAGAAAAAGCTTAAACAAAAGAAAAGCTGAGCTGATTTCTTCGACAGCCAAATGATTTCTTCGACAGCCAAATGATTTCTTCTTTCATCCGCCGAGAGTAAGAAGCTTTCCCATTCGTTGGGTGAATCGGAACCACCGCTTTCCGGTGAGCCGCCATCATCGCCGCCGCAGCAGAATCCAGATGAGAGAACCGTGTAATAGGAGATTCTCAGCAAAGACTGTGATTTTCTGCTCACATTTAGAGCAAGCTTTGATCTTGTTAGCATAACCATAAACGCCACATTAATCCCTGAAAGAGGAGTTTACTGAGACTTCGTAACAAAATAAGGTAAGTTTCGTTTATTTTATGCTTCAATAGATTTCGAGATTGAAATCTCAAAATTAAAGGTTTTGTATTCCTTGCATGTCAATTTAATTTCTGATTGGTATAATTATATGTTACATTAGTATATTTCTAACATGTAGCAATTGTAATTACAATTTTTATGAGCTAAAAAGTATGATTTATTCTTAGCCCTCCAAATGTTCGATGTAATGCCTGTGAGAGTAGTTAATTGGTTTTATTGAAAATTTTAATGTCGATTGCAGCTATTTAGGTGATATTACATTCAACGTTTACCATGGTGGCTATTGGATAAAGCTACATGATGGAGAACTTGCTTATCTTGGGGGTGGGGAGACAAAAACTTTAGAATGCAAACCCGAAGAAATCTTCAATGTGCTTGTGGATGAGTTTAGTGAGGGATTGTATGGCCAGAAGTTATGGTATAAGATGCCTTTTGAAGACAACAATGAACGGAAGAGTTTGTGCAATGGGGATTTGAGTTATGAGAAGATGTGTTTAGCGGGGAAGTGGACTGGTTTTGTTGATATTTTCATGGTTAACACTGAACAAAACATCCAGATGATGTTGAAGGTCCTGAGCCGTGTGAAGAAGAGTTGAGAGTTGAAAGTATGTGATGAATTTTGTTGATGAAGATGATCATTTTGACTACGAAATACACCTCCTAACTCTGATGGTGAAGATGGGGATGAGGGGGGTTTTGTGAGATGGAAGAGGGAAGTGGTGAGTTGAAGCTAAAACAAGGTCTTTGACTGTTTAGAAGACTTTAAAGAGGCTTTGGTGGATTATGTGGTAACAGAAGGATGGAACATACAGTTATGCATATGGGGGAAGAAAAGTCAGCAACTAGGTGTGGGATTGAAGATGCGAACTGTCCATGGAGGATATATTGTTCTTATGAAGAGCCAATTGGGAAGTAGATGGTAAAAGTTTATGAAGATGAGCACAGTTGCGTGAAAGATGGTTAAAGTAAAATTTTAGAATCTCCCGTGATCACAAAATTGTATTTGGATACCTTTAGGACAAATCCTGAAGATGAAACCAAAGGCAGTTCAAAAAGATATTCAAACCCGGTTCAATTTGATCACACCAATAGACAAGATTAAGAAGGCTAAGGTTAAAGCATCGGAGATCATTAGAAAACAACATGAAGAGCAGTTTTCTAGGCTCAAAGATTACCGCTTAGAGCTCCTTAGGTAAGCAGCTAACTCTTTCATTTATGTTCAATTTTTTGACAAAAATTCAGGTTTTAAAATTTTCAGGTTTTTGATAATATTCATGTTCTGTCCACAGGTCAAACAATGAATCAACGGTGGTGCTAGACACATACATGGATGATGAAGGAGCCGAAATCTTCCATAGATTTTATGTATGTTTTGCTGTCATCTGTAAATCGTGGAAAACTTGGTTTCGACCTATCTTTGGCATCAATGGGTGATTTTTAAAGTGCACGCTTAAAGGACAATTATTGGCTGCCGTGGGAAGAGATGCTAATAACGGAATGTACCCAATAGCTTGGGCAGTGGTTGATGTAGAAAATGAAAATAACTGGATTTGGTTCATACAGAAGCTGAAGGTGGATTCTCAATCTTGGCGATGGTCATGGTTTTACGGTAATATCTGATAGACAAAAGGTAAGTATGAATGAATGCGTTTTAACAATATTTTATGTATTTTCTGTAAACCATAGCTTCCACATTTGTCTGAAATATGTTTTATTTTCAGGGTTTATTGAATGCAGTTGAAAGGGAGTTGCCAAGGATTGAACATCGGATGTGTGCTCGTCACATCTTATGGAAACTTAAAGAAGAAATTACCTAACCAAAGTAAGATGAAGACTCTGTTTTGGCGAGTTGCTGAAAAGTTATACAAGTTTTGAGTATGAAAAAAATTTGGAAGCAGTGCAGAATTATGATATGCGTCTCTATGAAGCCATAATGGAGAAGAATCCAAAGAATTGCAGTCTCGCTTTCTGCACACCAACTGCTTCATGTGTGGATGTTCATGATACATCTCAGAATCATTCAACAATGCCATTGATCCTACAAGGTATATGCCAATGGTTGAGATGTTGGAGACGATAAGGAGAACAACCATGATTCGTATTGAATTGAGAAAGGAAAAAGCAAGAATTGGAAAGAAGATTTACTAAGAGGGCAAAAGAGTTTATAGAGTTGGAGCAAGAAAAGCTTAAGTTTGCAAGATGGTGCCAGGATCAGATGGTAGAAATGAGGTGATGGAGTGTGGTACAAGCTTTAGTTTGAACCTGACTATGAGGACATGTACTTGTCGGAGATGGGATATGAGTGGACTGCCTGTCGTCATGCCTTACGTGTCATTGCTGAAGAAGCTTAATTACGAAGACTACATCTCTAACTGGTACATGAATATGCCAGCAGCAATAGATTTATAGTGAATTGCATATGCCCAGTCAATGGTATGCAGTTTTGGCCTAAAACTGGTTGTGTGATTAAACCACCTCTTAGTTTGGTTGAAGAAGTACAGAACAGGAAAGGAAGGAAACCAAAGCCGAAGAGGAAGAAAGCAAGACATGAATCTCCTTCAAAGAAGAAGAAGGTTAGTAGAGAGAGAAGGATAATGCATTGTGCTCGTTGTGGCTTTGCTGGACACAATGCAAGTAAGTGTCTGAATTATGGAGCAAAAAAATTCAGGAAACCGAGAAAGAAGAAGACTTCTAACACAACCGGAGGAAAAGGTGGCTATGATTCCATGACTCAAGACGCGACTCAAGACTAACCTATTACCAGGTTTGAAAGGTTAGATATGATGAGTTTTGAAGCTTTAGAAGTAAGACACTTTGGTATGGTTATTTTTGAAGGTTTAGTATGTTGGTTTTTGGAGCTTTAGAAGCATGAAGGATGCTAACGGCTAATTATAAAGGTAGCAAAATGGTGTAGAACTTGTTATAATATGTTGTATTCCTTTAAACTCTATTTATTGTATTGTATAACTTGATGTTAAACTTTCAGCTTTTCTTTTGTTTAATCTTTCAGCTTCATAAGCTTGATGTTGTATTCCTTTAAACTCTATGTATTGTATAACTTGATGTTAAACTTTCAGCTTTTCTTTTGTTTAATCTTTCAGCTTCATAAGCTTGTTTAATCTTTCAGCATCATAATCTTTCAGCTTTTCTTTTGTTTAAGCTTTCGAAGAAATCATTTGGCTGTCGAAGAAATCAACTCAGCTTTTCTTTTGTTTAAGCTTTTTCTCACTCGTCGAATTAGCGAATAAGTGTTTTTGTTTTGGAACCAATGTTAATAACTTACATTGGCTCAATTGGTAATGTGCTACTGAAATAGGCCACATGTGCATGGTTCGAGTTCTATAGACAGCAAAATTTTTAATTTTTTAAAAAACTAATAAAACGACGACGTTTTATGTATTACTCTCTTAGAACCTTGCCACGTCATTGCCACGATGTCACCCAGTCAGCCGATTTAACGGTTGACTAACTTCCGTTAAAGTCAATTTAGATTTTTGCACTATTCTTGAAGTTCATATAGATTATTTGAATTTTTCAGGTGTTCGTATTGATATAACCACGACAGCTTTGTTCGTATATAAATAAGCACGATCAAAATAGTCCAGTTGGAAATAGGCCCTTTTCCCGGTTTAGAGAAGGCTCTAAAAGAACGAAAAGTGAAGAAAGAGAATGTGTAATTGAACTGTTTTGGCGGTGGCATCATCAATATTCACTTGGAGTTTGATAATGGACCTACTTCCTCCTTTTGTCTACTTCTCAGTTATGGTGATGATTTAGAGCCGTGTATAGTGACTATTAGACTATACTATACAATAATCACAATACCAATCTAGGTGGTTGTTTGTTGAATTGTTATTAAGTCACTAATGTTGAAAATTGAAACTTGAACGTGTAAATTCGGTTTTTCTTTTATGATACTGACCCATTACATCTCTGTCTTTTCCAAATTCCACAGAAGAATAGTGTTCTGAAACTAGGGTTTAGAGAAAAAAAAGTGTAGTAGAGAGTAGAGACTACCGATATTTAACTATTTTATTGAATAAGTTTGGCACAAACTATTTATAAATTATTGGAATATAATCTGACAACAAATCTGTAACTCATTACACATTTTCTCTATCATGAGACTAAAGTTATTAGATATGAGTTATTTTGCTGCACCTACGTAAAATACATGAGTCTAACTGTTTATTCTTTATATATATGACGACACAAACCATGTGACGATAGTAATTAGATGATAAGAGACGAATAATTGTTTGGTGAGTTTGGTATTTTTGTCCATAGAATATTTCCTCAACCAAACTGTGATATGTTTCGCAGTGACATTTAAAAAGAGAGTTGTTGTCTTTTTACATGTTTTTCTAAAATGAGATTTAAATTTAAAGAAATGAAAAGTTACAATGGAGTCCACAAGCCGATTCTTCTCAAATCAGCCCAACCGATGAACAAATGTGAAACAAAGGAGAAATATAACGTGATTGGTTTACAACCAATTGTAGAAACTAGCCGAAAACTAAGACTCTCATATTAAAGGATGACTAACGAGCTGTGAGGATCGTAGGTGTAGAGAACCTAGAGACGCAACAATTAATTACCACACGATTTGGAACATATCATCAAACATAGTCATTCTGATCCAAGGCATGGTTGAAGTATTCGGTTCATCATACGACGTGGTTGATCTCCTGAATTTTCTGTATTTTACTATAATTTATTTGGTTGGGATTCAATTTTTAAAATGACATATTACTTTACAACAAAGAAAATTTGCATATGCAAATATGCAATATATGGAAGGATGTAAATCCTGCTTTTTTGCATAGTAATTTAAAGAAAGATATTTACACAACACACTATTCCAAGATTTTGAAATTAAAAAGAAAGCTTCAGAGTTTCTGCAGACGGAAGGGCTGATTGGCGAGCATTTTCAGGTTGTAATTTTTTTAAAAATCTTTACAGTTAATATTTTACCAATCATGTTTTTTTTACTTTGATTAATTTAAAAGTCTCCACATCACTTCTTTTCTGTTTAACTTTTTGATTTCAGTTTTTTTTTAAAGTCTCGTAAATCTGATTTTAAAATAAATAAAAATAAAAGCCCACAGTTTTCTTTATTTTTCTTCCCCACATATATAAAAAGTTTCCATAAAACTCATTGATGAATCAATTTTTTTAAAGTTTCAATCAATTAATTGTTAATTTTTTTTCTTATTTTTTAAAGATCAGTTTCTCTATATAAAAGAGAAGAAACAAATATTTAAATTATGTCAAGATGGACAAATATGATAAACATGCAATACCCATAGATAAATTCACCTAAGATCAATAAATAAATTTTTAAAATTCTTAATTATAGAACAAATTATATATTGTATACTTCATCATGTTCGGTATACTTTATATTATTTAAAAATATAATTCTTATAGTCAAAATCTTTACCAACAGTTAATAAAAAAATTACACTCGAAGTCTGTACAGTAAAAGTCTCTGCAGTCAAAGTCTATACATTCAAAAGTTACAGTCGTTACCAATCGACCTCTGAAACATGCATATTTGAGAATAACGATACAAGGGATGATTTAACAACTTTGTGAAAAGGCTTATTTTTGAAGTGTAAGGCTGAGCTGTTGTTACTTCAAGAGTTTCAGAGAGATCTACTTGATATTGGTCATGTATGTGGGTGACATGCTGATAGTGCACGGGACCAGACTAGCATTAAATTAGATAGTTGAAGACAAAAACTCTTTGAAACGTTTGCAATGAAATACCTAGGACTCTAAGAGGAGATTGACAAATTTAGGATGAGATTAGTAGAGGCAATGAGGATTTAAGTTTAGATGCTGCAAGAGTAGTACGTGTGAAGAAATTCTTCATGAGGTCTATTGGTCTAACATGCATAATGTAAAACTGGTTGGTACTTCCCATGCAAGCCATTTTTGGTTATCCATCAGTAACCAGTGAGTGAAGATGAGATAGGATATTAGATTCTATATGTATCTCTTATTGATAGTTTATTGTGTGTGATGGTATATACAAGGTCAAACATATTATACATGTAGTGGGAGTTATTAGCATGTTTTGTGCAATCCAAAGGAAAATTGGAAGGTTTTGTTTGTTAAAGTAAATATTGGAGGGGTTTTAAGTATATTTTCATGTATCCGAAAGGAAATTCAAGTTTAAAGTCAAATTTCAATAAGTCTTAAGATTGTAGGGATATTTTGATGCTTACAATAGAAGTGGCACTAATTAACACCATGAAGAACACATTCGAGTATGTCTTCACTTATGGTGGTACAATATTACGGATAAAATCATATCCATGATTGCTTCAATGATGGATTCCATATTAGTATATATTAGATTCTCATTGAATGTTAATATGTCTAATACCCTGGTTCTCTCTTGTATAAATTGAACGATGTACAGTGAATAAGATAATAACTTCCAACAATCTTCTCTTACATGGTAGAGCCTTACGATTTTAATATTTTTATCTTCTCTCCCTCGACTCTTGCATCTCTCTTCTTCTCTTCTATGGCATCTACACAAAGCTCCACTCTTCCTAAAAATTTTGATGTTCTCACCATCAACAATCAAACTCTTCTCACCATCAACATGATTAATGTCACCAAGCTCCAATCCTCCAATTATTTGATGTGGAAACTTCAGATCCACTCCTTGCTTGATGGCTATGCACTTGCCGGCCACCTCGATGGTTCCCCGCCATCCAAGCTGATTTTCAGCCCTCTCATTGGCACAATGACATCAACCTTGCAGCCGCTCGTCTCCTGTGCAACCAGCTCCGCCGACATATGAGAGACACTTGCTTCTACCTATGGCAAGCCCAGCCAAGGCAACATGAAACAACTAAAGCTACAACTCAAAAACAAGAAGAAAGAAAACAAAACCATTGATGTATATCTTCAAGGTGTTACCACAAGACTTGATCAACTTGTCCTCCTTGGAAAAGTTGTAGATCATGAGGATCAGATTAACATGATTCTCGACGGTCTTCCAGAAGATTACAAGACGGTTGTAGATCAAGTTACAGGTCGTGACACACCACCGTCAATCACCGAGCTTCATGAGAAACTCCTTAACCATGAGACTAACCTCTCCAAGTTCAAAAATATCACTCTCTTCTTAGCATGATCGCTTGGGACATCCCTCTTCTAATATCTTAAACAATATCATATCCAGTTTCAACCTTTCTGTTTTATCTTTTTCTCGCAAACAATTAGCTTGTCATGATTGTTTCATCAATAAAAATCATAAATTACCATTTTCTCAATCCACAATTGTTTCTTCTCGCCCACTTCAATACATATTCTCTGATGTTTGGATTTCTCCCATATTATCCACAAAAAAATACAAATACTATCTAATTCTTATTGACCCCTTTACAAGATATTCATGGATATATCCTCTTCGTCAAAAATCTCAAGTAAAACCAGTCTTCATTGTTTTTAAAAACCTTGTAAAAAACCATTTTTAAACTCGTACTTGAAACTTCTACACCGACAATGGAGGTGAATTTTGGGCCTTACGCGAATACTTGTCAACAAACGAAATCGTCCATCTCACATCATAGTCTCATACTCCCGAACACAAAAGCATATCAGAGAGAAAACACCGTCACGTTGTAGAAACGGGTCTCTCTCTTCTCTCCAAGGCGTCGGTTCTAAAATCTTTCTAGCCATATGCCTTCCAAGTGGCGGTCTACTTGATCAATCGCCTCCCGACAGTAGTTCTCTCAATGGCATCCCCATACCAGAAGATCTTCGGACAGTCTCCCAACTACGATTCAATTTTGGTTGCACATGCTTCTCGTGGCTCCGTCCTTACGCTCAACATAAGCTTGATAATCTCTCCTTACCGTGCGTGTTTCTTGACTACTACAACTCGCATAGTGCATATATGTGCTACCACATCCCCACTAGTCGCATGTATGTCTCCTGACAGGTGTATTTTAATGAAGATTGTTATCCTTTCTCGTCAATATTGACCATTGAAGTTGTCAACAAGGTGAATCAATCATTGTCAGGTGAAGCCGTCTATCCGGTTGTCTCCTCCGTGTTACCAATTGGGAACTAGAGCCCAGTCCTTAACCCAGCATCACCGCCTCCCACCGCACCGCCGGCAACCTCCGCTTCTCTTTAGGTATTGTCTTCTAGCTCTCTCGATTCTCCTCCCTCTCTAAACCCTAAGCCCACTGCTCTAATTCAAAATGGGCCGCAACCCACGGCTTTGCCAGCCCAAAATTCAAATTCAGCCCCAAACACTCCATATAGCCCCTCAACTACACCACAAACAGAAGCCCAAACCCACTCTCAACATCAGCCCAACTCCACAAATCAAATTAAACCGATCCCAATCCTGAAATCACAAATGCCTTGTATTCATCAACTACGACTTCTTCTTCCTATGCGCAACCTGAACCCGAACTCCACCCACTTCCATTAAACAATCATCCTATGTCAACTCGATTCAAAAAGGGCATATTAAAAACAAATCCAAAATATAGCTTTGCTACATACCTTGTCGAATCAACACCAACAACGACGAATCAAACTCTCAAAGATGAACGTTTTCGTCAAGCCATGATCTCTGAAATCAACGCTCAACTTATATATCAAGCTCTAAAGTGCTTATTGAGTTCAGCCAAGAGGTGAGTAAGAGTTTGAATTTTTTTTCTGTAATCACCATATTGTCTACGTGTAACAGAAGCAAGATAACATCCTTGTTGTGAGTGTAAACAAACAAATATGGGTCAGACAAGCTGAAGCAAAAACCAAACTCCATGAGGAAAGTGCTAAACTTGTCAAACCAAGCCGAGGATATTGCTTGAGACCATAGTGGGTGTAACACCCCTGATTTTGATCTGGTGATGAAAGATTGTGGACAAGAGTAGACGGACGCGGACCAATATGGACGGACAAATAAACTAGGGAATATGACTTAGGAAAAGTGCTTACCAAAAGAAAATCAGAGTTTACTTAATGAATGACGAAGTTAGGAAATGACAAAGGATTTTGGTCGAGAAATTTTAAATATGGTCGAATCAGTGACCGTCCCATCCGTCTACTGTGCACGTTGTGAAACTCCGGTGTGTTATGGCTTTTGAAGGTCCGGTATGGGTAGCACCTAACCTGACGCTACACGACTGTGTAGTTAGGAATGTTGCCCTTTAGACTTAGTGGCTAAAGGTGTGAGGGGCACCACCTGTTGGGAGTCATAATTTGTAGGGGCCCAAAGATTTAGAAACGTCGTAGGAAATGCATATAAGTCTAGAATAGATCCGTTGCATCCATTCAAGTTTTACTTGTGCATTTCCGTGTTGCTTGGGCGAAAATGGGGTGGGCACTAACGTTTCTAGAGATCCCGAGCTCACTAAGTAATCTTAGATTACTTATGATGCTACCCATTTTTTTTTTGCAAGAAACCTTAGGGAAAAACCTTAGCGGACGCAATGATCATTAGGCCAACCGGTGTAGATTTTATAACTTTTCAAAACTTTAGTTTTATTATTATGTATGGTTTTCCATGAGGATCCGACCTGTATATGGGATGGTAACTTTTCAGCAAATGTTATATGAATATAAGATTCAAATTTAAAAGCTAAGTGGTAGAGCCAATGATATTCTTAGTCTTTGTACGGGACTAATATAACTCGTGTTCGCGGTACGGGTTGAAAATCTTTAGGCCTTGTTCGCGAGGAACCGATTCGCACAATTGGACGGCTTGGGTGAATAGAGGATATCCAGACACCTCGGTTGTTTGGCTATGGGGATCGACTGTGATGCCTCCATGATCGTTCTATGGTCCATAGTACGGTTCGGGGGTGTTACAAAAGTGGTATCGAGTATATGTGTCGCAATGGTTTTTAGGGTAAACCGGCATGATCATTTGATTAGATAAATGGACATTAGACTTACCCTTATCTATGATGAAGATGTTGAGACGGATAGTGCCAAGAACTCGAGATTAAGGTACCACAAGCGAAGCATGTTTGAGTATAGTGAAAACCACAGAAAAACACAAGTATCCCGAAGGGTGTGGTTGAACTAAACAAGGAGATCGAAGTGTTTAATCCATACATCGATACTGTGGAGGAAGAAGGACGTCAAGAAGGAGTCGGGACGTCAATTCCCATCATCGACTTAGATAAAATAATGGTAGCTGAACAAGAGATGGGCAAGGCTGAACCAGAAGTAGTGATAGTCGAAGACTACATCAATATATCGTCGGGAACACCATACTCACCATCAGTTATTGACATTTCCAATGATAGTACTGTTTCGACTCCAACATGGATGGATTCACCTTATATCCCATCAGCAATTCCGAAAGACCATATGAATCCAGATGACCTAGTTGTACCACCGGCCGTTCCATCATTTACTCGCCCTATTTCACCAAATGGGCCACTTGAATCATTTTGGCGGGACTTCTGCGATATTGGGGAACCATCGACACGAAGGGTGGAGATCAACTATGTTGTCGCTGATCCAACTGATTGGGAACCTTACTGTTTTACTATGACAAGAAGGGTCACTACCCTCGCGACTGTTAGTATCACCAGCCATATGGAATGCCAAAGATCGTGTGTCTAATCTGTGGACAAGAGAGACATGATGCAACGTCGTGTCCAACAACAAAGATAGGACCGTCTGATGATGCCCCACTATCCCATCCCACTACACACAAGGTTGGCTCCACCTCTATATATGGACCTGACAACTACTCCTATAAGCAGGGATGTCCATGTTTTAGGTGTAGTTATGATAGGTATGAGTGACCCGGGTAAGGGTCATGGCAAAGGTACGTGGGTGCTAAAACCTTCTATTTTTGGTGTATAGTCGAGGATAAGCCTTTTCCCGTTTATGGTAGCTAGTTTGACTAGGTTTTAGTTGTTACTTGTTTATAGTGGTTAATGTGACTAAGTTATAGCTGTGAATATTGGCGTCTGTATACCAAATTTTGATTGTATTATATTAACTCAATACTAATGAAAGTGTGTTTATATGTTTAATACTTGTTGTGTTTGGAAAGCAAAGGAAGGAAATCAACATAGAATTGTCTCATTTTTCAAGCCTGAATCAAAGAAACCGAACCAAATTTTCAAACCTAAAGACCTTAGAGTTAGGATAAACCTTAGGCAACATAGTAGTATCCGAAACTCCTTTGCGAAGGCTAAGTACAACTTCAGTTCATTCCTCACAAGCAAGAAGAAGAAATTGATTGTGTTAACTTAAAGGACAAAGTTAACCATAAGAAAGAAGTAAAGAAGAGGAGTAGCTACCAAAGTTTCTAAACCCAAAGGGAAGCAAAAGATAGAATCCAAGTCTGCCTACAAGAAGAAGAGCCCAAATTTCATACAAAGGAACGTGAGCAAAGATGGAGTATCAATAATAAAACGTTATAAAGCCAAAGATGGAGAGGGGTTCACTCAAATAAACATGTATGAAGGATCAAAGAGGAGGAGTGATAACAGGATCAACACATGCGAAGTAGATGGCAAGTAATAATGGAAGAATGAAGATCACCAATTGTGGACTAAGAAGAGAAGGCCACGAAAACGAAGAATTCAAAGGGGTTGCAAGGAAATATTCAGGAGGGCAAACCCAGAAGGCAAGACGGAAGCCGAGAAAAGGGAAATAAGAATATGTTTGATAAGAAAGGTAATTATCAAATATGAAAGCTAAGTGATATGTTTCCAATAGAGGAAGAGAAATCTATCCACGACTAGTTTCTAAAAATTCGGGGATGAAATTTAGTAAAAAGAGGAGGATGTAATACCCCTGATTTTGATCTAGTGATGAAGGATCGTGGACCAGAGTAGACGGACGCGGACCAATGTGGATGGAAAAATAAACTGCAGAATACGACTTAGGAAAAGTGCTTACCAAAAGAAAATCAGAGTTTACTTGATGAATGACGCAGTTGGGCAATGACACAGGGTTTTGGTCGTGAAAAATTAATTATGGTTGAAAGAGATCAAGGCTTGGTCGAGTTGTGATCATTCGACAGTACGCGTGTACAGCAAGGACGGGAACCACGAATCATCAGACAAACGTTGGTCAGTATGGGTATGGCAGATTCCACAAATGCGCCTGAAGCTGGTAGGCACCTAGCTGCATCAGCTGCTTACTTGAGCGTGTGGATAAGGATGAACATCCTTATCTAGATGGCTAAGTTATTAACGTGGGAAGGGAAGAAAATGCGTGTGGATAAGGATATCCATCCTTATCCGAGTGGCTTTGTCATCACCTGTGTGTCACTGTTCCATGATTTTGCGCACAAGTGTCGTTGCATAAACAAGGATTAGTTTTGGATACATGGATAAGGAGGAGTGACTTAATCCCATTAGCCTAGTCATTGCATGTGTGTCGCCACCATGCAAGATCAGTACCGTGTGTCCGCCACCACCTACCAGCCTACTAGCTAGACATTTTCCCTATATAAACCGAGTGTTCCCGTCATAAGTTTCCACACCCCATTTCGAAATCACTTAAAACACTTTTGTTTTGTCCCGTAAGAACCTATGATCGGAGAAGCGAGTTTCCATAGGAAAAACTCATGACTTATGCGTTGATTTTTGACCTTCGGCAATCCAACCACAGTGAAGTTGGTCACGTGTGGTAGCACGTGATTAGGATTTAATTTATGAATTTATGTTTTGCTTACTTGTCATATGCGTTGTCATGCATTTCAAGTATTGCATTCTGCTAAGAATAGTATAAATGTTATGCTGCTTAAATTCACGGAAACATATCACTTGTACTAAAGATGGTAGGATTGCTAGATATCATCTTAGCTGAATCAGTGACTGTTCCATCTGTCTGTTGTGAACGTCATGAACTCCAGCGTGTTATGGCTTTCGATGGTCCGGTATGGGTAGCGCCCAACCTGACTCTACACGACAGTGTAGTTAGGGATGTTGCCTTTAGACTTAGTGACTAAAGGTGTGAGGGGCATCACCTGTTGGGAGTCATGATTCATAGGGGCCCAAAGATTTAAAAACAAAATGCATATAAGTCTTGGATAGATCTGTTGCATCCATTCACGTTTTACTTATGTATTTGCGTGTTGCTTGGGGGAAAAAGGGGTGGGCACTAACGTTTCTAGAGATCCTGAGCTCACTAAGTAATTTTAGATTACTTATGATGCTACCCTATTTGTTTTGCAAGAAACCTTAGGGAAAAACCTTAGCGGACGCAATGATCATTAGACCAACCGTGTAGATTTTACAACCTTTTGCAAAATCTTAGTTTTATTATTATGTATGGTTTTCCATGAAGATCCGACCTATATATGGGATTTGGTAACTTTTCAGCAAATGTTATATGAATATAAGATTCAAATTTAAAAGCTAAGTGGTAGAGCCAATGATATTCTTAGTCCTTGTCCGGGACTAACACAACTCGCGTTCACGGTACGGGTTAAAAAGCCTTAGGTCGTGTTCGCAAGGAATCGATTCCCGCAGTCGGACGGCTTGGATGAATGGAGGATATCCGGACACCTTAGTTGTTTGGCTATGGGGATCGACTGTGACGCCTCCACGATCGTTCTATGGTCCGTAGTACGGTTTGGGGGTGTTACAGTAGGACTTGAGTAGGAGACAACTATGATCAGGTTTACTTTTATCCACAAAACCAGCATGCTGCTTCATGTAGACTGTTTCGGTGAGATCTCTATGCAAAAATGCATTCTTCACATCCATTTGTTTAAATTCCCAATATCACTGTAGGTGTGCGCACTACAGGACTATAAGTCTCTAAATAGTCAATTTTCTTTTCTTGATTGAAGCCTTTGGCTACTAACCTTGCTTTCTGATTATCTAAACTTCCATCAGCATGCAATTTTGTTCTGAATACCCACATACTCCCTAAGGCATTCATACCTTCTTCGTAAGGAACAAGGAACCAAGTGTTGGTTTCCATGCAATTTCCCATTTCTTCATTCATTGCATTAGTCCACCCTTTGTCCTTTAAAGCCTTTGTCACTGTTTTAGGCTTAGGATATGAAACTTAGAAAAAAGAACATACCTCAGATTAGCTTTCACTATACAAGCTTTTGCTCTTGTCACCATGGAGTGAGTGTTAGTTGCAGGAGCTTGAACTTGTGAACTTTCAGTAGGCGTAGAAGATTGGGCAACACTTGTAGCAAGAGAAAAATAAAGATTGTCACCTACAGAAGCAGAATCAAGGTCTATCATATGCCTAGAACCTTCATTCTCCTCAGCCACAATGTTGTCTTGAGTAGGTACTCCTTCTGAAACTGAAGCTGAAGTAGTATGTTATTGAAGAGGTTTAGTGAAACTGAAACTGAAGGTGTATCATTAGGAAGACTAGGTGATTCCGGAGAGACTGAAATGGGTTTAGTGGGCTTGGAAAGAGTGTTGCTGACTAATGAGATCGGAATCAGAAAACTCTTATACCAAGCTTTTAAGAGAGGTGTCTTACCTTGAGAAAGAAGGTGACTGTAGGCGTTTGAATAAGGAAATCTTTCTTCATCAAATATTACATGTCTACTAATGTAGACCCTTCCAGTTGGAGGATATAGACATCTATATCCCTTGTATTTCTCATTATAGCCAAGAAAAACACACTTCAAGGATCTTGGATCAAACTTTATGGAAGCATAATCTCGGAGTGTTGGAAAACAAGCACATCTAAATGTTCTTAGAGTTGAATACTAAGGAGATTTACCATGAAGTCTTTGAAAGGGTGATATTTGATCTTAAAGACTTGAAGTAGGGAGAAGGTGACTTGAAGTAGGGAGAGGGTTTACCAGGAAATTCACAATAAAAAAGCCTCAACCCAGAATTTGAAAGGTAGTTTGCTTTGAAATAACATATACAATCCCAGTTCTACTAAATGCCTATGCTTTCTCTCTCCAATGCCATATTCCTGAGGGGTGTGAGGGCAATAAATGTTCTGTTGAATTCCATTTGCCTGAAGATGTATGAGAAACTGATTACTCATGAATTTACCTCCCCCATTACATTGAAAAACCCCTATTTTTAGACCAATTTGATTCCCAACCCGTCTTTGAAAATTAACAAAAGTATAGAAGAAATTTGATTTTAACTTTAAGGGATATAACCAAAAATATCTTGAGAAATGATTAATAAACACAACTGATATATCATGGTTTTTACCCGTTTTTAGTCATGATATAGGTCTTGTTTTCAGAATCCTTCTAGTGTTTTGTAGTCTTTCTGAGTCTTTTCAGGTTTTGGCACGTTTGGAGCATAATTGGAGATATTGGAGCATTCTGGAGCTTTTTGACATCCGTTGAATAATTTGCCACCGTTGGATTGAGCTCAAATTTGGATACAAGACAGATCAATGGATTAGCTTTCATTTGGAAGTAGTTTGAGGCCATTCTAACGGTGCGATCAAAAGTTATGCCAGTTTTCGTGAAGACAGTCCAGTCTGGTGAGCACAGAGTCCTGGTGTCGACCGACACCAACCCAGTATCGATCGACACCCATTCACTCGATACCGATAGTCAGAACGCGAAGAAACATAAGATTTTCTTATTTTTCCAATGAACTCCGAAGCGTGTAATAGATATAAAATTAGGTTTTTCAGCCTCCAGAGGACAGACTGGATTTTCTGGAGATAGAGTATTCTTGCAATTGAGTTTTGGGAGAAGGATCTTGAACCCTCTTTGTTTTCTTACTCTGTTTTACTTTATGATATCTATTCTACTCATGATGTTTGTTTCATTCACCATGTCTGAGTAGATTCCCTGTTAGGTTTAGGGTTATTCAAAGGTGTTTGATGAATTGTTAGGTTGATTTGAGTTGATAGGAGAGATTCAATAGAGTTCTTCATCTAGACTTGTAATTACTACTGATTCTAGCTTCATGACCTAGAATCTGATCTTAGGTTGTTTGATTGGCACGAAAGTGTGAATGATTGCCTGAACTAGTGTTAGATGAGCAAAAGACCTATTCGCAAAGAAATTTGGTTTAGGATTTTGTGAACAATTGAACCTGATCATTAATGCTTGTTTGAATTCATAGGATTTGCAAAGAAATTTGGAATTCTAGGTTTAGACATAGATAATCTTCGCAGCGACGGTTGGTTGATTTTACATTTGTGTTTCAAGTTCAAGAACAGTGCTTAATATCCTCTTGACATTCTATTTGATCTGCAATTCTGATTTACCTGCGAATTTCCCTAGGCCTAGCTTTTTCCTCATTGATCTTACTACCTGCTTTTAATCATTTGTTGTTTTCAATTACATTGATTTTGCTTAGCTTAATTCATATTCTATAATCTATTGAGTGATTTCTTGAGTCTTTGTGGTTCGACCCCTAATATACTACAACTTTTGCTTAGGTACTTTTAGGGTATTATATTTGAGCATATCAAATTTTGGCGCCGTTGCCGGGGACTCTAAATTCACCATTAGATTTTAGATTAGAGTTTTGACTAAGTTTGTCGGTGTCGATCGATACCCAGCTGGTATCGGTCGATACTCGTCGTAATTTTTTCTAGTTTTTGTTACTTACGTGCTTTGACTCTTGTGTTTCAGGAAGGCAAAGGAGCCAGCAGAGATGAACAACCCATTGGTTTTAGTTCGTGATGAGGCTAGTGCTTACAGAGACCTAGAGGGTTGTTTGTACAATGAGAGAGGACAAAGACTTGATGGAGATGGAAACATCATTGTCCCTCCAGCTATTGTGAATGTTGGGAACGCTGTCGTTAATCGTGCTAGGACGATCGGTGAGTATAACAGGCCTGATTAGTTCTATGCCAATCGAGCAGCGATTCGTGTTCTTGCGTTTCAGAGGAATGACTTTGAGCTGAAACATGCATACTTCACTCTTTTGGGTCAACATCTTTTTCATGGTCTTCCTCATGAACACCCTATGGATCACATTGAGAGGTTTGAGGACTTGGTCACTAGCATCAAGTACAATGGAGTGTCCTATGATTTCCTCTTCTGTAAGCTTTTCCCATACTCTCTTGCTGGGGATGCAGCTTACTGGCTGAAGCAGTTGCCTCCGGGATCGCTGAGCACCTGGGAAGAGACGAAGAACGCATTTCTGAACAACTTCTACGACGATGCGAGATCCGAGGAGTTGCGGAACAAGATCTCCCAATTCTCTCAGGGAGAAAAGAGGTGTTTAAGGCTGCTTGGGTGAGATTCAGATCCTATCAGAAGAATTGTCCACATCACGGGTTCCACAGAGTTCAGTTGCTGGGTATTTTCTTCAGAGGGATTGATTGGAGGTATCAGATGGCTCTGGATGCTGCGAGCACATTGGTAATTTCAACACGAGATATCCCGAGGATGCTTATATGCTGATTGAGAACTTGGCGTCTAGCAATAGCACCAAGAATGCAGACTTTGAGCGGAGAAGCAGGCAAGAATTTGGATGGATCGAAGATTGTTGAGGTTCAAGCCAAGCTGGATTCGGTGCACAATCTCCTGATGGGTAAGACGAAGAAGGCTGTACACTTTGCTGATGAGTTAGGAATTTTGAAAAAAGATGAAGTGGAAGATGTTAACTACATTGGTGGTGCTGGTTTTCAAGGTTAGAAGATTTCAATATGAGCAGAACAACAAACCAGTTGGTTTTGGAACAAATCAGTATCTACAAGAAACCGATGCAGAGCAGCGCCTACGGGAGTTTCATCTTACCAGACTCCGCCGCCTAAGACTCAGGAAAGCAAGGTTGAATCCATGCTTGAACATATTCTTGAGGGACAAGCAGAAGATGCAGTGAATTTTAATGGTGATGTGATCCTAGATAGGACAAGTCCCTGAACGTCTCAAGAGGCTGTGGTAACATCAGCAAATTAAATGGATGCGAAGTGAAAGAAATATTGATTTGTGAACTTGAAATAGGATGATCTCCGAGAGCTTGTGTGAAATGAGGGATACTTCTCAAGGAATGGTGGAAGGATGCCTTGGACTATCAGCTTGCTCGGTATGAATGATGAAGTTACCAGACATGTTGGGAGCAAGAGGTGGAACGAAGTGAAACTTCTAAAGGGTGTGAAGAAAACCCTTAGACTTTCGGCTCTTGAAAGGAAAATGGAATCGATCCCAGATATTTCGGACATTCAAGAAGATGATCAACGAGATTAAGAAAGAGATGATTGATATTAAAATGTTTGATGATCTAGAAAAGGAGATACACGAGAGTACATAATAGAATCCAGGAGGTGCATAGGAGTGACAAATTACTCCTAGGGAACCTCCAAGACATTTACGAGAAAACTAAGGAAATTACAAAACATTAAGAAAGAAGACTAAACTTTAAAACTTAAACTTAAATGTTTGAAATTTGTGATAGATAGGATGAATAGGGCTGGTTCAATCAAGAGGCTTTGTTTGTAATACCCTTGGCTGCCTTCATTAAAAACCTCTCTTAGAAAACCGCATTGGGACAAAACTAAGAGGAGGGAAAAAGAGTGCAATCCAAGGCACTCTCTATGAGGTTTTAGGTGGCTTGAATACAACCAATGGGATGGATTAGCAACACTAAACTGGCTGGATTGGTGTTGAGAAGGTGTTGTAGTGTTCGTCTTAAGTTTGGGCTTGCTTGACCGCGGAGTAATGGGCCAATTGGCGATTTGCAAGCTTTCTTCTTCATCTTTCCTCGGATTCTTGGTGCTCGGTAGCTTCCTCCGTAGCTTCTCCTTGCTCAAGTACAAGCTGCTCCTATTGTTTATGGTTCCTTTGCTGGGGTCACTTCGGCTCACATCATCCTCCCCAGTTGAGAAGGATTTGACCTCAAATCTGTTTCATCTTCATCTGCAAAATAGGAACCAAATTCAGTAATATAAGCTTGAATTCACTTGGTACTTACCTTGAAGATCCAGTTGGAGGCCATTTTCATTGATCGTTTTGATGACTTTGAATGGACCATCGATTCTGGGGCATAAGCTTGGACTGTCCTTCACTTCGGAAATCTATCTTTTCTCAAAATGGATCCACCCAAATCTCCTTCTTCAAAGGTCAATTTTTTTCGACCTTTTATTGCTTGTGTGCATATAACTTGGTCTTGTTTCAATATTGAGCCCCGAGCTTCTTATGAATCTCCTGATTAGTTCATCCTTTTTTCATTTCCACAAAGACTTGTCTTTCACTCATAGGCAAGCATTTGAATCCAAAGGTGAGATGGGATGAACCCATAAACAATTTCAAAAGGCGAATACTGGATGCCTTGAATGCTAGCATGATTATATGACAAATTCTACATGAGGCAAACAATCTTCCCAGTCCTAAGATTCTTTTTGGATCTATGGCTGCTTAACAAAGGTAGACAAAGTTCTATTAATCACTTCGTTGACCATCCGCATTGTGGGTGACAAGTTGTAGAGAAACAAAGTTTAGTTCTAGTTTCGACCAAATGTTTTTCCAAAAGTAACTAAGAAACTTAGTGTCTCTATCTGATACAATATGTCAGGCATGCCATGAAGTCTAACTATTTCCTTAAACAACAAACCAGCTACATTAACGGGCATCGTCGGTTTTAATGACAAGAAATAAAGTGAGCCATTTTGGAGAATCTATCAACCACAACAAATAACTGAATCCTTTCGCAGTCTTAGTTCTAGGTAACCCCACTCAAAGGTCAATAGAAATGTCATGCAAAGGATGCAAGGGAAATAGGTAAGAGGGGTATACAACCGTGCATTATGAAACCGTGGACTTGCTTGTTTACTAAGTGACACATCTTTGGCAGCTTTTTCGACATCACTCCTCCATATGGGGCCAAAGAAGTGTTCATGTAGTAATTCAACGTCTTTGCCACGCCAAAAAGTGACCCGTCAAGCACCATGCAATGTGCTTCCTTAACAAATAGATTCTCGCAAAAGAAGAGTTTAGGCACACATATAGGGCGATTTTGCATAGAATAAGAAACCCATCATCTCTATAAATAATTTTCCAGCCCTAAATTTTCACAATTAACAGCAAAAGTATCATTTGAAGTCAGCATCAGTAGCATATATTCCTTGAATTTGTTCAAAGCCTTAACAAACTTAACTTCTAAAGAGTCAAAGAGAACATACCTCCGAGAAAGAGCATCAGCCACTAACATTCTCTTTACCCTTTTTTTGTACTTGATCCATAAGGAAGGTTTCAAATGATTCAAGCCCACCTTTGCGTGTCTCTTGTTCAGCTTTTGTTGCCCTTTGAGGTGCTGAGTGATTCATGGTCGGTGTGGATAAACAATACTCCTTAGGCCAAAGATAATGTTTGCCATTGTTTGTAAGGGCTCTAACAAAGTGCGTAGGAGGTTCCTTGTCTAGGGTTGGGGTAAATTGAGTGTGGCCCCTCCAAGCTTTCGCTAAAAGTAGGCTAATGTGCCATTTCTTTCCTGCATTAAGAAACAGCTACCATACGCAATTCCTAAAGCATCACATTTCATTTCACAAGTATTATCAAAGTTTAGGAAGATAATAGCACCGGGAAGAGTGTTTAGCTTGTCCTTTATGTTTTGAAATCTTCCCTTTGAGTTTGGCTCTCATTTAAAACCCACATTCTTTTTGATAATTTCAGTGAGTGGAGCTGCTAGAGTTGCTAAAGTCCTTGACAAATCTCCGGTAAAACCCAGCAAGACCATTGGAACTCTTACATCCCACATTCTCGGACTCGGCACTCTTGATGGCTTTGATCTTTTCTCCTCATCGAACTTTAATGCATCTGGTACTCACAACAAACCTAAAGAAGACAGTTATCTGTTCAAAACGTACATTTCTTAAGACTTGGCATACAATGTCTCATTTCCGAAGTATCTCAAAACGCTTCTGAGGTGCTCAATATGTCATCTAAGCTTAGTCTATAAATTAGGATGTCACGAAAAGTAGACTACCCACAAAATGACCTATGAAAAAAGCTCTAAGTACATGGTTCATCAATCTCAATGAAAGTGCTAGGTGCATTTGTCAATCCAAAAGGCATTACTAACCACTCATAATAACCATAGGCTTAGTTTTAATGCGGTTTTCCACTCGTCGCTCTTCTTTATCCTAATTGATGGTATCCACTTTTAAGATCTACCTTAGAAAAAGATGCTAGAACCATGCAATTCATTCAAGCATTTGTAAATCTAAATCTAGGTATAGGATGTCGATACTTTACAGTGATATTGTTGATGGATCCGACAAATCGACACACATCTCCAGCTAACCATATTTCTTCGGCACAAGCAAACGGGCACAACACAGGGCTCATACTTTCGGCGGATATGACGCTTTCTCCATGAGCTCGGTGACTTGCTGTTGAGTTCCTTTAGTCTCCAAGGATTGGTTCTGTGTAGCTGGCTGTTGGGAAGGGAAGCACACTGTAGAAAGTCCAATTTGGTGCTCTATTCGCCTGAATTGGTGGTAACCCTTGCGGATGTTACATCCGGAAACACATTCGAAACTCCTGTAAAAAGAAGTTTGAATTTCTCTAGGCAAATCCTGCATAGATTATTTATATTAAATGCCACTCTTTAAGCACAAAAGAATAGATGTGGTAAGGTGACTCCTTGGTGAGGCTAGATTAATGAAGATTAGCCGGTTGTTTGGTAAGGTGGTTTGGCTGCTTGTTTGGGCTTTCGGTCTCGGTTAGTTTTTTGTCTTTTTCAAAAGCTATTTGATCTAATTGAACCTCCTGGGGGATAAAGGGTACTAGGATGTTCTTATTTTACCCTTTAAAGCAAACGAATACTTATTAGTTAAACCCATCATGCATTACCCTCCTATCCCAATTGCCAAGGCTCTACCAATGTTAAACATGACTAGCATCCATGTGGTAAAGACATTCACACAAATACCTCATCTTTCGTACTTGTCCTACTGACTATGGGACGTAAGACCTGGTTCTCTACCTCTTAATTCTCCCTCATTATTAGCCATGTTGCAACTTATAAGGTGTAGATCTCTTAGTAACCTATAAGCCCTAGTTTTTCTACCATGAGTCTGAATCGCACATTGGTACAACTAACCCCCATCAATCACTAGCTACAAAAACCTTAATCTTAACTAGGCAGCGAGTGTGAAATAAGGTTTTCTCTTTGCTCATTATTTTCAGGCCTAAGCTTGCATGCTTAAAGTTCTCATTAGTGACTAAGAGTTTGACCTGTGGTGTGGCAGGAACTTCATTCTCCTTCTAAAGATTCAGCATCCGAATTGGTCCTCCCCTGATTTATCTTCACCATTAGCCCTTGATAACTATAGATCGCCTTATTGATACACCTCTGGAGTAGTGACCGAATCCCTTAACAAAACTACTTAAAACACTGAAACTCCCTAGCTTTTGGTGCTAGAACCCTTATCTATGCCCTTAAGTTTCAAATCTCTCTTAGGTTTTTAAGTGGCTGACTAAAGTCCTTAGGAAAAACTAGACTTAATCTTCCTCTAAGATGGCTTAAACCTAGGTAGAATTAAATCCGTTTTAGGGTTCTTCCTCTTAAGTTGTTTCTCAAACATAATAGCCTTATGGAGAAGTTCTTTCTTCGGACATAGTGATGGCAAGTCTAAGTCGATCTATGGATATCCCTATTAAGGCGCCCATTAAACCTAGCCATAGTGGCTTCATTATCCTCCTGAATATCAGCCTCTAAGCACAAGGTTTCCCATTTCCTTATAGTACTCTTCTACTACGGTCTAGTTCCTTGAGAATAGGTTCCTAAGCTTAAAGTAAGCCTCCCTATGGTAATGACTAGGTAAAACTTCTCTCATAATGAATTTTCAATCTGGTGCCCCGACTCTATATAGGTAAAGTCCCCGCCCTTCGTCTAGAAGTAACCAATTGATCCCACCAACTTAGAGCAATAATCTTTAAATGGCGGTTGGAGCTATTCTAACCCTTGTTTTTCCCTGGGTGTACCCCTACAATCAAAGACTAATCTCTATCTTTTTTCTCCCCAATTCCAAGTATCTTCAGGAATCAATTGGTGCCATGGAAGACGGAACTTTGATCTTAAGTAGCCGGCAAGTAGGATCACGTGAGGGTTAAGCTGGACGTTCCTAGGCATCCGATCATCTGTGGTCTCTTCTTCCTAGATAGGGTGTGACCTAGAGGAGTGACTATATGTACTGCTCAGCATCAGTAGATGGCTGGTTTTCCCATAAGTCGGTCATTGATTGATCTTTCTATCTCAGCCCTCATGGTTGCCCATACTTCATTCAATCATGGCTTTAAAAGGAATCGAGAGTTGTTTGTTAGAGTTTGAGGATTCCTCTCCAATTGTCGGTTTCCATCATGGTACCTGACAATTAGTTCAATAGATAAGTCACTTGTTCATAGATATTGATAGCACAAGGTCAAAACACAAAAATGACTCATTCAAATGACAAGCAAACCTCTCTTAAAACCCGAATTTTTCTGACCTCATTCGACTAGATCTGACAAAATAAATTTATCAAATCAGCAACGAAAAATTCTGGAAAACAATTTTGTAAAATACTAGACTCAATTTCGATTCAAACACAGTTGGATTCGCAATTTTGTCTATTACCAATAATTAAATGAAATTTCGAACAAGATTGACAAACGAAAGACACCAATTGTGTAGAATTCCAAAAGACAAAAATGAAGAATTAGAAAAACAAACCTGGTGGAGTGGGCTCTGATAACCAACTTGATGTGATCCTAGATAGGTATCCAAGTCCCTGAACGTCTCCAGAGGTGTGCAACATGACAGCAATATAGAAAAGTGGATGCGTGTAAGTGAAAAATATTGATTTGTGAACTTGAATATGGATCGATCTCGAGAAACTTGTGTGAAATGAGGGATATTCATCAAGGATTGGTGGAAGAGTGCCTTGGACTATCAGCTTGTCTCTATGAAAAAATGAATGAGACCAAGACATGTTGAGCAAGGAGTTAGGAAGCGAATGTGAAACTTCTAAAGGGGTGTGAAGAAAACGCCTAGGACTTTCAGGCTTCTTGAAACAGGAAATGGGAATCGATCCAGATTACGCCACTTCTCAAGAGATGATTCAAACGAGATTAAGAAGAGGACATGATCTTGCACATATTAAAAATGATTCTAGATCTAGAAAAGAATGACACGAAGAGTACATATAGAAGTCCCAGAGAGTGCCATAGGAGTAAAGACATAAATTACTCTCTAGAGAACCCTCCAAGACGCACTTTTACGGAGAAAACTAGGAAATTAACATAAAGACATTAAGAAAGAAGACTATAGACTTAAAACTTAAACTTAAATGTGTTGAATGTGATTGTTAGATGAGTATGGAATAGGGCTTGGTTTTCCATCAAGAGCTTGGTAAAGTACCTTGGCGCTTGCCTCATTAAAAACCTCTCTTAGAAACCCATTGGGACAAAACTAAGAGAGGGAAAAAAGAGTGCAATCCAAGGCACCTCTCTTGATGAGGTTTAGGTGGCTTGAATCACAACCAATGTGGATGGATTAGCACACACTAAACTGGCCTGGATGGTGTTGAGAAGGTGTTGTAGTGTTGTCTTAAGTTTGGCTTGCTTGGACCGAGTAATGGGGCCATTGGCGATTTGCAAGCTTTCTTCTTCATCTTCCTCGGATTCTTGGTGCTCGGTAGCTTCTTCCGTAGCTTCTCCTTGCTCAAGTACAAGCTGCTCCTTTGGTTTAGGTTCCTTGCTGGTCATGCTCACATCAAATGGGAAGATAGATGCCATGTACACAGATCTGAATGGGAAAATCGAAGCTCTTAGCATTCATCAGAAGATGCTGGAAATTCAGTATGCTCAGACATCAGCAGCTGTCATGGGAAAGACGGTTCAATCACAGCATGACTACGTCAATGCAATCACCAAAGGAGGTGATTTTGAACCTGATACGTTAGTGTCGACCGACACCAACCCAGTGTCGACCGACACCAAGCAAGTGTCGACCGACACCAACCAAGTGTCGACCGACACCAACCCAGTATCGACCGAAACCACTACCAGTGTCGATTGATACCAACCTGCAGAAACGACATAGATGAGTAGTATCGATCGACACCCCCTGCAGACTGAGCTAAAAATTTCATAAACACCCAAGATTGTCGAGGAAAGAGTCTACGTGCCCAAGCTATCTTTCCCTCGACCTTCTAGGAAGACAAAGAAGGAACTGGAAGACTACAGATGCAAAGCAATGATAGAAAAGTTGATTGTTGAGCTTCCTGTCATCGATGCTATCAAGACTTCACTAGCTCTCGGGAGGTATGCTAAGAGGATGGTTACCAATGGTGTGAGACCTGAGGAAGCAGCTCTGCTCACAAAGGACATCAGTGAAATTCTCTTGAAAAAGACAGTTTCAAGGAAAGAGAAGAAGTTGAAAATCTCTGAACATGTCAGTGCTATGATTCAGAGTAGGATTCCAGAGAAGCTACCTAATCCAGGAAGCTTTGTACTAGACTGTTCCATCTCAACTGAAAGGTTCCTTCATTCTCTTTGTGATCTTGGCTCTAGCATTAACCTGATGCCTCTCTCTGTTGCTGAAAGCCTTGAGATGACCGATTTCGTTCCAACAAAGATCTCTCTCCTCTTAGCTGATAGATCCAAAAGGATTCCAGAAGGTATCTTAGAAGATGTTCTACTAATGATCGAAGGCTGTATGATTCCCACAGACTTTGTCGAAGGCTGTTTTGGAATATGTTGAAGAACCTCAGGATCCTCTTATTTTGGGAAGATCATTTTTGGCAACAGCTGGCGCCATCATTCATGTGAGAAAGGGACGGATAGAGCTTGATTTGTGTGATGAAGTCATGAGCTTTAACATGGACAAGCTGAGGAGGAGATCTACCATTGATGGACAGACATTTTCTGTAGAGATTTCCATTGATAAGGACCCAAACACAGAGCTTTCAGAAGACATTACTGCTGGGTATGTCAAGGTGTTGGATGCTACTGATGTGCTTAAGGATTGGAGTGAGGAGTGTCTTTTCAGTACTAGGCTCGAGGAAGAGACTCCAATTAATGCCAAACTGCTGGAAAATGATGTCTTTACAATGGAGGCAAGGATTGTAGAGCTAAACTACATAAAAAGTGGTGAAATTCGAGTTTCAGACCTTGCGTCGGTCGACGCAGCATTATGCCCGCCATCTGATTCCAAGCAAAAACCTCCACCTCTCACACACCAGACACCTCGGAGAAAGCAAAGGTACGCACCTTCTTTTTCTAATTCCAAACCACCTAATGTCATCAATCATATGTTTCCATCTACTT
>SMJT01000028.1:202099-350802 GCA_004349715.1 Crucihimalaya himalaica
AGGGTCATTGCGATGTTTAAGAAACATCGATGAGTCTCCGTATTTCAAAACCGTCTTCATCTGGTTTGGTTTTCTTTTGTTGTGCTCTGCAAGCAAGCAAAGGCCAAGTCTGGGGGAGTTGATATATCATGGTTTTTACCGCGTTTTTAGCATGATATAGGTCTTGTTTTCAGAGTCCTTCTAGTGTTTGTAGTCTTTTTGAGTCTTTTCAGGTTTTGGCACGTAGCATAATTGGAGATATTGGAGCTTTCTTGAGCTTTTTGGCATTCTTTGAATAACTTCCCACCGTTGGATTGAGCTCAAATTTGGATACAAGACAGATCAATGGATTAGCTTTTATTTGGAAGTGGTTTGAGGCCATTCTAACAATGCGATCAAAAGTTATGCCAATTTTCGTGAAGACAGTCCAGTCTGTCGAGCACAGAGTCCTGGTATCGACCGACACCAACCTGGTATCGATCGATACCGAGTGCAGGAAAGGAAAACACGTGATTTTACAAGTCTGAAGAGTCTACAACTTGGCCCAGAAGATTCTATTATTTACAATTAAGCCCAGAACGTGTTTTAGCATTATATTTAGGGTTTTTAGCCACTTTAAGAGATTGAGCTTTTATCATTATTCTGGATACTTTGAGAGAGATTGGTTTCGGGTTTTGTGGGAGATAATTCTGAACCCTTGTTTACTCTTGATTTATTTAATGCAATCTATTTTATTCATGATGTTTGCTTCATCCACCATGTCTGAGTAGATTCCTTGTTAGGTTTAGGGTTATTCAAAGGTGTTTGATGAATTGTTAGGTTGATCTGAGTTGATAGGAGAGATTCAATAGAGTTCTTCATCTAGACTTGTGATTACTGCTGATTCTAGCTTCATGACCTAGAATCTAATCTTAGGTTGTTTGATTGGCACGAAAGTGTGATTGATTGCCTGAACTAGTGTTAGATGAGCAAAAGACCTATTCGCAAAGAAATTTGGTTTAGGATTTTGTGAACAATTGAACCTGATCATTAATGCTTGTTTGAATTCATAGGATTTGCAAAGAAATTTGGAATTCTAGGTTTAGACATAGATAATCTTCGCAGTGACGGTTGGTTGATTTTACATTTGTGTTTCAAGTTCAAGAACAGTGCTTAATATCCTCTTGACATTTTATTTGATCTGCAATTCTGATTTACCTGCGAATTTCCCTAGGCCTAGCTTTTTCCTCACTGATCTTACTACCTGCTTTTAATCATTTGTTGTTTTCAATTACATTAATTTTGCTTAGCTTAATTCATATTCTATAATCTATTGAGTGATTTCTTGAGTCTTTGTGGTTCGACCCCTATATACTGCAGCTACTGCTTTAGTACTCTTAGGGTATTATATTTGAGCATATCAACAACATAGTATCTGAAGCCTTGAACAGAGATTACAGGAAAAAGACCCCACAAATCACAATGGATCCTCTCTAAAGGTCTAGTTGCTGTAAATGAAAAAGCAAAAAAGGGAGTCTTGAGCTCTTGCCTAACTAATAGGCTTCACACATTGACTTCACCACCTTATTGATATTAATTGACTTGTTGTTGATAAGCTGTTGGAGGATTTGTTGGTTGGGATGGTCTCCTATGCCAGACTTCACTACTTGCAGAGTGTTGGCGATTAGAATAAAAAATTTGAAGCTTTGTATCACGAGTGCTTCCTATTACCAGTACAAACCATCACGAGTGCTTCCCATTACCAGTATTTTCTTGGTTGCCTTGTCATTTATACAAACATCAACATCAAACTCAAAAGAAAAAGGGTAATCTCTTGTGAGTTTTGAAACAGATAAAAGGGACAAATTACCTAAGGAAGAAGCAATGCTAGAAGTACCGGTGTGCGTAATGGGAAGGAAATTTCCATCTGCTATCATCACAGAATCTGAGCCAAGATAAAGACTGATGCACATATTGGCGACTGTTTGTGACATGTGTTGAAGCATCTGTATCTGGAAACCATTCATGTCCTTGGTGATCAGCGACATCGATGATCCTCTTAATTGTAAGAGCAGTACGAATGTCCTCATATTGGTAACTATTATCAAACATGTGCCAACACCTTAAGTCTAAATGACCTGACTTTCCACAGATTTGACAAACCATGCTTGAGCTTCCATTATGAGTTCCTGAAGACCCTGAAAACAACTGTTGATGAAAGCTTCTACCCCTTGTTGAGAACGTTCCTTTATTTCTTCCATAACAAGATCTTCTTCTCCCCCTGAAGTTGTTGTGCCGCACAAACCGAGAACTAATATGTTATTGAGTTATATTGAAGGTAACTTGGAGTGACACAGAGGACTGATCCGGATAGCTTTGGAGCCTATCATCATAACCTCTCAGCTTTGGAACAACATCATCAAGTGTCAGATTTAGAGCAATATTAACTGAGTTCTCTAAGGAAGTTTTGATTGGCTCATACTCTCTTCCAAGTCCATTAAGAGCAGCAAATATTTTCATTTTCTCAGGGACATGACTACCTACTGAGGCTAGCTGATCACAAACATTCTTAAGAACCTTAAGATACTCTTCCATACTGTTCTTTTTCTTTTCTAACGTGTGTAATCTACGCTGAAGCTTAAACAACTTATTGAAGTGATTAGCAAGAGTCACCCATAATTGATGAGAAGTTGAGCAGCTGACAACCACACTCATGATGTCTTTAGCAAAAGATCCCATCAACCAAGATTTGACCACTTGATCTATTTTGAACCAAACTTGAAAATCTAGATTTGACATCTCTGATGTGGCGCCACTAATGCCTGTGACTAAAATGTTGGCTCGAGGAGCAGAGATCGAGCCAGTAACAAACCCAAGTAATCATTGGCCAGACAGAAAAATTTTGAACTGACTCTTTCACAAGATGTAGTTTTTTGTGTGTTAGAGTCACCGTGACGCAGATGGATATGTTCAATGATGGAACCATGAAAGAATCATGGATCTTCTTTCCATGTGCTCTGATACCATGAAACCAAAAAAAAGCTAAGAGTTTTGAAGAAATGTGGCCACTTTCATTATTTTGGATAATGATTACAAAGCTCATTTGACACTATTTATACAAGATGAGGAAAAACCCTAAGAACCTGGACAGGTGTCAGAATCAACTACAGTCTGACAAATGTAAGGGAAGAAATCGATTAACCAGTTGCAATTCAAAGTCTTTGTCTGTACGAGCTTGAATTGCAGCAACCATAGTTTTCTGCTTTTGGTGTTTGTCTTCACTCGGAGTCGTTTCAGGTGTTGATATAGGTGAACCCATGGATTTTCCAACTGTGAAAGAAAGTGATTTTTTGAGTTCTTAGTGGTCACACTTGTGAACGAAATTATTTTTCAATGTCAACCATTTTTTTTGAATCGGCCTAAATCGGACTTAAATATATGCGAGCTTTGCCAATTTTGTGGATTTCGGAGTGGAACGGCTCGATTGACTTGCCTACTTTTAAACACTACGTTAAAATAATAATAATANTCTACACTTTGTTGCCCTTTCTCTTCCCTTACTCCTCATTTTCATTATAACTTAAACCCCCTCTTCCCTCTCAATTTAAAAATCATCTTACTCTTTCTTAAAACCAATAAAGCACATCACTAGGTTTACATCAAAAATTGGCTTAAGGTTCAATGAATTTTTTTTAACCTATGTCGATTGTTGATTATAAATAAAAATTATTCTTTCAAAAAAATTTGATTCAAAATTCTTTTTTTTATCATCTTTTAATTAAATCACATTTAAATTTACGGTCAGACTTCATGGCTCAGAAAGTCTGCGACCATGTTCCTATGGTCATTTTAGAACATAAATCTATCCTTACATTGCTTAAAATTATGAAAGTTTCAGAATTTTTAATTATAAAGTTCATATTTAGATAATCCTATAATTTAATTTAGCAAGAAATTGCATTGAAATATTTTTCCTTATTTTCCTAATTTAAATCTAAGGTTTAAATTACGGTTTCAGGACTTCATGGATTGTCAATTGAACGAAGTCTACTGTGAGAATTCGTTTCAAGAAGTCTCTTACCACGCGGAACGACGTATTCACAACTGAATAATTGCACCGGTTCTACTTTTTTGTTGCAAATAAGTGGGTTAATGTAATTTCCAATAACCCCAAAGTCTTAAGTTTTGCATCTGTTTCAATTTTGGGGTCTATGTGGTCTAGTTTTGCATTCAAACTCAATTTTGGGTCTATTTTTAGCAATTCGCCATATATATATCTAGGGTTAGACTTAGTTTGATATGTTTTTAAAATAAAATGTCAATCTTTCATATACTTGTTAGATTTTGGATATATTATACTATTTCGATGTCAAATGTCAGTATTTGTTAACAAAAAAATAAAATTTTAGAGCTTACAGACTTCTCGGGTCTCGGGTGAAGTCTCATAGTAGACTTCATGTATGACAATCTGTAACATTTTGTAAGGGTAAACTTCTCTATTGAAGTCTGAAATTCAAATAAATCCAAAATTTTGAAAAAATTTCAAAAATTTCGAAATATTCAAAAAAATTCAATTTTTTTTTTGATTTCCCTAGGAAAGTCTGTGATTGTTTATGATTTTCTAGAACATAATCAACCTTACATGATTTAATTTTATCAAAGTTTCTGAAATTTTAATTTTATAATGTTCATAAATGGATAAATTATTTTCTGCTGAAAAAATTGCAATGAAATTATTTTTTATATATTTTTTAATTTAAATCTAAGGTTGAATTACGGTAATTAAATCTTAAATTTTAAATTAAAAAAATTAAATCTTAAATTTTAAATCAACTATGAAGCCTGCAACCGTAATTAAATCTTAAATTTTAAATTAAAAAAAATTATAAAAAAATATTTTGATCAAAACTTTTGATAGATCAATTATTTTAAATCAAAGTCAAAGGTTTTAAAATAAAATTTTATAATATATCATTAAACTAAACCATTTGATGTAAACTATGTGAGGCATACTAGGTTTAGGGGTTGACAATGGGTAAGAAATATCTTTAGGGTTAGACTTCGTTTGATATGTTTTTGATATAAAATGGTGATCCTTCATATAGGTGCTAGAGTTTTTATATATTATACTATTTGATGTCAAATGTTAGTATTTGTTAACAAAAAGTGAAAAAAAACATTCGAATTTTAGATTTTGGGCTTACAAACTTATCTGGTCTCGGGTGAAGTTTCACAGTAAACTTCGTGTATGAAGGCTGTAACATTTTGTAAGCGTAGACTGCTCTGTACAAGTCTGGAATTCAATTAAATCCAAAACAAACTTTAAAATAATTGAAACTTTTAAGCAATTGACAGTAATTAAACAGAGATTTGGATAGATAAATTCTCTATCAAGGGACAATTGCCATGTGTCTTGCAGCGTAAATATCATAGTCTTGAACTCGTCCCTGAAATTTTCAACCTCTTCCATCGTTGGATTGAACAAAATGTTTGATAAGTCTTCTTCAGTTTCTAGCCAAGTGTCATCAGCACCACCTGTGTGAATTAGATCAGTATTGTCGAGATCAGTTACGATATGTTAAACTAATTGTAGTGAATAACACACTTACGCGCCCACGGATTGATCCTCATAATTTAAACACCACAATCACCTCTCTACCCTTCCTGTTCCTAAAGCCATTCCAGAAGTCATAAGCGTGTTTACCGGTTGCCACACACTTTAGCATATTGTCCCAATTATGATTAATAAAGGTGGTTGTAAATTACAGTAATGTGAGTTTCGTCATGGTGTTTTGTTGTTTGGTTTAAACTTACATTGCATCTTTGATGTGAAACACACTCTTTGTTTGTGCACAGTTTTGTGGATTCTCTTGAAGGGGGCTGGTGCAGCAGATCATGCCCATAGTATCTACAACATAAGTGTTCTCCTTCAGTTAAATAAAGTTACACGCATATAAATTATGTTTTAACAAATTTGCATGCATACCTATAAAAACTTTTGTTTTGGTTTTAATGTCACGGATTTTGATATGATCATGGGTATGCAAGCCTTGGAAGAAGTTCCGGAAGAAGCATTGATCATTCCCGAAGGCCCCATTACGCGTTCAAGGGCACGGAAACTTGCTGGAGCTGTTCGGAAGATACTTGGTGACGTTCATATCAAGGAAGAAGACCGACTTACACCTTGCTTCTTTACCTCAATATCATTTGTGAGTTCTTCTTGAGGTTGACCGCAAGCTAAGTCGTTGTACTCTTTTTCCTTTACTCGGTTTTGTCCCAATGGGTTTTTCGAGTAGAGGTTTTAACGAGGCAATGATTTATGCTTACATTTCGGTCGGTCCAAACTCAAGAGACTTACATATATATTGGGGTCGGTCCATGGCTGGAATTATACACCTAAAAACGGAAATCAAGGCCACACACAACTTAAGGGGCATTTTCGCATGGAAGGCCAAGGAGCATTCAACCATTCAACCTTCTTTTATTTCAAGATTCAATGGTCTTTGGATCTAATTAGACTTTGTTATTTTCCATACATTGTTTTTAGTCTTTTCTACAAACAAACTCTTTACATTCTAGTCCTATTTAAACTATGTAATCTTTTTGAGAATAATCCAATCCAATTTATATCATTTTCTTAAAGAAGTTCTCTTTGTTCCTTTGTGAACTTTTTCCGATTCTCTGTGTGGTTAGCCAAGAAACCATTTCGGTCTTAGGGTGGTTAGCTCTTTGATCACAACCGTTCACTAAGGTGGTTAGCCTTGTGTTCAACCCGACTTCGAGGGTGGTTTGCCGACGAGTCACAAGCGTTCCATAGGTGGTTAGCCTACGGTTCAGGTTTACCGAGTGCAGTCCATAGCCCTCGACGCAACCATTCACTTCCCCGCCTTGTTCTACAAGATTATCCGATAACCAATACCGAACAAGAGTGTGTTCCTTGGGAGATCTTATCAAGATCGTATCAAGTGGTATCAGAGCCACGCTCTGATTAAACCCGGTATTTTCTATCCATTTTCTACCTCTTTCATCTTCTAAATAATTTCTTTTCTTTTCTATCATTGATATTAAACCAGTTTCAAAAAAAAAAAAAAAAAAAAAGAAGAGGAAATCTGGTTCATCAATTCTTTTCTACCTATCTTGATCTCTTCATATTCATCTAGTGACAATTGGTTGTGAAGCTACCATCGATTTGTTTCGATTTAGTTCCTTAAGAATCGAGGAGAACTTCTAGAGTGTTGTGAGGAAATTTTGAGAGTTGTTGAAAAACACCGAGAGAAACACTTGATATTTACTAACGTGTTTGTTTGTTTTTTGCGAGGTTAACAATGTGTCACAAAGTCATGAATCCAACAATAACATGAGAGCCATGATGAGAGAATTTATCGTCGGACGATTGAATTGGTAACCGACCGTTTGGTCCGATCGATTAGAGGAGCAAGCCGAAGCAAGGATCCAACGGTTGCATTGCCACTTGAGAAAACATGGACGAGAACACGGATCCGACGACAGTGTAGGACAAAGACAACCACGCGTGCCACCAAGGCAAAGCGAGACCAAAGGAACCAACAACAAACATCGCTGCTGGGAGAACAACAAAACCAAACTCTATCGGCAAAAATATCAAAACGGCAAGGGCGAACATCTGTATAATCCGTTTAATGAGCAAGATTACTCATCGAAGAAGGACGAGCTAGACAACAACCGGCAGAAGAAATGACAATGATCTTGGCGGTGATTAAACTTCGCATTCCACCCTTCTACGGAACCAACGATCCGGACGCATTCCTAGATGGGAAAAAGAAAATCGACTTAGTTTTTGATTGCCAACACCTCTCCGAACGAAAGAAGGTCAGGTTAGCCGCTACTGAGTTCCATAATTATGCTATTGACTGGTGAATCAATTGGTGAACTAGCAGTAGACGCAATGGAGAGAACCCCATTGAGACGTGGGAGAAGAGATGTCTTTGGTTATGAGGAAGCGTTTTGTTCCGACTCACTACCTTCGAGAACTACATCATAAATTGAGGAGGTTTTCACAAGGAACTAGAGGAGTCGAGGATTACTTCCAGGAAATGGAGAAGCTCATGCTCAAGGCTGACATAGATGAGCCCGGTGCTGAGCGACTAGTGGCAAGATCCTAAGTGGGACATGAAACCAGAATTACAAGATCGGATGGAAATGCAATCGTATGGTACCGTGGAGGAGATGTTGCATAAGGCCATTCTTGTGGAACAACAACTCAAAGATAAGGGTATCTCACGGCCATCTTACCCTCTAATGCCGAGCTATGCAAAACCGGAGAAGCCAAGCTACCCCGTCCGTACCGATTCCAAGCCCAAGCCGGAATTCAAACCAGTCATCCGGGCATGACTACAAGGTAAGGCTGAGGCTACTTCTACTGTTTGTAATCGTGACATTGATTGTTTCAAATGTAGGGCAAAGGGCATTATGCGAACAAATGTCCGAACTAACGAACCATGATGTTAATGGACGACGGTGAGATTGTAACCGAAGACGAGAAGGAGTTTGATTCAGCACCTTTCTACGACGATGAAGGAGAAGAATATGCGGCTGATGGAGAGCTACTTGTAGCTAGGCGTGTGTTCTTATTTCCCAAGAGAAGGTCGTTGAAGACGAGCAAAGGAGAACTTGTTCCACACTCGATGCATTGTTAAGAGCAAGGTGTGTAGCCTAATCATTGATGGAGGCGAGTTGCACAAACGTGGCTAGTATAACTTGGTGGAGAAAGTTAGGCCTGTGAGACTAGGAGACATCCGCAACCATACAGCCTAAGGTGTTGAATAAACCAAAAGCCCCTCAAAGTCACACGGCAAGTCACCGTTCCCTTGGCAATTGGGAGATATGAAGATTGAGATAGTGTATGTGACGTGCTACCTATGGAGGCTGGTCATATCTTACTTGGACGACCATGGCAGTACGATCGTAGAGCCGTTCATGATGGTTACACCAACAAACATTCTTTTGAACACAAAGGCCGGAAAGTCACTCTCGTTCCGTTGTCACCGCATGAAGTATATCTCGATCAGCATCAAGCTTGAGCAAAACAATGGCAAGAGCAATGTGATAGTGAACCCCAAAACACTTTATCTACCAAAAATGAGTGTGAGAGTTCTTTGAGAAAAACAAATACAAAGGCCTTTGAGATTAAAACCCGTGAGAAGTGAAAATCTTTTCGTAAAGCCGAGTGAGATAAAATTTGTGCTTGCTACCAAGCAACCATTGGTTTTGATTATTTTTAAGGATGCTTTTACAAGCATGACTAATCTCAAGCCGGATATTCCGAGCAGTTGTGTCTTCTCTTTTGAGAATTTTGTGATGGTCTTCCCCGAAGATAGCCCTAGTGGTGTACCTCCCATTCGCGGGATTGAGCATCAAATCGACTTCGTTCCCGGAGCCACACTACCAAACCGGCCAGCTTATCGAACCAATCCGGTCGAAACCAAGGAACTCCAACGGCAAGTCGGGTGAACTTATGGAGAAGGATCTTATTCGAGAGAGTATAGTGAGTACAGCGTACGTGCTGCCGTTCCGGTGTTACTTGTACCTAAGAAAGACGGATCTTAGAGGGATGTGCGTCGATTGCCGAGCCATCAACAATATTACGGTTAAGTACCGCCATTCCAATTCCCAGGTTAGATGACATGCTAGATGAGCTTCATGGCGTCTAGTATGTTCTCTAAAATTGATTTAAAAAGTGGTTATCACCAAATCCGCGATGAAGGAAGGTGATGAGTGGAAAACCGCTTTCAAAACCAAGCATGGATTATACGAATGGCTTGTTATGCCGTTTGGTCTCACTAACGCACCAAGTACTTTTATGCGTCTCATGAATCATGTCCTTAGGTCTTTTATAGGAGTCTTCGTTGTTGTTTACTTCGATGATATCTTGATTTATAGTAAGACTTTGGATGAGCATGTAGGTCATTTGCTTAAGGTGTTAGAAGTGCTTAGGACGGAACATCTTTTTGGTCAATTGAAAAAGTGTTCTTTTGTCAAGATAACGTGGTCTTTCTAAGGTTTTGTGTAAGTTCACAGGGCATACATGTTGACGAGGAGAAGATCAAAGCCATTTCGAGATTGGCCGAGTCCTAAGGCGGGAAGGAGAAGTCCGTAGCTTTCACGGCTTAGCGGGATTTTACCGACGGTTCGTTCAGGACTTCAGCACTATTGCCGCACCACTAACTGAAGTGATTAAGAAGGACGTGGGCTTTAAGTGGGAGCAAGAACAGAGAGACGCTTTCCAGCTCCTAAAACACAAACTTACTCACGCTCCTCTTCTTGTTTTACCGATTCTTGAAAACTTTTAGATTGAATGCGATGCTTCTGGTATATGTATTGAGCAGTCCTAATGCAAGAGAAGAAGCCAATCGCCTTCTTTAGTGAGAAACTCGGAGGAGCAACCCTCAACTACCGACTTACGACAAAGAGCTTTATGCCTTAGTTCGTGCACTCCAAACATGGCAACACTACCTCTGGCCGAAAGAATTCGTGATTCACACCGATCTATCAATCACCTAAACATTTGAAGAACCACACAAGTTGAACAAGAGGCATGCGCGGTGGATGGAGTTCGTGGATACATTCCCATACGTGATTCAATACAAGCAAGCAAAAAAAACATCATGGCCGATGCACTATCTCGAAGATACACTTTGATCTCGACTTTAGATGCCAAGATTCTCGGATTTTGAAATAATCAAAGCAGCCTACGCAACTGATTCTGATTTCCAGGAAGTATTTCTATCTTGTGAAAAATTTGTCTTCGGGAAAATATTTTGGAAGTGATGGTTTCTTGTTTTACGAGAATCGACTTTGCATTCCTAACTCTTCTTTGCGAGATCTTCTTGTTAGGGAAGCACATGAGTGGCGGCTGATGGGACATTTTGGCGTAGCCAAAACACTTTTCTATTGTACAAGACCATTTCTTTTGGCCGCACATGAAACGTATGTGAGAGAATTTGCAGCCGATGCACCACTTGTAAGTTCTCAAAATCCAAAAGCCAAGGCCAAGGTATGTACACTCCTTTACCGATTCCTAGCGCACCATGGACCGACATTTCGATGGACTTTGTGTTAGGTTTGCCTAGGACTAGAAAAGGACGTGATTCGGTCTTTGTAGTGGTTGATAGGTTTTCTAAAATGGCTCATTTCATACCTTGCCATCAGACCGATAATGCATTCTAACATCGCCGACTTGTTCTTTAGGGAGATTGTGCGCTTGCATGGATGCCTAGGACTATAGTCTCGCGATAGGGATACAAAGTTTCTGAGTTTATTTTGGAAGACCTTGTGGTCTAAGTTAGGAACTAAACTTTGTTTCTCTACGACTTGTCATCCGCAAACACAATGGAACAAACCGAGGTGGTCAATAGGACCTTAGGAACTCTTTTGCGGGCTGTGATTAAGAAGAATCTTAAGTCTTGGGAGGATTGCTACCTCATGTAGAATTTGCATATAATCATGCCGTGCATTCTACTACATCTTTTTTCCTTTTTCAGCTTGTTTATGGATTAATCCGCTTACACCTCTTGATCTAACTCCTTTACCTTGAATGAGTGTTTAAGTATGGACAGACAGAAAAAGGCTAAGTCTGTCAGAAAATGCATGACAAAGGCAAAGAAAAATATTGGCATAAGACGGAACAATACCGCAGAATGCTAACAAAGGACGGACCAACGGAGAACGTTTGAACCTGGCGACCAAGTTTGGATCTATTTGAGGAAGGATAGGTTCCCGGAAGAAAGGAAATCCAAACTTTTGCCTCGAGTTGACGGACCATTCACAATTTTGGAGAAAATCAATGACAATGCTTACAAAATTGATCTCCAAGGTAAGTATTCCGTGAATTCTAGTTTTAACATCACTGATATTCTTCCTTTTGTGACAGATGAAGCAGACTTGAGGACAAGTCCTTTTCAAGAGGAGGGGGATGATATGATCATGGGTACGCAAGCCTTGGACGAAGTTCCGGAAGAAGCATTGATCATTCCCGAAGGCCCCATTACGCGTTCAAGGGCACAGAAACTTGCTAGAGCTGTTCGGAAGATACTTGGTGACGTTCATATCAAGGAAGAAGACCGACTTCCACCTTGCTTCTTTATCTCAATATCATTTGTGAGTTCTTCTTGAGGTTGACCGCAAGCTAAGTCGTTGTACTCTTTTTCCTTTACTCGGTTTTGTCCCAATGGGTTTTTCGAGTAGAGGTTTTAACGAGGCAATGATTTATGCTTACATTTTGGTCGGTCCAAACTCAAGAGACTTACATATATATTCGGGTCGGTCCATGGCTGGAATTATACACCTAAAAACGGAAATCAAGGCCACACACACTTAGGGGCATTTTCGCATGGAAGGCCAAGGAGCATTCAATTATTCAACCTTCTTTTATTTCAAGATTCAATGGTCTTTGGATCTAATTAGACTTTGTTATTTTCCATACATTGTTTTTAGTCTTTTCTACAAACAAACTCTTTACATTCTAGTCCTATTTAAACTATGTAATCTTTTTGAGAATAATCCAATCCAATTTTATATCATTTTCTTAAAGAAGTTTCTCTTTGTTCCTTTGTGAACTTTTTCGATCTCTTTGGTGGTTAGCCAAGAAATCATTTCGGTCTTAGGGTTGTTAGCTCTTTGATCACAACCGTTCACTAAGGTGGTTAGCCTTGTGTTCAACCCGACTTCGAGGTGGTTAGCCGACGAGTCACAAGCGTTCCATAGGTGGTTAGCCTACGGTTCAGGTTTACCGAGTGCAGTCCATAGCCCTCGACGCAACCATTCACTTCCCCGCCTTGTTCTACAAGGATTATCTGTAACCAATACCGAACAAGAGTGTGTTCCTTGGGAGATCTTATCAAGATCGTATCAGATTTGGGCCAAACTTAAAAATTCCAAGTAATGCTTGTCGTTCAAAGGATTGATTCTTCGGATTCCAGTCTTTGTAGACAGAATTGTAAGTACGAAGCGAGATTTTGTTGCACGGAACCCTGCAAATCCTATCAGTATTACTGGTTTATTTATTTCAATCCAATGCCCTTCATGCTTCTCCATTCCAGGGAACGTTGGTACATATACTGAAGTAATCATCAACTCCATCTTAGTTCCCTGCATAAGAAAAAGCATCACCAAATTATTATATTGACAGATCTATGTGACTGCATGTTTGCATGTAAAAACATAAAACCTAAGTGAATATCTCTTACCGCATCATCTACTAATACGTAGGACCATTAAGGACCTTCATTGAAAACGGAGTAAGAGTAGGCGCAGAGAATCTTGACTTTAAAACGCCAATATGTTTTGATTCCGTTGGCTCTTTCATTGGCTTCGGCTAGAAGGTTATATCAGGTTTTTTTTTAATTTGTTTTGAGTTCTGTGTGGTTTTTATTGTGTTGCAGAGATAAAATTAGTGGAGAAGAAACGAATTAGTCTATGGAGGTGGAGTGATTAATAGATGGGAAACGGAAAAAAAGAAAACAGAGAAGACGAAGTCTTTAAGATTGGGCGTGACGTTTCATAAAAAAAACGTGGTTCAGCTTATCTAGTTATTTAATATTTTGTTTTTAGGGTTTACAGACTTTTTTAGTGAAGTCTGTAAGTGAATTCTATAAGCGAAGTCTGCAAATGAAGTATGAAAATGATAGAATATAAACTTCATGCACAGACTTCACACACAGACTTCATTCAAAGACTTCATGCTCAGACTTCTTTTATCCTTTTTTCCGATGACAAAAAAAAGTGTGAATTAATGACTTTCTCACTCAATCATTATGTCTGTCAATAATGACTTTGGGATATCGGAAAGGGCAAAGACAAAGTTATTATGAATGGACTGAAAACCCAAGATGGTTCAGTATATATAGTTAGTAAATTTAGGATTTACAAACTTCTCTGGTAAAGTCTGGTAAGAGACTTCGTCTGTGAAGTCTCACAAACCGACTTATCGGACTTCGTTGTCAAAGTCTACAATTTCAAAATATTTTGTAAACTTTCGAAAGATGTCAATTTTTTTGGGTAAAAAATTACAGTTACTAAACAAAAGATAAAACATATATTGCAATAGTTAATTTGGGTAAAAAAAAAATCTCCATCTCTCTTTCTCTTTTGAATCATCAAACATCGCCAGTAATCTCTAAACGCCAACACTCTCTCCGATCGTCGCCGTCATAGGTAATTGATATTCTTCCCTGCGGGAAAACACCAAACTCCCAATCTTTTTCTCTAAGCTGTCTTTCTCCCCGTCGGAAAACACCAAATGACTCTCTCTTTCCCTTTTTCCGAACAGTCGTCCCCGTTGACTATTAGATTTGCTTGTCTCGCCGTCGCCGTCGACAAAACGCCGACTTTATCCCGACCCTATCCGAACCGCCGCCGTCAACTAGGGTTGTTATTCATCACCAAACGACGACTCCCTCTCTCACTCTTTCACCAAACCGTCACCGTGGACTAGGAATTCTCGCCGGAAATCATCATACGACGACACCCTCTCTACAACGAAACCCTCTCTCACTCTTTCTCTGAACCATTTCTTTTTTTTTTGTATCTAATTCCAATTTTTATTTGATTCGCAGATCTGGAAATCACACCGACGAGAAACAACTTCAATTTCTATTCATCTTCCTATTTCATTTTAGTTTAGTCTCTTTGTTTGTCTTTTTTCTGATCTCAGATTTACAATTACTAAAGTGTACGAGATTTCTCCATTGAGGTCTCAAGAACAGACTTCACCGGCAACGTCTCATACACTTTACAGTTATCTAACTCTCAATTTTGTTCTGCTATAACATAGGATTGTAATATGGCTATAAAGCGCGAAATAAATGAATATGAACCGAAGCCATTTTCCACTCAAGCCAGAGTTTTCACCAAGACAATTCACCAAAGACTATGAGCCAGAGCCTGATAAAAGTATAGGCTACTACAACAGAACTCCTAAACTTCTTGAAACTGTCAAGCGTGCACTAACTGAAGACGAATGGGATCAAATTGGACTTCTCCTCTGGGTGTCTTCCTAATGTACCACGAGAAACATATCGCATGGGCATCGAGGCTGATCTACTTTATGCTCGGTTTCCAACTTATATGCTAGAAGAAGCATGAGATTTGGAGTCTAGTTGGAGAAACCCCAGGAAAATTCTCTATTCACGAGTTTGAACACATCACCGGGCTCAACTGCGTATATGTGGAAGATCTTATGACTCTAGATCCTGAGGATGAGGTCACGGATGAGATGAGAAAGTTTTGGGTAAAGCTCGAAGTCGTTGTGGAGAGTGGACCAATCTATGAAGACTTGGTGTCAGCATGTAGAAGCTGTTCTTAGTGGGTTTTGGATGATCGCGTGAGGTTGGACTATCTAGCCATCCTTGCGAGTTGCATTGATGCACACCCTCACCATCATGACATAAATGTAAACCTTGCTAGGTTGGTGATGGATCTGGACAAGTTTGATGCATACCCTTGGGGAAGAGTAGCTTTTAAGATTTTGATTTCTTCTCTGAAGGTTGTGGATATCACTAGGACTTATCACATCAACGAGTTTGTCCAAACGTTGTAGTCTTGGGTTTTCTTTGCTCTACCGGACTTTGCATCAGAGATAAGAGAACCATCCCTGGGTAAACTAACGCCACCTCTACTAGCTTACAAAGGATAAAGGGAGAGGAAAAATCTCAAAAATGATATCCTCAAACAGGTATATTATCAAAGCTCTAATCTGTGTTGTCATCAGAGACTTCTTTCTAGATATTTTATCTGAGACTTCACACATGAAGTCTGTTATGATATTAACTGATCTCCCTCTATTCATTTTTATGTTTGTAGACCACCATTTGCAGTTTTGTCCACAAAGACTTCGAGGAGATGTTCCCACGGTGGGATGATGATGAGGAGGATGAGAAAATTGTCAACATTGTGAAAGCAATGCTTGGACGATTGTCAAGGAATCCTTGAACGTGACAAAAAGAACACTGGCCAGCTTTAGGTGTGTTGCCTTCAAACTACAAGGAAAACAAGGTGAAGGTGAATATGAAGGATGAGCCGGGGCAGGGCATTAAGAGAGAGCTAGAAGCTTCTGATGAGAGTAGTTTGAAGAAAAATCGCATATCCTCTTCTACTAATGACTTTGAGAAGCGCTTATGTGATGCGTTGAAGAGTGTAGTGGATGCTCGACTTAACATGTTAAGCTAAGTTGAATGGGCAGTTGCTTGAATTTGGTATGAAGATTGTCTTACTCACTGATTGCCAAGAGTTTTCAGGCTCTTGTGCACAATTAAACCTATTGTGCTCTAATACCTCAATCCTAAAGGTATGTCGTATGTAGCACTTTAGGTATCGAATCCACAGGGAAGGAAAGATAACACACTAAGAATACAGGAAACTAATCAAGCTAAACGATTGATGTTTTTGGGTTTTTAAGTTATAACTGAAAGTAAATAAATAAGAAACTAAATATACGATGATTAACTAAGCGAATAAGAAACACGAAAGCTAAACAACTTAAACGAAAGACATCAAAATAACAAGAAACATAAAACACAAATGTAATTTCGAATTAAACAAGCAATGCAAAGCAAACTAGCAACTTAAACGGTTGATTTCAAATGATAAAAGAATGGACGCGTTGGAATGAAAAATGATAAAGAAAGAATGATGCTTCAATAAATGACAAATTCAACAAATGATTATGCTTAAACTTATGACATGAATCACTTAACTAGATTAGTCACTCCCGTGGTACTAATCCTTTTGCAAACCGATTTGGTTAGCTAGACTCCCGAATGCAACCAAACGATTAGCAAACAGTGAACTCTAATTCATATTTGTCATCAAATCTTCCTTAAAACTCAACTCCCGTTGGTTAAGGAATAGAAACGCACACATAAATAGTCAGATCGGTTCTCAACACCTTCCGGGTGAGAATCGATCACAAATCTAGAAAACTCTCTTTCGAAGCTCATTTCTAGCTTTAAGAACAATCTATATGTGAAGATAAACAATAATCAAACACTAAACATCACAAATCAAGCATCAAACACCCTAAATCTACCAAACCAACCATCCAAAAGAGGTCTACTCACACATACTCAAATCAAGAAAATAAACCGTAGAAATCAAGATATTGAAGACATAATTCAGATTTTATAAATAATAATGGCAAATCTTTAATACATAAGAGTAGATCAAGGTTTTAAAAACTTAAAAACATGAAAACTAGAGAGAAAATGAAGGAGAAGACTCAGATTGCAGAAAAAAGTCGTCCTCTTTAGTGGTTGCATGATTGAGGCTTTTATAGGTGAGTGGGTTCGCAAGTGAGGAAAAACAGAGAAAATAGTCAAAAATCAGTTGTGAAAATCGACCTTGGGTCGATTTTTGAAGAAAATCGATCGTGGAAATCGACCTTGGGTCGATTTTTGCTCTAAGTGAGTTCTTCAGCCAAATCGCCGATGGTCATGGGAATCGACCGTGGGTCATTTTTGAGGGAAAACCGATCACGGAATTCGACCTTGGGTCGATTTTTGACATGTCGTCACTAAATCGGCCATAACTTTTGAACCACGTATCCAAATGCTCTGAAATTACCTCCATTGGAAAGCTAACTCAATATCCTATGACTTTCATGAAGAGCTCATAAGCTAAATCCAAAGGAAAGGCATTCGTATGACTCGAGCTTTCAAGCATGTTGGATTGACTCTGCATTGACATTTCCTAGCTTTGGTCCAAAATTTGCATCCTTCTTTTCCTTCCATTTCTATGCATATCCTTTGACCCAATCCACTCCTAAACACCTGAATAAACACAAAAAGAAACAAAAAGAAGACACAAAACAACCTAGGACATCTAAAATGCAATGAGACTCAATTGGACCCTAAATCCATGAAAACATCTAAAAAAAACTATACAAAGTTTAGATTGAAACATATGGAAAACAAAGTCTTAAAACATGTAAAATATGGTTTTGTCAACTCCCCCGGACTTGCCTTTGTCTTGTCCTCAAGCAAACAAGAAAAGACAAACCGAAAAAGAGTTTTGAAAGTGGGAACTCAAAACCAAAAGATCTTAGTAAGCATTCGATGTGATCACCTTGAATAATACTAGTACGTTGCAAAAACAAACACTAATCCACTCTAACTCATTCAAGGCTTATCGCAACTCCTAATCTTTTCTCTTAACAACAATGTCTCATCCCTACAAGTTCTCTTAACCAACCCTCACATTCATTTGACTTTCTAAAGGTGCGGTCTCACAAAATTGGCAAGTGATGAAGTCCAATCGTTTTGAAAGAAAGGCTTTTGGCACTTGTTAATCTGAGTGCAAGGAGGTTCATTCTCTTTTTGGGTGACTTACTCTCAAGAAGGAATGTTATATGTAATGCAAAAGCGAGGAAGACTAGAAACAATTTATGCATACAAAGTTAAGCTCACATTGTTCTACCCTCCTAGCAAAGCATTCTACCCGAATAGTGATTCTATTTACTCTTCTTATTCTACTTCATTGAAGCTCATTAAACCTCCAAAGCCTTTTGGCTAGAACGGAAACCTCTTTTTAACCCCATTTTCTTTCCAACTCCAAACTCTAAACTCCTAGAGACTTTTTATTTTCACTCGACCCTTTTCTTTTCTTTTTACTCTCCCTAAACTTTTTATTCTTTCTATTTTTCAAACATGGAGAATGTTTTTCTTTTCTTTTCCTAGGCTCTTTCTTTTAAGTTCTTCTCTAGAATTTCTTTTTCAACCAATGTTTCTATTTCTACCAATCGCATCTCACTTTTCATGAGGTCATGTTCCCCAAACCCAATACCATTCATTCTTTTGATCCCCATCCTAATGCAAGCCTTTTTCTTTGAACAACTTAAACTAGCTCAAAATGAAAGCTAACCTTTGTCGTTCCCATACTTACAAGATTTTACACACAATAACATTATCAAGAAAAAGGCCCTCACTCAATCAAACAACAAAGGGTGGAAAGAAAACGGTTAAGGTAAAAGGTAGGGAACCATTCTAAAGATGAGAATGGCCACTCGGGTTATTAGAGAGTGTAAAAAGTGGATAAGATAACCCGAGTGTTTTCTTTGAACCATAGTTATGTATCACAAGCCCATAAGCGAGAAGATTAAATTCATTTAAGTCCAATATCAAAGGGGTTGATTTCAAATTAAACAAGTAATTACAAGATAATGAGTTAAGAGTAGAGAGATTCAAAGCAAAGACATACAAGTTTCAAAAAAAAGTTGTTCAAGCAACATGATTAATATTACTAAGGTATCACATCGAGTTCTAAACTAAGCTTTAGTGGTTTCTATCATTGTTCCCTATGCATATGCAATGCAGTCCTATATGATCTAGAAATGAGTGATCAAGTCAAGTCTAGAATGCACATGGACTAATGCAAACTACAATTGAAATACACAATGCAATGACTCAAGAAAATCAAAATAAGACAAAATACACAATGTCAAAACACAAGAACCTCTCCCCCGGACTGAAATCACACCGTCTCGGTGTGAATTGAGCTAAAGAGAGAGTAAAACAAACACAGACAAAAACAAAAACGAAAAATGGTATATACAAAGGAAAAAGTTAGTGGTACCTGGAGTGGAGTGGATTCACGAGGAAGAAGCATTGTGCGTTGAAGCTTACGGAGTTGGAGCATTGCATCCGTCCCATTTTATTCACCCTTATTGCACTTACAAAAATATGAAAAACAAATTTATCAAACCAAAAAGGCATAAAAACAAGAAGTAAATGATAGGATTGCTTGTTTTATGTCTCTAGCATTGACGAGGGATAGGATTGGGGGAGTCCCCAATGGCGCGTTTAACATCTCTAGCTTGACGGTTGTTTCTTCTTATTTACTCTTCTCCTGAATGTTTCTTTGAATCACCTCTTCCTGCAAATACACAGCACACATAAAACACACTTAAAATGGTTTCTACAAAATATAACAAGTTCATAACAAAACATATGTACAATGATACATAGGGAATGCCTCCCTATAGCGCTTGTTTTACGTCGCTAAGCTTGACGTCCTTTTTCTTTTAGGCTTTTTGGAGATCCGAAAGGGAAACCGTCGAGGTTGAACGTGTTACACCAATCGAAGTTGATGAAATGATTTTTGAAGGGAGGTCTTGTATCTTTTCTCGGTACCTTCAAAACTCGGGATTGAGTTTGGCCTTGAGGCTCGCAAAAGGTTTGTAAAATCCCTTACACTTCAGCTTATACTCAATTTCTCCATCTATTAGTCTTAAAGGATGTAAGCTCATATTGTTAGAAGATGAAGCAAGTAGGGAGGGTGGATTTCTTTTCACTTTCATCTTGTTTCTTTCCAAGAACTTTCTTAACCTTCCCAAACTTCACATCCTTAGCATTTCTTTCACGCTCATCAAACAAGGAGTGTAAGCAATCACCACTAAGATTTCTTCATCTAGCTTTCGAGCTTTGCTATTCTTCACATCCACAACTTTGATCTTCTCGTTGGTCTTTTAATTTCATAACCTCTTCATTAGTAATTGTTCTGCAAAAACCTTATCGAGGAAGGTTTGATTGGATAAGAGACTTTGGTATTTACGCGGTGAAGAATCATCTCTTATTTCACAAAATCGATGCTTGCTCCCAGCGGTGTTGAGAAACGGCAATTCCTATGATTAGAGGGAACTTGTGGGTTCTTTTCATCTCTACCACCATCAAATCTGTCGGGATTGTGTAATCACCAACCTTGAGTGGGTAATCTTCAATTATACCAAGTGGAGATTTCGAAGAAGCGTCTCCAAACATGATGGGAGAGTTGTGTTGTTTCATATCCTTGATCCTAATCTCTTCACCATCTCGAATGATATCACATTCATGCTTGCACCCGAGCACATAAAGCATCCTTAATCTCCACTTCACCAAGTGAGCATGTTAAAGAGAATGTACCCGGATTTCCAAGCTTGGAAATAGACTTTGGCCTCAAGTGTTGTTTTGTGCTTGGCGGTCAAACGCTTCTATAATCTCTTCTACTTTATCTCGGTTTGCAAGAATGCCCTTTGACGAACTCCTTGTATTTTTGGGATTTGAGACAAGTCATCAACATAGGGTAGTGGTACTCCAGCTCTATTCATACTAGCTTTGAAGCTTTGAAAGGACTTTCTTTTGAGACTTGGTAAGAAATTCTACCGGGGAAACGGAAGTGGAGGTTCATGAGGAGGTGTTTCAAACTCAACATTCTTTCTCAGTGATGTCCCTTGACTTCACTTCCTTCTTTCTTTCTCCCTTAACCGCTTTTAGGTCATTCAAAACAGCTTCAGTTTCATGTTCTTTTCTTTTGGATTGGTTTGTCCGTGACTTGGTCTGGATGATCGGTTGCTCACCGTTCCGCTCTTTCCAATCGTCTACCCACCAACAGTGCAGACCGATCGTTTGGAAATTTTCATCTTTTGGGCTAAAATGCCGAATAGTTTCCGAATTCGGTATCAAACCGATTTTGCCTCACCGATCGTCAGTACCATCAGTTTCAGACTGATTCATCATCCCATTTCGTCATTTGTTCTTTCTTTCTTCATCTTTTCCATCAACATCAATCTCAACTTGAATTTCTCTAGCAGCTACAACCTCTTCACCTTCAGACCATGAAGAAGTCTAGAGATCTCTTCGATTACCTTTTCATTCTCATCCATATTTCAAATATCAAGAAGATAGCATTGCAAAAATCCTTGGATTAGCTATGGCTTTACCCGGTAAAGTTCCTTTCGGTCCTTGGGAAGTAGAAGCAACTTGAGCAACTTGGTTTTCTAACCCCTTCACATGAGTGGTTAGTTGTTCGAATTTAGCATCAAGTCATTGTACGCTCCATCCACCTTGTTGTGAATCTCACCCACTTTCTGGCTCAACTCGATTGAACCATTAGCTTGTCCAACTAATAGTTGTTGAAGCATACTCTTCATGTCTTGGTCTTGAGGTTGAGACGTAGTAGCTTGGAGTTGTGTTTTAACCTTGTTGAACGTTAGGAACGAATGATGCTTTATTCTGAAAACCACCTTGATTTCCTTGATATCCACCTTGGTTGTTTTTGGATTGTTGCTTGGGTACAAAAACCTTGGTTGTTGAAAATTCTGTTGGAATCCTTGGCCTAGTCTTTGGTTGTTTGATGGGTTGAAAGGTCTTGGTGGATAACTTTGTCCTTGTTGCTGAAAGTTGGGGTTGTAGTATTGTTATAACCGCCTTGGTAACCACCTTGATGTCCTACGAAATTCATTCTTCTTTCGCTTCATGGCAGTTCTCTATACCCACTTCTTTACCAGCTGACCCATATTCAAACTCTCCCACAAAGTTAACGGATCTCTTCGTAGCTAGGTAAGACCTTATCCATCTTTTCATGGAGAGCTTTGATCTCCTTGCTTCTCTGATCTTCTCCACTCCCTCGTGGAGCTCTATCGTAGTCCTCACCGTAATTTCCCATCGCTCTGAGCCAAATTCTCAATGAGTTGCATTCCTTCGTCCACGTTTTTCCCTAGAGATTCCCGTTACTTGCTGTGTCAAGTAACATCCTTATCCTAGAGGACAACTCCTCGATAGAATGTGCTTAGTAAAGATTCGTTTGAAAACCCATTGATGAGGGCACTTGTTTGTGTACCCCTTAAAACGTTCCAAGCTTCGCTGAAGCTCTCGTTGTTCTTTTGAGCAAAGCTAGATATGTCGTTTCTAAGCTTAGCCGTTCTTGAGGTTGAGAAGAATTTTCCAAGAACTTTCTCTTGCAATCATCCATGTGGTGATGGATCCAGTAGGTAAGCTCTTCTCCCACAGCTTTGCCTTATCCCCTAAAGAGAAAAGGGAATAATCTCAGCTTAAACGCTCCTCAGAGATGCCGTTTATCTTTGTCAGCCGCACACGTCATTGAAGTTGTCTAGCATGATCTAGAGGATCTTCAACTGCTAGCCCATGAAATTTGTTCCCCTGAACCATGTTGATCAAGCTAGCTTTTATCTCAAAATGTTTGTTCTCAAACCGGCGGCTGCATGAATACCGCTGCGGTTGCGTGTTGCTTGAGGTGCGTCAAACGCCCCTATTCACTCTCTTGTAGTCTGGCTGCGTGGACAGGCGGGTTCATATGAATCGCCGCTCCTTGAATTTCTTCCTCATCGTTTGGAAATTATCTCCCATATTCAACCCAAGTGTTCGTGCAAGTCTCTCTCTCTCTCTTCTAGCTCGGGTTGTTGACTCGTTCTAGTCTTCGTATGTCAGGAACCAACTCAACCAAGTTTTTGTTGGTCCTTGGCTTCTCAGGCTTTCATACACCTTCAAGAAAGAGGAAAGAACAGAACACGGTTAGATGGTACGAAAAATAAAAAAATTTAGACTCGGTAGAATCCAAATCCTAATGGCTATGCTATGCCTTCCCCGGCAACGGCGGCGCAAATTGATTGCCAAGAGTTTTCAGGCTCTTGTGCACAATTAAACCTATTGTGCTCTAATACCTCAATCTAAAGTATGTCGTATGTAGCACTTTAGGTATGATGATCCACAGGGAAGGAAGATAACACACTAGAATAACAGGAAACTAATCAAGCTAAACGATTGATGTTTTTGGGTTTTTAAGTTATAACTGAAAGTAAATAAATAAGAAACTAAATATACGATGATTAACTAAGCGAATAAGAAACACGAAAGCTAAACAACTTAAAAAAAAAGACATCAAATAACAAGAAAATAAAAAAACACAAATGTAATTTCGAATTAAACAAGCAATGCCAAAGCAAACTAGCAACTTAACGGTTGATTTACAAATTGTAAAAGAGATGGACGGTTGGAATGGCAAACGATAAAGAATGAATGATGCTTCAATAAATGACAAATTCAACAAATGATTATGCTTAAACTTATGACATGAATCACTTAAATAGATTAGTCCACTCCCGTGGTACTAATCCTTTTATAAATCGATTAAGAAGCTAGACTTCCGAATGCTCAAAACCGATTCATAAACAATGAACACTAATTCATATTTGTCATCAAATCTTCCTTAAAACTCAACTCCCGTTGGTTAAGGAATAGAAACGCACACATAAATAGGTCAGATCGGTTCTCAACACCTTCCGGGTGAGAATCGATCACAAATCTAGAAAACTCTCTTTCGAAGCTCATTTCTAGCTTTAAGAACAATCTATATGTGAAGATAAACAATAATCAAACACTAAACATCACAAATCAAGCATCAAACACCCTAAATCTACCAAACCAACCATCCAAAAGAGGTCTACTCACACATACTCAAATCAAGAAAATAAACCGTAGAATGCAAGATATTGAAGACATAATTCAGATTTTATAAATAAAAATGGCAAATCTTTAATACATAAGAGTAGATCAAGGTTTTAAAAACTTAAAAACATGAAAACTAGAGAGAAAATGAAGGAGAAGACTCAGAGTGCAGAAAAAAGTCGTCCTCTTTAGTGGTTGCATGATTTGAGGCTTTTATAGGTGAGTGGGTTCGCAAGTGGAGAAAACAGAGAAAATAGTCAAAAATCAGTTGTGAAAATCGACCTTGGGTCGATTTTTGAAGAAAATCGATCGTGGAAATCGACCCAAGGTCGATTTTTGCTCTAAGTGAGTTCTTCAGCCAAATCGCCGAGTGGTCATGGGAATCGACCGTGGGTCGATTTTTGAGGGAAAACCGATCACGGAATTCGACCTTGGGTCGATTTTTGTCCAAAGAAGAGAGAGAATAGAAAACTATAAAAAAAGGTATTGGTCCCCTTTCTTCTCTCTTGCGTCGTCGCTTTCTCCTCTTTTCGATATTTTTTTTTCTTTTTTTCTCTTTTTTTACCAATCTCCCTTCACACGCTTTACTTTTTTTTTTTTGCCATTCTCCCTTCTCACGCATTTTTTTGTAGTGTTGGGAGGAAGGAAGAACAAGTAGGCATTTTTATTCTCCTTTTATTTATTTTAAATATAAATATATATATGTTGCCATCTTTCTCTTTATCTCGTGCATCCGGTTCACGTGCATGTGAAACTTGGCTGATTTGAGTTTATCGGAAGGCTTGATTTTTGGGGAGGAGTTAGAGTTCAATGAGTGGTTCTTGGTGATTGGTTGGTGTTTGAGAAGACGGCGAGACAGTTGGTGTTCACCCGGTCTGGTCCGGCGCGACAACATACTCGGTTAGACACGACAAACTTTGGTGTGGCGGACTCGGTTCGTCGCAGTGACTCGGCAACTCGGTGACGCGTTTACTCGGCGACTCGGTGATGCGTTGACTCGGTGACTCGGCGACTTGGCAACTCGGCGACTCGGTGACTCGTTGACTCGGCGATTCGGTGCAGCAATTTAGCCGGCGAGCTCAGCGAGGTGGGTCAGTGTTTATGATGGCGAGTTATCCAGATTATTTGAGCGACGAGCCTCTTGTGAGCGGGTTGGAGTCTTATGAAGTGTCGGAGAGTCGTAAAATGTGAGCCGGAGAGTCGTGATAATGAGTCATCAATTCTACGCATGTAGAAGCTGGCTCTTTGGTGGAAAGAGTGGATGAGACGATGACTAATGACTTTATCGAGAATCGGGGAATCGTTCTAAGACTTTAGGCAGAATCTGCTAGGTTCGCCTTTCCGCCGGATTGTGGGCCCTCGAAGGTTTCTCATAGTCGTTAGAAGATGTGTTCTTTAGAAGCGGCGCGCCAGACGGGCTTGAGATCATGGTTCATAAGGGGAACCGTCGCCCATGGACTCCGCCGAGGGTGTACATATGTCTGTACAAATATTTTTTTACTGAGTGTGGGCTTCGCTTCCCGCTCCTCGACTTTTTGACGCGGTTTTGTCTTTGTCGTAAGATTGCGATCTTGCAGCTTACTGTTGGTGCGATTCTTAATGCGGTGAGCCTTACGATTCTGACTGCTGACATTTGTGCGGATATCGACATTAACTTCCTAGAGGACACGACTATCTTCCGGGGAGTGAAAGAGAGTCCTGATTTTTTATGCAAGTGCTAACCCATCCATAAACATTGTTGCTGGTGCTCGGTTAAGAATTCGGGATTGGCAGTGTCCTTATTTCTTTGTCAAAATTAGTGAGCTCTCTGTAGAGAGACCCGATATGACATATAGGGCTGAGTGGAATATGTGTCCTGGTAGATCTTTTATTGCTTTGCCACGAGCTTTATGTACCAATATGGGCTTTTAACATTTTTTGTTTCCTTGTTTTGCAATTTCACCTGTCTGCTTGCTTAAATATCTAGACAATAATATCGAGAACGTCAAGAAGATCCGGCAGAGAAGTGCTTCGTGGTGGCCTGACGTACTTAGTGTTCTCGCTCAACAGGACTCCATCTACTCTGGTATGTCTCTTCTCTTTTAGTTATCTTGAAACACCTCGCGAGCTGCCTCCTTACTCTTACTTTGGATCGTTTTTCTAGATTTTCCGTTTAGAGCAAGGATAGAGAAAGTTTCTTGCCAGCTTCCGAAATATGTCGATGAGCTGAGGAAAATTCGTGCTTTGTCTAGCTCACAGACTGCAAGAGCTTCTGGGGGCATCGCTGGGCCGCCTCCAGCAGGAGTTGGAAGTGATCCAGGCGACGGAGCCGTGGAGGATGTTAAAGTTGTGCTGGCTCGTGGAAGGAAGGCACCATCTGTTGCAGCAAAGGATGTTGGGGCTTCGGGGGCGACCGGTGCGGAAGCCGAGGAAGGCCTAACTTGTGTAGGGAAGAGGCTGCCGCGCGGCGAGGCACTAGATGATAATGCGGCTGCTACCAAGAAGTCTAGGCAAGAGGACCAAGTCTCTTTTTATGGCTCCCCCGTACATGGCTTTGTGTTTCGCTATATATCTCGCGACACGCCCTTGTTGACGATCCCGAGGCTTGTTATGATTTTGTTTGTCCGATTCAGGGGGTTCTTACTGATCCTTCTCTCCCGCGAAATCTTGTGGAGGCTGACGCGTACTGAGACTGGGCTCAGCAGTTGTGTCAGGTTTGTTATATCTGCCTAATGATTTTTTTTATTATTATTCTTGCTCTGTGAGGCTTGTGAATTTAGTTAGTTATTTTTCAGACTATATCTACGACGAATCATCTTGCTACCTTGTACGAGCGCCGATGACATCGTGAAGAGCCAGATGCGCGCTCTGACACAGCCAAGGAGGCTCTGTCTGCAGAAATCTCAGCTGAAAAGGAGAAGGCGGCTATTATGGGTGAGCAGGTCTCGTCACTAACAGCTTCACTTGGTGACTGTGTGGCAAAGTTGGTGGAGCTGCGGAAGAAGCATGACTCCGAGATGATGAGGTTGAGAAAAGTTTGGGACGAGGCTATCGCATCAGAGAAAGGAAGAATTCGTGAGCTAGGTGTGTAACGTGCTCGTCGAGAGGTTGAAGAAGTATGTAGATAACAATGCAGTGAAAGTCCCTCTTTTAACTCTTAGCCAGATTTTGGGAACGATGGACTGCCTTCACGAGTTGATAAAGCAGGGGGTCGTTGTTCCCAAAGAGAAGCTTCAAAAGTTGGAGTCGGACAAAGAGTTATGGGAGAATAAGATTACCGAGATGAGTATCATCGATTTGGAGGCAGGTGATCTCAAGGAGCCTACGCCTCTTGGACACAGTTCTTTGATGGGTGCCTCGCGGTCTGCGGAACAGTCTGGTCATGTCAAGGATGGACCTGGTTGCTGTCGTTCCAATGGCTAGAGACTTTAAGAACTTTTTTCTTTTCGTTTTTTTTTTCTTATGCCATTTGCGATTAGACGTTGATGTTTTTGATCTTTTCTTAAGTTGATGTTTTAGATCTTTTCTTGATTTGTTTGAACCTTCATCATTTAATTCAGAATTCTTTCAGACTCAAGATTGTCTTCCATTTTATGTTTACTTTCTGATTAATTGTGAGACTAAGCTCTATTTTTGAATAAGTGCGAGGCTAAGCTTGGCTTAGCTTGGCTTCTACGAGGCAAAGCTCGACTTTTGTCACGCAAAGCTCAGCTTTGATTAAAAACGCAAGGCAAAGCTTGGCTTTTGGTTCTTATTTGTCTTCTGATCTACCAATCTTGCGAGCATGAGTCATCAGGAATCGAGTTTTTCATCTTACGATTTCTTCTAGATGTAAGACCGGTCTTAGTTCAGATGTGTTTTGGTGCGAACCAAAGCTCAACTTTGATTCTTCGTGCAAGGTTTTCCTCAGCTAACGGACAAGGTCCTGGGAAATTTTCTTTGGCGTTTAAACTTGTTTTCGAAGCATATTTTGGCGCAAGACGTGTCTTGACTTATCCTATATATACATGAACCAAAAATCAGAGTTTGATATGTAACAAGTATGCAAAACGAGCTTGCTATACTTAGGTGCAAGCGTGGTGCCCGGCTTACCCTGTAGGTGCTTCAAGCAAACCATAGTTCGTGTTACAAAGAAGAAGCTTGGCTGGGCGAGTTTTTTTTTTTTGGGCAGTTTCGTCGTTCTTCATTCGCAGCGTCAGGCTGTTTCGGTGGTCTTCGGTCTTTGAGCTTCGGGACTCAGTAGTAGTATCGCTTTAAATGGAGGGAGTTTTACGAGCGAGGGATTGGTGTTCCTCTCATTGTCGAAAGTTCGTAGACGCTGGGTTTAACGATCTTCGTAATGATGCATGGTCCTTCCCATCGAGCCCCCAGTTTTTCAGCGTTTGCTTCGGCGGTGTTTTCGAAAACTTTCCTTAAGCCAAGATCTCCTTCTGTGAAGTGTGTGTTCCACACTTTCTTGTTGTAGAGTTTGGCTGTGGCGTTTTTATAGCTTTGGATTCAGAGCAGGGCTTTGTCTCGTTTTTTTTCAAGGAGGAGTTGGTCGTTGAGCTCTGGATTGTGGATGAGCATTGGTCGACGGATTTGGGATGCTGACTTTCGACGGAGCTATTGCTTCTAATCCATAAGCTAGAGAGAATGGTGTTCGTCCAGTCGCTCGACGTGGGGTGGTTCTGTGCGACCAAAGGACACCGTCTAATTTGATGGTCCGACAATGTCCATCGCCCACCTCATGAAATGATACAGTGCCATATCAGTTTAGAGAATTTCGGTTGGCCTATGGATTATAGGAGCATGGCGTTGGCACTTCTCGCAACGAGCGACAAACTTGTTGCAATCTGAGATCATGGTCGGTCAGTAGTGGTTGTGTTTACAAATTTTGAGTGCTAGAGTTTGGCCTCCTGAGTGGTTGCTTCAGGCGCCCTCGTGTACTTCTCCTATGACTTGGATGGTTTTGTCGCCTTGAATGCAAGTGAGTAACACTCCCGTAGCGCTCCTTCGAAATAGGCTATCTTTTATAAGCGTATAGTGGGCACTGCGAGTTTGAAAATGTCGTGCTGCCCATTTTTTTAGAGGTACCATGTCGTCGACGATATAGTTGCCAATTTTGTTAATCCATTTATCTGTTATTGAGTTATCCGCTGCATTTAAATCTTTGTCAGCGAGAATATCATCAAAAACAGCGAACGTTGTTGCAGGTAGCTTGACTGTGGGTGGTTTAGCGACGTCAATGCTTGGCTTATCAATGCTCTCAACTGGTATGACACCGTATGACGAAGGTCAGGATCTAAAGTTGACGCTAGTGTGGCTAATGCGTCAGCAGGTGCATTGTCACTTCTTGAGATCTTCTCAAGCTCGAAGGACTCAAAGTGTGTTGACAGTTCGCGGACTATCTTGAGGTAAGAATACATTCGCTCGGTTTTCGTCTCGTAGTCTCCGCTGAACAGATTGGCAACGAGTTGGGAGTCACAGTATGCTTGAATTCGTTTTGCCTCGATTCCTTGAGCAAGACGTAACCCAGCGATGAGTGCTCCACACTCAGCCTCATTTTTTGATACCGGGAAGGCTAAGCGGAAGGACTGTTCGAGTACTTCTCTTGTTGGTAATTGCAATCGTATGCCAATTCCAGAGCCTAGTTTTGATGATGCTTCATCTACGTGCAAAACCCATTTTTCTATTGCTGGGAAGCTTTCGGAGATTTCGGGAGAAATTTCGACGAGGAAATCAGCCAGGATCTGAGACTTTGCGCTCGTCCAATTTTTGATATCATACTCCCTTAGTTCGATGGCCCACTTAGCAAGTCTTCCTGATTGGGTTGGACTATGCAAAATTGTACGCAATGGTTGGTTTGTTGGAACTGCAATGGTGTGTGACAAGAAGTAGGGGCGCAGCTTTTGTTTGGATATAACGACTACAAAGGCGAGTTTCTCTAGGGTCAGGTATCGTAGTTCTGCTCCATCGAGTGTTTTTCTCATGTAAAATATCGAGCATTGCTCTCCCTGGTCTTTTTTGACGAGCACGCCACTAACAGCTGAGCTGGAGACAGATATGTAAAGATATAACGTTTCACCTTCGTCTGGTTTTGCTAACATCGGCGGAGTTGAAAGATATTGTTTGAGTTGTTTGAAGGCGGCTTCACACCTTTCGTCCCACTCGAATTGTTTGTTTGTACGTAGCAACTGATAGAACAAAAGGCATTTATCGGTTGATCTTGATATGAAACGATTTAATCCCGCGATACATCTTGTAAATTTTTGAACCTCGCGAGTGTTCCTGAGGAGGGGAGGTCGATGATAGCGGCTATTTTCTTTGGGTTGGCTTCGATGCCTAATTTAGTAACGAGATATCAGAGGAACTCGCCTGATGTTACTCTGAATGTACACTTGGTTGGATTTAGCTTCATGTTGTATTTGTTGAGGACAACAAAACACTCTCGTAGGTGGCTTATGTGATCTTCTGTGCGGGGTGATTTGACGAGCATATCATCGATGTAAACTTCCATTGTTTTGACAAGCTGACTAGCGAACATCTGGTTTACTAGACGTTATTACGTTGCTCATGCGCTTTTGAGTCCGAACGGCAAGACCTTATAGCAGTAAGTACCTCTGTCTGTGATAAACGCCGTCTTCTCGCGATCGTCCCTGTGCATTAGGATCTGGTTATAACCGGAAAATGCATCCATGAAAGATAATAGTTCGTTCCGGGGTGTTGCTTTGACAAGCTGATCGATATGCAGAAGAGGAAAAATATCTTTAGGGCACGCCTTATTTAGATCGGTAAAGTCTATGCTCATCCGCCATTTCCCGTTCTTTTTCTTGACTACCACAGGATTGGCTAACCAGTCAGGGTACTTCACTTCATTCATTGAACCAGCGTCGAGAAGTTTGTCGACTTCTTTGTTTACATCGGTTGCTCGGTCGGGACCAAGCTTGCGACATTTCTGCTTGACTGGTTTGTAAGTCGGGTCGACGTTTAGTTCGTGGCTAGCGATTACTGGATTGATACCTATAATATATTTAATTGACCACGCGAAAGTGGCCACATTTTGACGGAGGAACTGGATGAGCTCTTCCTTTATGTTTTGAGTTATATCGACACCGATATTGATACAACACTCGGGATTGTTCTCGTCAGTGTTAACTTGGACGATGTTGCAACTTTTTTGAGCGAGATCATAGGTGTTGGCGTTGTCGAGCTCTGTATCTCCCTTCTTTAATTGCTATAAGTTTTTAGCACTTCGCATTTTTTGTTCGACAAGGAAACATGTACGAGCTGCGTGTTGGTTACCTCGTATCGTTTGAATTCCTTGGGGTGAAGGAAACTTTACACACTGGTGATAAGTTGACACAACTTCTTTTATCTTGTGCAACCATGGGGTTCCGAGGATGACATTGTAAACCACGGGCCTGTCGACAACCACAAAGTTCACCCATGCTATAACGCCCCCTGCATACATCGGCAGCGTGATGTTGCCAACGATCATAAACGAGTCCCCATCAAAGCCGGTCAGCTCTTGAGTCTCGGGTTTTACGGTGCGAACATTGATTTGCATCTTCTGCAGAACGTCTTTGAACAAGACATTTTTGGAGCTCCCGGTGTCAATTTAAACTTGCGTCAACCCGTTCTCTCCGATAATTACCTCAAACACAAGCGGATCTTTATGGACTTCCGAAAGTCTGTTGGGATCGTCTTTGGTGAATAAAATTTCTTTCGAGTGTTGATGTGCTAATGTATCTCTCCTTGGGTAAATCTTTTGCAACTCTGCTTTGTGCATGTAGTCCTTGATTGATCACACAGAGTCGTGACACGAATTTAGCCTCCCATTGTCATGTTGATCCGGCATCTTGGAGCTACTACGTCGTCTTCCTCCCTTGGCTCATCCCTAGCGCGTTTTGGTTCGCCATCTCGAGTGTCGTCAGATCAACATATGTTGTTGTTACGGCCTTGAAATTGTCAGAACAACGATCACGAGCAGCGGACTTTGGCGGATCAACTCTTACGTCACCATTTTTGTATTTTGTGAGAAGTATAGCCTCTAGTGAACAAAAATCTTTGGTAGTACGGCCAGGGCATTTGTGGAAATCGCAAAATAGCTCAGAGTCCTTGATTTCGTCGTTGCAATAATAATTGTTCCATCCTTTAGGTCGCGCGTCTGAACTTCTGACTTGGTAAGCTGACGCCTTCTTTCTGATGGTTTCTTTGTACCCTTGGTCGTAGTGTTGACGACATTTGATGTACTCGTCCTTTGATTTTTCCTTCGAGATTGTCGGTTTGGGGGAATTGTGACATTTCGCATGGATTGCTTTATCTTCTTCGATTGCGATGTGCCTGCCGGCACGTTGAATTGCGTCTTCTAGCATGTCTTGTTGATTAAGCATTAGATCTTTGCGGAACCGAGAGTCGTGCCATAGGGTATTCTGTAAAGCGGCGATAGCAGCATTGTCGAGTACGACCACGTTAGAGATGACGGCTTTGAAACTTCCGATGAAGGTGTGTAGGGGTTCTTTATCGCCTTGTGCCATGGTCCACAAGTCAGCATTTGACATTCCCTTTTCAATGTACATCGAGTAATGCTTCATGAACGCCTTGGAGAGTTGGTCGAAGTTGTCGATTGAATTGGCTTTAAGCCTAGAAAACCAGTTTAGTGCGGGACCGCTTAGGTGTTCAATGAATAACCGGCAGCTACCAGCTACGTGGTTAAAGGTTGTCAGGAATCTTGCTGGATCCGAGTTTTCTTTGTAACTTTGCAGTTCCACCTTCCCGCTATGCTTAACGTGGACACCAGATATACGTGAGGTAAAGGGTGATCGTCGGGTTCTTTTAATACCTTCTCTAATTTTGGCGCCAAACTAATCGCGCAGTGCATTTTAGAAGTCATGTCGCGAAGCGTCGTCTTCATGTGCTCAAGTTCACGATCGTGCGTGTCGTCGGGATTGTCTTCACTCAACTGTCTTCTCTGCGCGCGTTCGTCGATTGATCAGACAATGATTGAGGATGCTCGGTGGTTTCTTAATCTCTCTGGGTCCAGAGTTTGCCGCGGTTGAATGGCAGGTTTGGTGTTGCGCTGCCTCGTACTTCAACCCCTTAAAGTTCTATGTTGGGTTCGGGAGACTTCATGTGCTACCGTGATGTCATCAAGTCTTTCGTTTATCCTCTCCTCATGTCGGTCTAGTCAATTGAGGATGGTCTGCATCAAACCGTCAAGTCTAGGTCTATTTTCTGCGACTTTGTTAGGTTCCATGTTCAAGGCTGGTCTAGTTCCACGAAATGCAGCATTTGTGGTAATTAGTAGGTTGGTGCAAGTTTGAGCGGCTGTAAGAGCATAGGGGTTGCCAGGGAGACTTCCACGTTGTCGGCGGCGGCCCATTGAAGGTTGGCAGTGGCTCGCGGCTAAGATGGCGGTGGAGCATGTCGTTGGTCTTGTTGCTCAGCAAGTTCGTTAGGATTCGCGATTGCAGTAGTTTGATGCAGATGAATTATACCACTTCCTATAGAGCTTTAATATTTGCACAACAATTGGTGAGAGGAACAATGGAAGATGGATATGAGCAACTGCCGTCTTATCTCTATCGCATCGGGCTAGCCAATCTCGGAACCGTCACTAATCTTGTGGTTGATAATCAAAACAAATTCAAATATCTGTTTATGGCTCTTGGAGCCTCTATTACCGGTTTTCAGTTTCTGAGAAGAGTTATGGTGGTGGATGGGTGTCATCTACCGGAGTAGTATGACAGTGTTCTGCTAGTGGCTTGTGGCCAGGACGAGAATATCTAAATATTTCCACTAGCTTTTGCTATTGTAGACTCTAAAAATGATGAATCATGGCAATGGTTTTTCACCAAGTTGAGTGGGTCTCCGATCAATTTCCTTTGGTCATAGTGTCCGACAGGCACGCCTCGATTAAGAATGTCATTGATGCCATGGGCAACAAGAGAGATATGTTATTATCACCTACAGAATAACATAGTCATGAAGTACAAGGGAAAGCATCTTATGTACTTGTTGAGAGGATTATGATTTTAACAGATACATGGACGCCTTACAAGACATGAAGCCCGAGCTTGTAGCTTGCTTGAAGAATGCATATGTGAATCTATGGGCCTGCGTTCATTTTCCAGTAGAATGGTACAACATACAAACGAGCAACATTGCTGAATCTATAAACTCTGCACTTAAGCCAACTCGAGGATTTCCCATACCATTTCTTTTGAAATTCATACGAGAGAAGCTAGGAAGATGATATTTTAAAAGGCGAGAAGACGCTATGAGTCTCACAATAAAACATAGCAAGGGAGTTGAATATTTGCTAATTATTCATGAGCATTATGCTGACCAAATGACTGTCAAGCGCATCGACGGTTGTCGATTTCACGTGACGCGAGGACATAGAGATTGTATCGTTGATTTCCAACATCGAACATGTGGATGTGGTGTGTATGATGTTGAGAAAATACCTTGCTCGCATGCTATTGCTGCTACTCCTGAGCTTAAAATGGATGTGGACGCTCTCATATGCCCATCATACACAAAATAATATTTGTATGCAACGTACGCAAGTAACATTTTACCCAAAACTGTCGATATCAAAGAGCCTGAGTTTGTCAAAGTTTTCCCTCCACTATTCAGACGTCCTCCTGGAAGGTAGAGGAAGTCAAGGTGGCAAAAGTGGCTTGAAATCGCAAGAGAGACTACGCTAAAACCACAGAAGGCTCACAAGCCATATAGTTATTTAAAATGCAGGTAACCTGGACATCTCGCGATAACTGTGTAAATTAAAATATTTGGTTGTGATAATTGATCTATATTTATATGGCTCAGGGCATTTTTGAGGGGTCTGTGTTTTTTTATGTTACTTAAGAGTTTCAAGGTTGAGGGGAAAGTATAAGTCTGCTCTTAAAGTCTCCCAGAGAAGTCTTAACTAGGAGTTCAGTTGCATATGAAGTATTTAGTAGAAGCCTGCACTTGAAGTCTCCCAGAGAAGTCTTTAACTAGGAGTTCAGTACGCAGATGAAATCTCAAGTTGAAGTATGTACTTGAAGTCTCTAATTGGGTGTTCACTACGAAGATGAGGTCTCTAAGTGAAGTGTACTCTTGAAGTATCTTGGAGAAGTCTCTAACTAGTTGTTTGAGTCCCTATATGAAGTATCCACGCGAAGTCTACTTTTGAAGTCTCCTTTTGAAATTTTTACTTATAATAATTATGACTAGTTTGTTTTTGTATTTTTGTGGTTTTCTAACTTTTTATTTCATTTAACAAAATCAAGGTTCCAATCATAGATAACAGTTTAGGGTTTAGGGTTTGGCGGTTAAACTTTTAGATTAAAAATTAAAAAATAATAAGAACTTAATATAAAAATATTAAAAATATACGATAATTATAGTTAGAAACACACGAAGTCCAAAAGATAATAAACATAAATACAAAAAACCCTCTGTTTCAGAGAAATTAAAGGATCAAGTGCTTTTTGATCCTCTGGCAAAAGATCGAGTCATATCTCGTGCCTTCTCATTGAAACAGCCCCGATCAGTAGACTTGAGAAATAGATTCCACAAACTTATCTCCTTCACCCAAATAAAGCTCAGTCAAAATCTTCACAAGAACCTCTAATAATGTGGTTATGTTGTTTACGGGGCTCTAGTAATCAAGTAGGAGCATCTTCAGGAGGATATTCCCATGATCCATGACATTACGGTGGTAGATCGCGGTGTTGAAACCAACCTACTTTAACCATATGAACCATCACGATATTTAAAGAATCAATTACATGAAAAGGACTTATTCTAATGTAGTTTACGAACGAAATAGATTGGGCAATAGATTCCATGAATGAAATTAAACATTCCCTGTGTGTCCCTATGTGTTTTACTAATTATTAAATATGTGTGCATTCCCTAAGTTCCATTTGTGTAACTGGAATATGATCAAAACTTACATGTGGGGGTTTCAGCGGGTACTCTGTCAGATAATGAATAGTCACTTTAAAAACTCTTCCCTCATAAGGGGTGCCAAGAGGGCCAAATATCACACCCTCCCAATAAAATATATCTTTCGGCCACATGTCCTAAAAGAATATGGTAAGAAATTAGTCTCTTGCATGTAGTGTAATCTCCGAAATTTTTTTTTTTGGTGAAGCTGTATAGAGATTACGTGCCGCGAAGTGAGTCTGCGGATTCTTCAAGAGGTTCATGAAACCTCTTTTGATGACGGTTGATGTGTACGACATTTTTTGAGAAGCTTAAGATATTTCAAAAGATTATAAGAGATGAAATTAAAAAATTTGCAACTTAGTAATAGTGAAAAGAAAAGTAGGTTGCGTGTTTTGAAGGGAGTAATAATGATAAGAAGCAACGTTTCACGAAGGTCCACTTCGTTTTGCGTGGTTCTTATCGGTAATAGGGCTTTATTTACTGCGAGCCACAGTAGAAGTCTGCTCTTGATGTCTCAATGAGAAATCTCAAACACATGCTTTAACTGGCAAATAAGTCTCCAGGTGAAGTCTGCTCTTGAAGTCCAAATGAGAAGTCTTAAACTAGGTGTTTATTCCCCACATGAAGTCTCCAGGTGCAGTCTGCTCTTGAAGTCAAAATGAGAAGTCTCAAACTAGGCGTTATAGTCTCCACATGAAGTCTCCATGTGAAGTCTACTCTTGAAGTCTCTTGGAGAAGTCTCAAACGCATGTAAACTGGTGTAATGAAGTCTGCGTCTGAAGTCTACACTAGAAGTCATCCTGATTTAATTTTGCATTAAGTCTCAATCTGCCTAAATAGTTGTTCCAACTCAGTATTACACAATATCAAGGATCCAAACATAGCATATATGACAAACTAATTTAATAATGTTATAATAACTTATTGGCTTGTTCCATTGGGTGGGCACAAAAACATTCCCGCAATAGCAGCTGAAAGAGGCAAATTATATACAATAGTTCAAAATATACTGAAAGTGTAAAAGAGAAGCTCAGCGTTCGTCCAAACCTTCGTAACCGCGTTTCTCAGTACCCATTGTGTCGAGCTCATCATATATGTCAATTGCCAGCTTCTCCCTTATGAACTTGATGTTCTTATCACACAAGAGCTTTTGACGAAATGGTATGCCAAGCGCATGACACACGATGTACTTCAGGCAATATACTTCAGAGTCACCGTTATGAAAGTTTTTTGGAACTTCCGTTTGTGGAACCCGCTCGTATATGTAGGGAACATTTGGGTGCAATAATTTTTGATTCGGAGGAGCTAGAAGGTGCATAACATAAGCCATTATCTCGCAAATAGGAAAAATTGCACTCTCAATCTCCTGAGACTTACTTAAAATCAGATCGCTATCTTAAATAACGATGTGTCTCTTATGAATCTGAATCATTATCGCAACCCAATGCATATCCTTGATGTAAAGGGAAGTGTAGATTTCATCCACATCTATACCCCGCATCTTGTTAGATCTGCATAACTCTGGTTTTTCTCCTGTGTAGAGATCCAAAGCCCTAGGAGGTAGCACTCTGCCTAACTCGTTTGCATCAACAAGCGATTAAAAATTCTTTGTACATAGACTTCCACAACATGTTGAAGATCGAATCAATGATGCAGATCCTGTCGCCCCTGAACAATTTTGGATGCTTCGTGAACCGTTGTCTCAGTAGATTGATTCCAGCATCCATGTGTTGCAGAAAATAATTAGTTATGGTAAAGGAACTTTACAATTAAAGATAGGAAAAACAGAATTTTCTAAATGAAGTCTGAGCATGAAGTCTAAATCTGAAGTCTGAGCAAGATTGAAGTCTAGAATGAAGTCTCATGTTTAGAATTCAATCTCAGACTTCAATATGAGACTTCACTCTCAGACTTATTATACGAGGTCTCATCAGGTCCCAAAGCCATTTTATGGGAGTCCGCAGCGTGCTGTACAAGATTGTGCTTGAGTTTTTTGCAGGGTCCCTCTTCTTCGTCTCTCTGCAAAATGAAGTCACACACACATTCAGAATCAAGTCACATAAGCTAGGTTTAAAACTCTTCAAGAGTGCGACTTACGGGCAAGTCTTCAAGAAGTCAATCAGCTTGCTTATATTGTCCTTGTCGATTGAATCAAAAGGGTTATAGCCATTGTCGCGTGCAACCGGATTAGTCGGAATTACAGCGAACAACCTGCTCTTCTTTCATCTTTAGCAGATCACTCATGTTCTTAACCATGATCGATGTTTCTTTCTCCTTCATACTCTGTTTTGCTCTTTTTGCTTTCTCGAACTCCATATCTACTAATTTGGTTGTATCCACCATCACAACACTTCACTCACTACTTTGGTTAACACTCCTCTCCATAGTTGGAAGCGAACATGTTAAAAATTAAACCCATATAGTCCAAAAAATTCATTTTATTGCAATTCCACATGGATAAGGCACACTAATAAATATCATTCACGTTTAACTTTTACAAGTTTCTCAAATAAGACTTAAACATGCCAACAACAGTCCAACAAGCCAACAAGGTACATAATTCACATCATTTTTGTGACTGACTACTCCTGACAGCTATTCTTTTACTTTTCCTCTCCTTCTTAGACTCATCGTTATCCTCCTCAATATCCTTCTTACTAAGCTGGTTTATGTTATTTTTGGGAATATTTGGGTTAAGGGGAAGAAGACTAACCCCATCATCAGGTGCATTTGATTTGGCATCAGGGTGACCCTGCTTTTCCTGAGGATTCTTTTTCTCTTCCTCGGGTTCTTTCTTCATAGCTCCGCTGGTGAACATATCAAAAGCAGATGTCAGATCGTCTACTTTTTCAGTGAGTAAGACAATCTTCAATTCAAGAATCTTCGAGCATCCACTGCACCCTTCAACTCATCACATAAGCACTTCTCAAATTCTGCAGCAGAGGATATACGAGCTTTCTTCAAACTATCCTCATCAGGAGCTTTTAGCTCTCTCTTAATGCCCTGATACGGCTCATCCTTCGCCTTCACTTTCACCTTGCTTTTCTTGTAGTTTGAGGGCAGCACATCTAAAGATGGCCAGTGTTCTTTTTGCCACTGCCAAGGATTCCTTGATAATCGTCCAAACATTGCTTTCACAATGTTGACAATTCTCTCATCCTCCTCATCATCATCCCACCGTGGGAACATCTCCTCGAAGTCTTTCTGGGCAAAGCTGCAGATGGAAGTCTACAAACATAAAAATAAATAGAAGGAGATCAGATAATATCATAACACTTTAAGATTTAAGATTTAAGATTTAAGATTTAAGATTTTTTAATTTAAATTTAAGATTTTTCAAACACTTTTCAATACAAAATTCTCTCGTTATCTTCTATAATTCACTCGTCGTCTCCTAATATCTACTCTTTTTTCACTTTCTACTGGCTCACATCTTATATATATATACTTGACTATGAATTGATTCTCAAGATAAATTTTATCTATATTTTCTTACTATTTTTCAATTCAAAATTTTATTTATAAGTTGCATGATTTTCTTGTTAAAGTGAACGACAAAAATTTTAGGGAATATGTTTGTTATGAGGTTTCTTTGACCGTGTTTTATATAGACATATTCATATACACATATATCGGAATTCAGCGTCAAATCTTACATTTTATCTTGACTGTTTGAAAAGTGTTGAAAACTTTTTTTATGTATATAATTTGATGTGTATTATGATTCTAGACAGTATGTTTATTTTTTGAAAAACAAAATCTTCTTATTTCTACTTTATTATCCTAATCACTAACTAATATTTAGTTTTTTCTTTTAGGCAATCCTTTGTTTTTAAAATTGTTTACAACATCCGTAAATTTTGGATTAACAACTTTTGCATAATTCTGATCTCATTCAATTTTTCGATTAGTCCTAGATTCATTTCGAAAACCAGCTCCTATCATCATACTCATATATATATACTTCATTTTCAATGATCTCATACGTCAATGGTGACAACGCCGTTTTAGTGGTAATGATAGAAACTATGGTAAATCAGTATCTTTTAGTCCAACGACTGAAATGGAGAAAGTTCACCTGAATATTCGAGAGAGAGAGAAGCCGACGAAGAGCGAGGAAGAAGAAGAACGAAAACTGTCGCCGGTGAAGCTGAATTTGTATGCTCTTGTATGCGCGTCTCTTAATAAACGTCGCTAATAATTTTCCTTTTAAGGTTTATTTGTTTTAAAGGAAAAGTAAGATGAGAAATGGTAGGAATTAATGATATTAAATGTAATTAAAGATTTTTTAAAAAATTAATAAGGTTTATAAAGGATATGGAAGTTTAGAAATTGAAATCATTGCTTGTAATATAGCATTACTATATCGAATTACGCTGGCATTACTATATAGACATTTACGGAAATTATTGCATGCAATTGAATGAGGAATCTTAGTAAATGTCATTGGAAATCTTATTAATGATAAGTTGAAACTGTCGCCGGTGGATATTTTGTTCATTTTTAAGACCTTTGAAATCGTTTAAGCAAGAGTGCCAAGTGAGGTCTTACTGTTTTATTTGCGTCAAGTGCATAGTCTTACATTTGTTAGGCCTAACAAACTACATCATTTATATAGAAGAGGAAATCAATATAAAAAAAAAAAAAACTTAAAATTTTGTCTGATTAATTCATTAGTTATTGCAAATTGTATTAATGTGTTAAGTTATGGTAAGTTAAGAGAATTTATTGTCTTTGTATATGTTTTTTTGTGTGAATGGGAATATCAAGAGAATTAACTCATTAGTTAGATACTAAAAAAGAGAGAGTAGGAGGTGGGAGAAACGGGCAAAATCAACCCGAACAATTTACATAATGAAATGTCATACCCAAATTACGATACAATATGCATTTTTCAACCCAAACCCTCATAAATTTTAAATTTAATACCCAAATTACTACATGTTAGCGAAAACTGACTTTTACTTAGATATTGTTAGTAAATTATTAAGTTTTGATAACTAAGACGCCACTGTATGTTTGACGTAACAATTTATTGGTTCAAAACAACGTCGTTTTGGTCATGGAGCATACATTGACTCAAAAACGTCATTTTCATACATTTTAATAAATATTAATAAATATTTAATAAAACTGAATTTTAATAAAACAATTTCTAAAAATAAAACAAACGAAGTCGTTTTAAGTCTGTATATATACCATGAACAAAACTTCGTCGATTCGAATCAATAAATTGCCACGTTAAACGCATAGTAGCGTCTTAGTTATCAAACCTTAATAGTTGAGTAACTGATATATCATGGTTTTTACCCATTTTCAACCATGATATAAGTCCGTTTATTGAGTCCTTTTTATAGTTTTAGAGTCCTTTAGAGTCTTTTCAAGTTGTAGGCACAACTGGAGCTAAATTGGATTTATGAAGCTACTGAAGCATATTGGAACCGAAGCAATTCGGAGAACTGAACCTCAGTGTCGATCGATACCTATGCAGCATCGATCGACACCATCATCTGGAAGAAACACGATTAAAGATCTCAGTATCGATCGATACCATTCACGGTGTCGGTCGATACCAATAGTCAGAACGCACACTCTTCCGAAGATCCGAAGAAAAACAGAAGTTTTCCTTATTTCTCCAATGAACTCGAAGGCGTGTTTTTAATTATAAAACTAGGTTTTTCAGCCTCCAGAGGCATACAATCGATTTTGGGAGATAGAGTATTCTTGCAATTGAGTTTTGGGAGAAGAACCTTGAACCCTCTTTGTATTCTTACTCTATTTTACTTTATGATATCTATATTATTCATGATGTTTGTTTCATTCACCATGTCTGAGTAGATTCCTTGTTAGGTTTAGGGTTGTTTAAAGGTATTTGATGAATTGTTAAATTAGATTTAATAGTTAGGGATCATTTATAGAGCTCTTCACTTAGACTTGAGATTAATGCTTATTCTAGCCTCGCGAACTAGAATCTGATGTTAGGTTGATTAATTGACACGAAAGTGTGGTTAGTTTCCTGAACTAATGTTTGGTGAGCAAAAGACCTACTCGCAAAGAAATTTGGTTTAGGATTTTGTGAATAATTGAACTTGACCATTAATGCTTGTTTGAATTTATAGAATTTGCAAAGAAATTTGGAATTCTAGATTTAGACATAGATAGTCTTCGCAACGACAGTTGGTTTACTTTACATCTGTGTTTCAAGTTCGAGAGCGGAACTTATTTCATCCCTGACAATTGATTTGATTTACAATTCTGATTTGCCTGCAAATTCCCCTAGGCCTAGCGTTTTCTCCACTGATTTTACTACTTTGTTTTAATTGTTTTGTTATTTTTGATTACATTCATTTCTTTTAGCTAAATTCATATTCTGGAATTTATTGAGTGAACATCTTGAGTCTTTGTGGTTCAACCTCTAGAATACTACAGCTACTGCTTAGATACTTTAGGATAGTTTAGGGTATTATACTCGGTATCAATCGATAACAATCCAGACGTCGAAAGGAAACAGACTACAGGACACATGGGGAGAGTCTATGTACCTAAAATACCTTTCCCTCGACCCCCTGCCAAGACTAAGAAAGAAATAGAAGAAGCCTGATGCAAGGCAATGCTAGAAAAGTTGGTTGTTGAACTCCCGTTCGTCGATGCTATCATGAATGCACCAGCTTTCAGAAGGTATATCAAGAGGATGGTGTCAAGCAATGTGAATTTTGAGGAAGGGGTACTGAGAATCACTCACGAGTGCAGTGCAATTCTTCTCAACAAAATTCCAGAAAAACTACCAGACCCTAGAATTTTTGTATTGGCTTGCACAATCTTCACTAAGAGATTTGAGCGTTCTCTTTGCGATCTTAGTTCCAGTGTGAACCTCATGCCATACTTGGTAGCCAAGAGAATGGGGATGACAGACTTCACACCTACTAGGATCTCTCTGATTCTTGCTGACCGCTCAGTGCGATTCCCTTAAGGATTACTCGAGGATGTTCCAATTACGATCGGAGACTGCTTAGTTCCGACTGATTTCATAGTCCTAGAGTACGATGCTGAACCAAGAGATCCACTGATCTTGGGCAGACCTTTCCTAGCCACAGCAGGCGCTCTAATCGACTGCAAGAATGGGAGAATATCCCTCAACATTGGTGATATGATCATGACCTTCAACATGGAAAAGATGATGAAGAAGCCAACCATAGATGGGCAGACATTCTTCATCGATACCTTCAGTGATATATCGGATGAGTACTTCATGCGACAACACCCTGAGGACCCGTTAGAGAGAGAACTGGTTTGTTCGGCTAACACAGAGATAGATTCCAGTGAGGTTGCTGCTGGGTACGCCACAATCTTTGACAACAGTCCTGAAGCATCGATCGATACTACAGAGAGCATCGATCGACACCAACTGTTTCTTCCCAAGGAGCTGGTTGTCTCTCGTGCCAGATCCGCTTCATCCGGCGATTGGAGTGAGGAGAGAGCTCCTAAACTCGATCTTAAACCACTCCCCGCCAACCTGAGGTATGTCTTTCTTGGCCCTAACTCTACATATCCTGTGATTGTTAATTCTTCTTTGAACAACGCAGAGGTCGCTTTACTGCTGAGCAAGCTGCGCAAGTATTGCAAAGCTCTCGGCTATTCTCTTGATGACATTTCAGGTATATCACCAGACTTGTGCATGCATCGGATCCACTTGGAGGATGAGTCGAAAGCTTCGATTGAGCATCAAAGGAGGTTTAACCCGAATCTGAAGGAAGTGGTAAAGAAATCATGAAACTTTTGGAAGCAGGAATCATCTATGCCTTCTCTGACAGCAGTTGGGTCAGTCCAGTTCATGTCGTCCCTAAGATAGGAGGATTCACAGTGGTAAAGAACGAGAATGATGAGCTGATTCCGACAAGAACGATCACCGGGCACCGCATGTGTATCGATTATAGGAAGTTAAATGCGGCGACAAGGAAAGATCACTTCCCATTACCATTCATTGACCAAATGCTGGAGAGGTTGGCAAGTCACCCATACTACTGTTTCCTGGATGGATACTCAGGCTTTTTCCAGATCCCTAAACATCCAGATGATCAAGAGAAGACAACATTCACTTGTCCCTACGGCACGTTCGCTTACAGGATAATGCCCTTTGGGTTGTGTAACGCTCCAGCCACCTTCCAGAGATGTATGATGTCAATTTTCTCAGATATGATCGAGGAGTTCATGGAGGTCTTTATGGATGACTTTTCTGTTTATGGGTCTTCATTTAAGGGCTGCATGGACAACTTATGCAAGGTACTTCAGCGCTGCGAAGAGAAGCATCTAGTTCTAAACTAGGAGAAGTGTTACTTTATGGTTCAAGAAGGCATTGTTCTGGGACACAAGGTTTCTAAGGCTGGGATCGAAGTTGATAAGGCTAAGATTCAGGTCATGACAAGCCTCCTGCCACCTAAATCTGTGAAGGACATTCGGAGTTTTCTTGGTCATGCCGGGTTCTATCACAGATTCATTCAGGATTTCTCCAAGTTAGCTCATCCACTTACTGCTCTTCTCTATAAGGACGTCACCTTTGATTTTACACCAGAATGTCTCGTCACATTCAAACTGATCAAGAAGGCGTTGGTCACTACTCCTATTGTTCAGCCGCCGGATTGGAACATTCCATTTGAGATCATGTGCGATGCAAGCGATTTCGCAGTTGGGTCAGTTTTGGGACAGAGGAAGGATAAGAAGCTTCATGTCATATACTACGCCAGCCGAGCGTTGGATGATGCTCAAAAGAACTACAATACTACAGAGAAGGAGTTGTTTACTGTTGTGTTCTCTTTTGAGAAATTTCCTTCTTATCTGATTGGGAGTAAAGTGATTGTTCATACAGACCATGCTGCTCTTAAGTACCTATTGCAGAATAAAGATCTGAAACCTCGTTTATGCCGATGGGTTCTACTGCTCCAAGGTTTCGACATCGAAATCAAAGACACGAAAGGAGTGGAGAATGGAGTTGCAGATCATCTCTCACGACTGAAAATTGATGATACCAATCCTATTGACGATTCCTTGCCTAAGGAGAAAATCTACTTCATAGAGACTGGATTTCGACACAACTCTGATTCGACTTTGCCACTATAGGACACAAGCATCGATCGACACTCCATGGGTATCGCTCGATGCCCTCACAAGTTGTTGCAATCCGTTCAACATGCAAGCATCGATCGACACCCCTTTGGTATCGGTCGATACCAGCTACCTTCCACTGCTGATTCGTCTGCAGATCATTCTAATGCCGAGGAATCTTTGGCTGTCACTACTCCTGCTGAACCTTGGTATGTTGGTGTCTCCCCAAGACAGACGAAGAGCTCTTTGTGCAACTTCCCAACCGCGCTCTAACCCATATTGGCGATCACCCATCTCAGCTGCATTTCGATCCCGATCCCAGCTTGCTCTCAGTTGCTCCGGCAACACGTGTACGCGCTCCGCCACGTCTTCCATCCACTCCGGTCGTTGCTGATGCAGCACCCGCAGCTGACTTTGCTGGAAGTCAGCCCCGCCGTTCATCGCGCCACCAGACATCTCCTCCTGCCCCTTCATTTCCTCCACCACCGAATCTGCCGATGGAGACCGCCTCCTTTCAGAGGTACGTCGTGGAGAGCTTACAGAGCATCTGGGCCACTGTCTCTCACTGCCGCTACATGTCCTCTACGGATGCCCACTTCTCCACACCCGGCCCTTCATCCCATTATGTTGTCTCCGACTCTGATGACTAGTTTCTGTTTCCTGAGTTTCACGATTTTCCCTTTCCCTGTTTCTTTTATTTAGTTTGTCTTTCATTTTGAACTTTTCTATCTCCTTGTCAGCACTCATTGAACTTATGGCTATCTTATGATTTTGTTGCTTCTAACTCGTGCTCTGGTGATCTAACAATTTTTCATCTAACATTTGGCTTCCCTGGACACGATCTTGAGCTTCAGTCTTCTGACAAAAGGACCTTGGTATTGATCGATACATTACTGGTATCGATCAATACTCCCAAGCATTGATTTATAACATCGATCGATACCCACGTAATCACACGGTACCTTTGCGACACCTTTTTCAGCCATTCTGTTCTTATGCTTTCTTTTGCTTCCTCTAGGCTAGATAACACTGGGGACAGTGTTGTTTAAGTCTGGGGGAGGTGGTTACTAACATTGTGTTTGTTTTTCTTAGAGTCAGCCATTTTTGAGTCAAATTTTGTTTCTCTTGAGTCAAAACCTGTTGGAGATTATGAACTTTTGCTTGATTTCATTGCTCTGACTTTGTTTTTAAGTAACCAATATCGCAGAATCAGCTCTAAGATCAACTAATGAAAAATCCAACGACTAACCAGTTGACTAGAAACACCCATGCCTCTAGCAGATTTCTTCTAAATCCTGAGCCCAATCTTGCACATCACTTCTGAGGTTGGTATTCACTGGACTTGATTCTTCATTCATATCAGACAAAGGAACCATTGTGATTTAAAATTAAGGTATACCTCTCCCTTGACACACATTGATGCATGAAAGATGAAATGATTTCCGTCGAGTAGAGGATTAGGAGCACTTCCTATGATCCCATTTTTCTACTTGGATAGGGAATGATCACACAAAGGTCTTAAGCGAGGGATAGGAACATTTTCCGAGACCCTGTTATTCGCCTAAGACCTTTGATACTTTGAGAGGGGAGAACCGGGGATATGGTGGAAATCACCATCAATACTCGCGTCTCATCCCTTAATTTGTATATGCGAAGCTTAATCCAAAATCAGAAGCACAAAAAGAGATAAGTCTAGGGGAGAGGAAAATCATATCAAAGTATGAAACTTGGATGGTTCCTTAGTCATGATATCGCATGAAGAGGAATTGATATGCTCAAAACTAATACCCTAAAAGTATCTAAGCAGTCGCTATAGTATTTTAGGGGTCGAACCACAAAGACTCAAGATGACACTCAATAGATTCAGAAATAAGAACTAAGCTAAGCAGAATAGATGGAATTAAGAATAACAAAAGCAAGTAAATCAAGGATATAAAATCAATGGTGGAAAAGCTAGGCTTAGAGAAACTTGCAGGCAAATCAGAATTATCAAATCAAATCAATTGTCAGGAATAAATTAAGCTCCGCTTTCAAACTTGAAACACATATGTAAAGTAAACCAACTGTCGTTGTGAAAACTATCTATGCCTAAACCTAGAATTCCAAATTCCTTTGCAAATTCATAGAATTTAAACAAGCATTAAAGTCCAAGTTCAATTGTTCACAAAATCCCTAAACCAAATTCCTTTGCGAATAGGGCTTTTGCTCACCAAACACTAGATCAGGTAAATCAATCACACTTCCGTGCCAATTAACAACCTAAATACAGATTTTAGTTCGCGAGGCTAAAATCAGCATTAAACTCAAGTCTATGTGAAAAGCTCTATAGATTATTCCTTAATCAATCAATTCAGATCTAACAATTCATCAAATACCCTTAAGTAACCCTAATCCTAACAGAGGATCTACTCAGACATGGTGAATGCAACAAACACAATGAATAGAATAGATATCATAATATAAAAATCAAATAGAGTAGAAATACAAAGAGGTTCAAGAATCCTTCTCTAAAACTCAGTGCAGAAGAACTCTTTCTCCAGAAATCACAAGATGTCCTCTCAAGAGGCTCTAAAACCTAATTATATAAAACTAAAACGTTTTGGAGTCTATCTTGAAAGATAAGGAAAGCTTCTGAATGAATCTCGGATCTGTCACACGTTCTGGTCACGGGCATCGACCGATGCCATAAGTGGTATCGATCGATGCTTGGTCTTTTGGTCGTGGGACTCCCAAACTGCAGGTGTCGATCGATGCTTCTCAGTGTCGATCGATGCTTCGCTTGTTCGCGAACGGCTCCAATTCCAGATTGCCTCAAAAGCTTCTCAAATCCTCCAATTAGCTCCATAGCGCCTATAACTTGAAAAGAACCTGAAAGACTCTAAAACTAGAGGAAAGACTCAACAAAAAGGACTTATATCATGGCTAAAAGCGGGTAAAAACCATGATATATCAACTCCCCCAGACTTAGTCTTTGCTTGCCCTCAAGCAAACAGAAAACCAAACAGAGGAAGAGGTTTGAAAACACAGAGACTCACCTTTTTCTTGAGACATTGTGATGACCATTTTCCAAGCTCCCAGTTGTCACCTAAACAGTTTCAGATCGGACCACCATGTACTTCTCCTTAGGCTGTTGCAGTTTTCCATTATCCACCCATTATCTCACAGCATCAATCATGATAAATCCTTCATTGCCGTTTCATCACTGATGTTGATATTCAAGAACCTTCAAGATTCTTCCTCATGCGATATCATGACTAAGGAACTACTCAGATTTCACACTTTGCTACTGATTTCCTCTCCCCCAGACTTATCTCTTTTTATGCTTCTGATTTCAAATTAAGCTTCGCATACACAAATCAAGGTTCGAGACGCGAGTATTGATGGTGATAGCCACCTAATCCCCGGTTCTCCCCTCCAAAGTGTCAAAAATCTTAGGCGAATAATGGGGTCTCATGAAATGTTCCTACCTCTCGCTTCAGACTTTTGTGTAATCAATCCTTATCCAAGTAGAATAATGGGATCACAGGGAATGTCCCTAGCCCTCTACTCGGCGGACATCATCTCATCTTTTATGCAGCAGTATGTATAAGGGGAGAGGTCTACCATTTATATTATTAATTAACGCACGAGTTCCTTTGCCAGATATGCATGATGAATCAAATTCAATGAAAACCAACCTCAGGAGTGAAGTGCAAAATTGGCTCAAGATTCAGAAGAAATTTGCTGGAGACATGGGTGTTTCCTGGTTAACTGGTTAGCCTTTGGATTTTTCATTAGTCGATCTTAGGGCTGGATCTGTGACAATGGTTACTCAAAAACAAAGTCGAGACACTGTCAGCAAGCAAAGGTTCATAATCTCCAACAAATTTGACTCAATAAAACAAAAATTTGACTCAAAAAGACTCAAAACTGGACTGACACTAAGAAAAACAAACACAATGTCAGTAATCACCTCCCCCAGACTTGAACAACACTGTCCCCAGTGTTATCTAGCCTAGAGGAAGCAAAATGAAGAACAAGAACAAAATGGCCGTGGGTTATGTCGACAATACCGTGAAAAGGTGATGGGCATCGATCGATACTGAGGAGCATCGATCGATGCTGAAGGTCTGTGTCCGAATTCTGAAACCCGAAATAGGGTCTACTGAAGCCAAAAGTTAGCTGAAGTAACTGTCAGATCAGAGAACACAGTTAGAGGCAACAGAATATTAATAGCCATAAGTTCAAACAAGTTCTGACAATGGGATTAGACAAGTTCATAAAAGAAAATAAAACAAAAGAAAAGAAAACAAAGGGAAATGTGAAACCAAAGAACAGAGACTAGTCTGAATCCTCATCAGAGTCGGACTCGGAGACGGCGTAGCGTGTCGAAGGGCCAGCAACAGAGGGGTCGGCGTCTGTGGAAGACATGCAGCGACAGCGAGAAACAGCAGACCAGATGCTCTGAAGACTTTCCACCACATACCTCTGAAAGGTAGCTGTCTCCATGGGTAACTCTGGTGGTGGAGGAAAAGAAGGAGCAAGAGCAGATGTCTGGCGGCGCTGTGAACGGCGAGGCTGACTCCCAGCAGAGTCAGCGACTGGTGTCTCGGCTGCAGCGACAGGAGCGGACTGAAGCTGACGTGGTGCACGGACTCGAACAGAAGGAGCGACTGAAAGCAGACTCGCGTCTAGATCGAAGTGCAGGCGAGAGGGGTGAGTGCCAATGGTGGTGAGGGCACGGTTGGGGAGCTGCACAAAGAGCTCTCCATCTGTAGTAGGCAAGCACCAGCGGCGAGTGGCCTTCAACCAACGCATATGCTGCATATGCTGCTCATCCATGAGGGAGCGAGTAGTCACCACTGAGCATGCTGCAGTGGAGATGCCAAAGTGCTCGAAGATAGGAGTGAGAAGGCTGCCAACTAACTCTGATTTACGCGCTGTGGCGTAGTTACGGCCAGTGAAGGGCTTGGTCTTCAGAGAGACCAAGTGGTGAGCAAAAAGAGCGCCAATGTTGACCGCGAGGTTCAACTCGGGCCACTTAAACCTCTCCTCAGGAATGATATCACCAACTACTTTGAACAACAGCATCAGCTCTGAGATCCTCAGCTTGTTCGGCTCCATCTTGCAGAATAAGGTGGAACTGATAATCCTGGCAATGTAGCGCAGAGTCGGATGGCGGATGTCAATCTGAGTGGAGGTCTTGGAGCTGTAAGCGCCAAGACCAATGTGCCGCCAAAAGATCTGCAGATCCTGAAACTGGGAAGGGAGGGCAATTTGCTGAGGAGAGGGATCAAACCTGTAGATACCGCAGAGGTCAGGAATAGGCAGCCTGTAGCGAACTCCTCTGATCAGAAATGTCCACGTGCCCTCTGAAGCAGTGCGATGGACCTCATCTCTGTAGTAGACCCGAGCTGTGGCGAGGAACTGGCGCACAAGGTCTGGGTAGAGGTCATACTGCCTGGAGTGAAGAGTGCCCAACCCAATCTTCTCCAGCATGGCAGCAAGGTCTACATCGATGCCCAACCGACGCATGGTGTGTGGATCGATGAAGCAGGTAGGTAGGATGACGACGCGAAGCCACTCGTTGTAGAACAGAGTGTCGTACTCGTCCCACTCCTCTGCTATAGGCCTGTAAATGCAGGCATCACTCTCTGTCTCTTCCTTGGGGAGACCTTCCCAATTACGTCGCGGAATGATCCTCTTCCCCTCGAGCTTAGGCCAAGGAGGCCTAGAATCAGGTACAGGAACAGAAGGGGGCGGTGAACATCGTGGCACTGGCCTCAGGTCGCTGATGTGAGCGTCGATGAAGCTCTGACGTCCCGTGTCCTCTGTGAAACCCAACCGAATGACTCGGTAGCGATCACGAGTAAGAATCGCTGAAATGACTCCTGGGTGCCACTCTGATTCATGGAAGGCCTCCACCTCTTCCTGGAGATCATAACTGCTGCATGGAGGGTTGGAGCTAGAAGCACCGTCCTGTCGGGATCTCTTGCGAGGAGCCATCTGCAAAATGAAATCAGAAGTCAGAGCAGTTCGTCCAATAGGTGCAGGCATCGATCGATACCAAGGGGTATCGATCGATGCTACGATTATAAGCGCATAATTCAAATAGGTCGGGCATCGATCGACACCAAGGGGTATCGATCGATGCTCGTCGCACATTCACATGATTCAATCCCAGATCGCTCAAAATTTCCAATCTATCACCTTAAATCCGAATTCCTAAGTCTACTTCATCCCTATTCTATCAATTCTCATCCTAATATGGCAATTTCATTCACCTATAGCTAATTTTGACAAGAAACAGAGCCAAAGCTTCACAACAAAGGAAACCCCAAATCGATTCTGCCAACACATCTAAAAGGGTGAAATCAAGTGCATTACCTGGGAGATCGAATGATTGAATGAGAAAATGACAATGGGGTCGAAGATCTGAATGAAATAGAGTTTGAAATCGAAGAATTTGATGAAAAATTGAAAAAGAGGTGAGAGTGGGAGAAGGGTTAAGCGGCGTCGAGCGATAATGAGGGAGAGGTGTGGTGAAAACCCGAGGGTTTTATAGAAAAAACCTACCTGGAGCTCGGTATCGATCGATACCTTAAGTGGCATCGATCGATGCTCAGCATATGGTAGAACTCCTCTTCGACAATTGGCATCGATCGATACCAAGGGGTATCGATTGATGCTCGTCGTCTGGACCTGGTTCCACGGGAAAAACACGACACAAAAACAAAAACAAAACCAAATCAATCAAAAGAATGACTATGTACAGACTCACCAGTGGGTTGCCTCCCACTAAGCGCTTGTTTAATGTCATTAGCTTGACATGGAGATCAGTCAGGCAGTGGGTGGTTCTGCCAGAGGCACAATGTGTCCATCTGGAATGGTGGCTTTCGCCCAATAGTGTTTCACCCTCTGTCCATTGACAGTGAACTCCCTGCCTTCAGCAGTCAGCAGCACTACAGCTCCATGAGGGCGGACCTCCTTGATTGTGAAGGGACCTGACCAACGAGAACGCAATTTTCCAGGAAACAATTGCAAACGAGAGTTATACAGGAGTACCTGGTCATTTGGTTCAAAGTGTCGGGAAAGGATCTTCTTGTCATGATAAGCCTTAGTCCTCTCCTTGTANGATAGAGTATTCTTGCAATTGAGTTTTGGGAGAAGAACCTTGAACCCTCTTTGTATTCTTACTCTATTTTACTTTATGATATCTATATTATTCATGATGTTTGTTTCATTCACCATGTCTGAGTAGATTCCTTGTTAGGTTTAGGGTTGTTTAAAGGTATTTGATGAATTGTTAAATTAGATTTAATAGTTAGGGATCATTTATAGAGCTCTTCACTTAGACTTGAGATTAATGCTTATTCTAGCCTCGCGAACTAGAATCTGATGTTAGGTTGATTAATTGACACGAAAGTGTGGTTAGTTTCCTGAACTAATGTTTGGTGAGCAAAAGACCTACTCGCAAAGAAATTTGGTTTAGGATTTTGTGAATAATTGAACTTGACCATTAATGCTTGTTTGAATTTATAGAATTTGCAAAGAAATTTGGAATTCTAGATTTAGACATAGATAGTCTTCGCAACGACAGTTGGTTTACTTTACATCTGTGTTTCAAGTTCGAGAGCGGAACTTATTTCATCCCTGACAATTGATTTGATTTACAATTCTGATTTGCCTGCAAATTCCCCTAGGCCTAGCGTTTTCTCCACTGATTTTACTACTTTGTTTTAATTGTTTTGTTATTTTTGATTACATTCATTTCTTTTAGCTAAATTCATATTCTGGAATTTATTGAGTGAACATCTTGAGTCTTTGTGGTTCAACCTCTAGAATACTACAGCTACTGCTTAGATACTTTAGGATAGTTTAGGGTATTATACTCGGTATCAATCGATAACAATCCAGACGTCGAAAGGAAACAGACTACAGGACACATGGGGAGAGTCTATGTACCTAAAATACCTTTCCCTCGACCCCCTGCCAAGACTAAGAAAGAAATAGAAGAAGCCTGATGCAAGGCAATGCTAGAAAAGTTGGTTGTTGAACTCCCGTTCGTCGATGCTATCATGAATGCACCAGCTTTCAGAAGGTATATCAAGAGGATGGTGTCAAGCAATGTGAATTTTGAGGAAGGGGTACTGAGAATCACTCACGAGTGCAGTGCAATTCTTCTCAACAAAATTCCAGAAAAACTACCAGACCCTAGAATTTTTGTATTGGCTTGCACAATCTTCACTAAGAGATTTGAGCGTTCTCTTTGCGATCTTAGTTCCAGTGTGAACCTCATGCCATACTTGGTAGCCAAGAGAATGGGGATGACAGACTTCACACCTACTAGGATCTCTCTGATTCTTGCTGACCGCTCAGTGCGATTCCCCAAAGGATTACTCGAGGATGTTCCAATTACGATCGGAGACTGCTTAGTTCCGACTGATTTCATAGTCCTAGAGTACGATGCTGAACCAAGAGATCCACTGATCTTGGGCAGACCTTTCCTAGCCACAGCAGGCGCTCTAATCGACTGCAAGAATGGGAGAATATCCCTCAACATTGGTGATATGATCATGACCTTCAACATGGAAAAGATGATGAAGAAGCCAACCATAGATGGGCAGACATTCTTCATCGATACCTTCAGTGATATATCGGATGAGTACTTCATGCGACAACACCCTGAGGACCCGTTAGAGAGAGAACTGGTTTGTTCGGCTAACACAGAGATAGATTCCAGTGAGGTTGCTGCTGGGTACGCCACAATCTTTGACAACAGTCCTGAAGCATCGATCGATACTACAGAGAGCATCGATCGACACCAACTGTTTCTTCCCAAGGAGCTGGTTGTCTCTCGTGCCAGATCCGCTTCATCCGGCGATTGGAGTGAGGAGAGAGCTCCTAAACTCGATCTTAAACCACTCCCCGCCAACCTGAGGTATGTCTTTCTTGGCCCTAACTCTACATATCCTGTGATTGTTAATTCTTCTTTGAACAACGCAGAGGTCGCTTTACTGCTGAGCAAGCTGCGCAAGTATTGCAAAGCTCTCGGCTATTCTCTTGATGACATTTCAGGTATATCACCAGACTTGTGCATGCATCGGATCCACTTGGAGGATGAGTCGAAAGCTTCGATTGAGCATCAAAGGAGGTTTAACCCGAATCTGAAGGAAGTGGTAAAGAAATCATGAAACTTTTGGAAGCAGGAATCATCTATGCCTTCTCTGACAGCAGTTGGGTCAGTCCAGTTCATGTCGTCCCTAAGATAGGAGGATTCACAGTGGTAAAGAACGAGAATGATGAGCTGATTCCGACAAGAACGATCACCGGGCACCGCATGTGTATCGATTATAGGAAGTTAAATGCGGCGACAAGGAAAGATCACTTCCCATTACCATTCATTGACCAAATGCTGGAGAGGTTGGCAAGTCACCCATACTACTGTTTCCTGGATGGATACTCAGGCTTTTTCCAGATCCCTAAACATCCAGATGATCAAGAGAAGACAACATTCACTTGTCCCTACGGCACGTTCGCTTACAGGATAATGCCCTTTGGGTTGTGTAACGCTCCAGCCACCTTCCAGAGATGTATGATGTCAATTTTCTCAGATATGATCGAGGAGTTCATGGAGGTCTTTATGGATGACTTTTCTGTTTATGGGTCTTCATTTAAGGGCTGCATGGACAACTTATGCAAGGTACTTCAGCGCTGCGAAGAGAAGCATCTAGTTCTAAACTAGGAGAAGTGTTACTTTATGGTTCAAGAAGGCATTGTTCTGGGACACAAGGTTTCTAAGGCTGGGATCGAAGTTGATAAGGCTAAGATTCAGGTCATGACAAGCCTCCTGCCACCTAAATCTGTGAAGGACATTCGGAGTTTTCTTGGTCATGCCGGGTTCTATCACAGATTCATTCAGGATTTCTCCAAGTTAGCTCATCCACTTACTGCTCTTCTCTATAAGGACGTCACCTTTGATTTTACACCAGAATGTCTCGTCACATTCAAACTGATCAAGAAGGCGTTGGTCACTACTCCTATTGTTCAGCCGCCGGATTGGAACATTCCATTTGAGATCATGTGCGATGCAAGCGATTTCGCAGTTGGGTCAGTTTTGGGACAGAGGAAGGATAAGAAGCTTCATGTCATATACTACGCCAGCCGAGCGTTGGATGATGCTCAAAAGAACTACAATACTACAGAGAAGGAGTTGTTTACTGTTGTGTTCTCTTTTGAGAAATTTCCTTCTTATCTGATTGGGAGTAAAGTGATTGTTCATACAGACCATGCTGCTCTTAAGTACCTATTGCAGAATAAAGATCTGAAACCTCGTTTATGCCGATGGGTTCTACTGCTCCAAGGTTTCGACATCGAAATCAAAGACACGAAAGGAGTGGAGAATGGAGTTGCAGATCATCTCTCACGACTGAAAATTGATGATACCAATCCTATTGACGATTCCTTGCCTAAGGAGAAAATCTACTTCATAGAGACTGGATTTCGACACAACTCTGATTCGACTTTGCCACTATAGGACACAAGCATCGATCGACACTCCATGGGTATCGCTCGATGCCCTCACAAGTTGTTGCAATCCGTTCAACATGCAAGCATCGATCGACACCCCTTTGGTATCGGTCGATACCAGCTACCTTCCACTGCTGATTCGTCTGCAGATCATTCTAATGCCGAGGAATCTTTGGCTGTCACTACTCCTGCTGAACCTTGGTATGTTGGTGTCTCCCCAAGACAGACGAAGAGCTCTTTGTGCAACTTCCCAACCGCGCTCTAACCCATATTGGCGATCACCCATCTCAGCTGCATTTCGATCCCGATCCCAGCTTGCTCTCAGTTGCTCCGGCAACACGTGTACGCGCTCCGCCACGTCTTCCATCCACTCCGGTCGTTGCTGATGCAGCACCCGCAGCTGACTTTGCTGGAAGTCAGCCCCGCCGTTCATCGCGCCACCAGACATCTCCTCCTGCCCCTTCATTTCCTCCACCACCGAATCTGCCGATGGAGACCGCCTCCTTTCAGAGGTACGTCGTGGAGAGCTTACAGAGCATCTGGGCCACTGTCTCTCACTGCCGCTACATGTCCTCTACGGATGCCCACTTCTCCACACCCGGCCCTTCATCCCATTATGTTGTCTCCGACTCTGATGACTAGTTTCTGTTTCCTGAGTTTCACGATTTTCCCTTTCCCTGTTTCTTTTATTTAGTTTGTCTTTCATTTTGAACTTTTCTATCTCCTTGTCAGCACTCATTGAACTTATGGCTATCTTATGATTTTGTTGCTTCTAACTCGTGCTCTGGTGATCTAACAATTTTTCATCTAACATTTGGCTTCCCTGGACACGATCTTGAGCTTCAGTCTTCTGACAAAAGGACCTTGGTATTGATCGATACATTACTGGTATCGATCAATACTCCCAAGCATTGATTTATAACATCGATCGATACCCACGTAATCACACGGTACCTTTGCGACACCTTTTTCAGCCATTCTGTTCTTATGCTTTCTTTTGCTTCCTCTAGGCTAGATAACACTGGGGACAGTGTTGTTTAAGTCTGGGGGAGGTGGTTACTAACATTGTGTTTGTTTTTCTTAGAGTCAGCCATTTTTGAGTCAAATTTTGTTTCTCTTGAGTCAAAACCTGTTGGAGATTATGAACTTTTGCTTGATTTCATTGCTCTGACTTTGTTTTTAAGTAACCAATATCGCAGAATCAGCTCTAAGATCAACTAATGAAAAATCCAACGACTAACCAGTTGACTAGAAACACCCATGCCTCTAGCAGATTTCTTCTAAATCCTGAGCCCAATCTTGCACATCACTTCTGAGGTTGGTATTCACTGGACTTGATTCTTCATTCATATCAGACAAAGGAACCATTGTGATTTAAAATTAAGGTATACCTCTCCCTTGACACACATTGATGCATGAAAGATGAAATGATTTCCGTCGAGTAGAGGATTAGGAGCACTTCCTATGATCCCATTTTTCTACTTGGATAGGGAATGATCACACAAAGGTCTTAAGCGAGGGATAGGAACATTTTCCGAGACCCTGTTATTCGCCTAAGACCTTTGATACTTTGAGAGGGGAGAACCGGGGATATGGTGGAAATCACCATCAATACTCGCGTCTCATCCCTTAATTTGTATATGCGAAGCTTAATCCAAAATCAGAAGCACAAAAAGAGATAAGTCTAGGGGAGAGGAAAATCATATCAAAGTATGAAACTTGGATGGTTCCTTAGTCATGATATCGCATGAAGAGGAATTGATATGCTCAAAACTAATACCCTAAAAGTATCTAAGCAGTCGCTATAGTATTTTAGGGGTCGAACCACAAAGACTCAAGATGACACTCAATAGATTCAGAAATAAGAACTAAGCTAAGCAGAATAGATGGAATTAAGAATAACAAAAGCAAGTAAATCAAGGATATAAAATCAATGGTGGAAAAGCTAGGCTTAGAGAAACTTGCAGGCAAATCAGAATTATCAAATCAAATCAATTGTCAGGAATAAATTAAGCTCCGCTTTCAAACTTGAAACACATATGTAAAGTAAACCAACTGTCGTTGTGAAAACTATCTATGCCTAAACCTAGAATTCCAAATTCCTTTGCAAATTCATAGAATTTAAACAAGCATTAAAGTCCAAGTTCAATTGTTCACAAAATCCCTAAACCAAATTCCTTTGCGAATAGGGCTTTTGCTCACCAAACACTAGATCAGGTAAATCAATCACACTTCCGTGCCAATTAACAACCTAAATACAGATTTTAGTTCGCGAGGCTAAAATCAGCATTAAACTCAAGTCTATGTGAAAAGCTCTATAGATTATTCCTTAATCAATCAATTCAGATCTAACAATTCATCAAATACCCTTAAGTAACCCTAATCCTAACAGAGGATCTACTCAGACATGGTGAATGCAACAAACACAATGAATAGAATAGATATCATAATATAAAAATCAAATAGAGTAGAAATACAAAGAGGTTCAAGAATCCTTCTCTAAAACTCAGTGCAGAAGAACTCTTTCTCCAGAAATCACAAGATGTCCTCTCAAGAGGCTCTAAAACCTAATTATATAAAACTAAAACGTTTTGGAGTCTATCTTGAAAGATAAGGAAAGCTTCTGAATGAATCTCGGATCTGTCACACGTTTTGGTCACGGGCATCGACCGATGCCATAAGTGGTATCGATCGATGCTTGGTCTTTTGGTCGTGGGACTCCCAAACTGCAGGTGTCGATCGATGCTTCTCAGTGTCGATCGATGCTTCGCTTGTTCGCGAACGGCTCCAATTCCAGATTGCCTCAAAAGCTTCTCAAATCCTCCAATTAGCTCCATAGCGCCTATAACTTGAAAAGAACCTGAAAGACTCTAAAACTAGAGGAAAGACTCAACAAAAAGGACTTATATCATGGCTAAAAGCGGGTAAAAACCATGATATATCAGGAATCTAGAAGGTTCCTGAACATCAACAACAGCGATGAAACGGCAATGAAAGATTTAGTATGATTGACGCTATGAGGTAATGTGTGGATACTGGGAAGCTGAAATTGTCTACGGAGAAGTACATGGCGGTCAGATCCAAAACTGTTTAGGTGATATATGGGAGCTTGAAAAAGGGGTCATTACAATGTCTCAAGAAAAGGTGAGTCTCCGTGTTTTTCAAACCTCTTTCTCTGCTTGGTTTTCTGTTTGCTTGAGGGCAAGCAAAGACTAAGTCTGCGGGAGTTGATATATCATGGTTTTTACCCATTTTCAACCATGATATAAGTCCGTTTACTGAGTCCTTTTTATAGTTTTAGAGTCTTTTAGTGTCTTTTCAAGTTGTAGGCACAACTGGAGCTAAATTGGATTTATGAATCTTCTGAAGCATATTGGAACTGAAGCAATTCGGAGAACTGAAGCTCAGTGTCGATCGACACCTATGCAGCATCGATCGACACCATCATCTGGAAGAAGCACGATCAAATATCTCAGTATCGATCGATACCATTCACGGTGTCCGTCGATACCAATAGTCAGAACGCACACTTTTCCGAAGATCGGAAGAAAAACAGAAGTTTTCTTTATTTCTCCAATGAACTCCAAAGCGTGTTTTGAATTATAAAACTAGGTTTTTCAGCCTTCAGAGGCATACAATCGATTTTGGGAGATAGATTATTCTTGCAATAGAGTTTTGGAAGAAGAACCTTGAACCCTCTTTGTATTCTTACTCTATTTTACTTTATGATATCTATATTATTCATGATGTTTGTTTCATTCACCATGTCTGAGTAGATTCCTTGTTAGGTTTAGGGTTGTTTAAAGGTATTTGATGAATTGTTAAATTAGATTTAATAGTAAGGGATCATTTATAGAGCTCTTCACCTAGACTTGAGATTAATGCTTATTCTAGCCTCGCGAACTAGAATCTGATGTTAGGTTGATTATTGACATGAAAGTGTGGTTAGTTTTCTGAACTAGTGTTTGGTGAGCAAAAGACCTACTCGCAAAGAAATTTGGTTTAGGATTTTGTGAACAATTGAACTTGACCATTAATGCTTGTTTGAATTTATAGAATTTGCAAAGAAATTTGGAATTTTAGATTTAGACATAGATAGTCTTCCCAACGACAGTTGGTTTACTTTACATCTGTGTTTCAAGTTCGAGAGCGGAACTTATTTCATCCCTGACCATTGATTTGATTTACAATTCTGATTTGCCTGCAAATTCCCCTAGGCCTAGCGTTTTCTCCACTGATTTTACTACTTTTTTTTAATTGTTTTGTTATTTTTTATTACATTCATTTCTTTTAGCTTAATTCATATTCTGGAATTTATTGAGTGAACATCTTGAGTCTTTGTGGTTCGACCCCTAGAATACTACAGCTACTGCTTAGATACTTTAGGGTATTATATTTGAGCATATCAGTAACAACGTCTAAGTCAAAGTTGTTTTCCACTAACATGTAATAATTCAGGTAGAAATTTTATTTTTATGGTGGTTCGGGTTGAAAAATGCATTGTATCGTAATTTGGGTATGGAAATTACATTAACCCCTTCATTTCCAAACAAAAAAATAGAAACCGCAATTACAGTTCTAACCACCGCGCGACGTAGACTTCTTAAACGAAGTCTCATAGTAGACTTCGTTCATGACATCCACGAAGTCTGACCCGTAATTAAACCTTAGATTTCAATTAGGAAAATAATAAAAAATATTTTCAATGCAATTTCTTCTAAAGAAAATAAGATTTATATAAAATATGAACTTTATAAATTAAATTTTCTGAAACTTTCATAAATTTTAAGCATGTAAGGTTAATTATAATCTAAAATACCACAAACAGTCCCAGACTTCGACCATGAAGTCTGGAACCGTAATTAAATGTGAAATTTTAATAAAAAATGATAAAAATAAATATTTCAATCAAAATTTTTGAAAGATAAATCTTTGTAGATCAAATCGAATAGGTTTAAAAATAAAATTTCATAAAACTAAGCCATTTGATGTAAACCATGTTAGGCATATAGGTTAGAGGTTGCCAATGGGTAAGAATCCATGCATATATATTTAGGGTTAGACTTAGTTTGATATGTTTTTGATATAAAATGGCGATCATTTGTATAGTTGTTAGATTTTGAATATATTATACTATTTTGATGTAGAATGTTAGTATTTGTTAACAAAAAGTAAAAAAAAACATTCGAACTTTAGAGATTAGGGCTTACAGACTTCTCGAGTCTCGGGTGAAGTCTCATGGTAGTCTTCGAGTGTGAAGTCTGTAAGTTTTTGTTATCGTAGACTTCTTTATAGAAGTCAAAAATTCAAATAAATTCAAAATTTTGAAAATTTTTGCGAAAAATTTAGAAAGATTGGAAAAATTCAAAAAATAGTAGACTCCGCTAGGGAAGTCTGCGACTGTTAATGGTTTTCTAGAACATAATCAACCTTACATTCTTTAATTTTATGAAAGTTTCTGAAATTTTAATTTATAAATTTCATATTTGGATAATTTTATTTTCTTTAGAAGATATTGCATTGAAATTATTTTTTATTATTTTTTTAATTTAAATCTAAGGTTTAATTACGGTTAAGACTTCGACCATGAAGTTTGGAACCGTAATTAAATGTGAAAATTTAATTAAAAATGATAAAAAATATTTTGATCAAAATTTTTAAAAAATAAATTATTTTAAATCAAAGTGAATAGGTTTAAAAATAAAATTTCATAAAACTAAGCCATTTGATGTAAACCATGTGAGGCATATAGGTTAGAGGTCGCCAATGGGTAAGAATCCATGCATATATCTTTAGGGTTAGACTTAGTTTGATATGTTTTTGATATAAAATGGCGATCCTTCGTATAGTTGTTAGATTTTGAATATATTATACTATTTTGATGTCAAATGTTAGTATTTGTTAACAAAAAGTGAAAAACATTCAAATTTTAGAGTTTAGGGCTTACAGACTTCTCAAGTCTTGGGTGAAGTCTCACGGTAGACTTCGAGTGTGAAGTCTGTAAGATTTTGTTATCGTAGACTTCTTTGTAGAAGTCTGAAATTCAAATAAATCCTATACAATGTTTAAAATAATTGAAACTTATGTTCTTAAACAGAGATTTAGATAGATTAATTTACTATCTAGGGACATTGCCCTGTATCTTGCAGCTATCATATCAAACATCAAGAAGTCGTCTCTCAAATCTTCAACCTCTTCCATCGCTGGGTTGAACAAAATGTCTGATAAACCTTCTTCAGTTTCCACCCAAGTGTCATCATCACCACCTGTGGGAATTAGATTAGTATTGTCGAGATCAATTACGATATGTTAAACTATAGTGAATAACACACTTACGCGGAAACAGATTGATCCTCCATAATTTAAGCACCACGATCACCGCTCCACTCCTCCTGGTCCTAAAGCCATTCTAGAAGTTATAAGTGTGTTCACCGGTTGCCACACACTTTAAAATATTGTCCCTATTATGATTAATAAAAGGTGGTTGTAAATTACAATAATGTGAGTTTCGTCATGGTGTTATTATTGTTTGGTTTAAACTTACATGACATCTTTGATGTGAAACACACTCTTTGTATGTGCATGGCCATGTGGGATCTCTTGAAGGGGGCATGTGTTGCAGAGCATGCCCATAGTATCTACATCATAGGTGTGATCCTTCAGTTAAATAAAGTTACATGCATATAAATATGGTTTAACAAATTTGCATGCATACCTATAGCAACGTTTGTTTTGGTTTTGATGTCACGGATTTGGGTCAAACTTAAAAAATCCAAGTAGTGCTTGTCGTTCAAAGGATCGATTTTTATTATTCCAGTCTTTGTAGACAGAATTGTAAGTACGAAGCGAGAATTTGTTGCACAAAATGCTGCAAATCCTGGCCGTACTGCTACTTTCTATATTTCAATCCAGTGCCCTTCATAGTTTTCCAATCCAGAGAACGTTGGTACATGTACTGGAGTAATCACCAACTCCATCTTAGTTTCTTGCATAAGAAAAAGCATCACCAAAGTATTGTATTGTCAGATCCATGTGACTGCATGTAAAAACATAAAACCTAAGTGAATATCTCTTACCGCTTCATCTACTAATACGTAGGACCAGTAGGAACCTTCATTGAGAACGGAGTAAGAGTAGGCGCGGAGAATCTTGACTTTAAAACATCAATCTGTTTTGCTTCCATTGGCTCTTTTATTTGCTTTGGCTAGAAGGTTGTAAGCATCCATCGAGTTATTTTTGTTGTTGTGAGTTTTTTGTTGCTGAGATAAAAGCAGTGAAGAAGCAACTTCGTCTATGGAGGTGGAATGATTAATAGATTGGAAACTGAAAAGACGGACGTATCTTAAGGACGTGACTTTTAAAAACAAAATGCAGCGTTTCTTGTTCTTTAATGTTTTGTTTTAAGGGTTACTGACTTCTTCAGTGATGTCTATATACGAAGTCTGTAAGCAAAGTCTCCAAATAAAGTCTGAAAATGACAGACTATAGACTTCATGCGCAAACTTCACACGCAGACTTCTCTGAGAGACTGCTAATAGATTTCGTCTGTAAGTGACCGATTTATCAAAATTTTTAGAAAAATTTCTGAAACTGAAAAGACTTTAAGGTAAAAAACTTTTGGGGGGAAAAAAAATAAAATAAAATTTAAATTTACTAAACAAGATAAAACTTAAATTGCAATAGCTAATCTGGGTTAAAAAATTAAAAAATCTCCATCGCTCTCTTTCTCCTCCAAATAACCAAATGTAGCCGGAAATCTCTAAATACCGACACTCTATCTCGCCTCTTACGACCGTCGCCGTCGTAAGTTATCGATATTCTTCCTTCCTACGGGAAAACCCAAAACTATATCTTTCGGGGTTTGCTCGCAATCGTCGTTGACAAAACGTCGACTCCTCACTCTTTCTCGCCACAAATTCACCATACGACGACACCCTCTCTGCGACGACACCCTCTCTCTACTCTTTCTCTAAGCTGTTTTTTTTTCACAGTATCTAATCCCATCTTTTATTTGATTCGTAGATATGGGAATCGCAACCGTCTATGCACATCTTCAATCTTTATTCATCTACAAATTCTATTTCAGTTTAGTCTCTTCGTCTATCCCTTTTCTGATCTCGGATTTATAGTTACTAGAGTGTTGGAGACTTCATAAGGGAAGTCTGCTACATAGACTTCATAAGGGAAGTCTATATGAAGACTTCATCGGCGAAGTCTCGTACACTTCACAGTTATCTAACTTCCCGTTTTTTTCTTCTATGACATAGGTTTGTAATATGGCTCTTTCGCGCGAAATAATTGAATATGAACCGAAGACTGATTTTTACCATATGCCAGAGTTTTCACCCAGACATTTCACCAAAGACGTATAGGCAACTACAGATGAACACCTAAGCTTCTTGAAGTTGTGAAGGGTGCACTAACTCTAGCTGAATGGGAAATGATTTGGACTTCCCCTATGGATGTCTGCCTAATGTACCACAAGCAATAGATTGCATGGGCATCAAAGTTAGTCCACTATATGCTCGGTTTCCAACTTGTATGCTTCAAGAAGCATGAGATTTGGAGTCTAGTTGGTGAAGTCCTAGTCAAATTCTCTATAAACGAGTTTGAACACATCACCGGGCTAAACTGCGAATATGTGGAAAATCTTATGACTTCGAAGCCTGATGCTAAGATCACGGATGAGATGAGAGAGTTTTGGGTAAAGCTTGGAGTCGATGTGGCGGGTGGACCAAGCTATGAAGACTTGGTATCGGCGTGTAGACGCTGTTCTCAGTTGGATACGGAAGATCGCGTGAGGTTGGGCTATCTAGCCATCCTTGCCAGCTGCATTGATGAACACCCTCACCATCAGGGCATCAATGTAAACCTTGCTAGGCTGGTGATGGATCTGGATAAGTTTGCTGCTTACCCTTGGGGAAGAGTAGCTTTCAAGATTTTGATTTCTTTGGTGAAGGCTGCAGATATCACCAGGACTTATCACATCAGCGGGTTTGTCCAAGCGTTGCATTCTTGGGTTTACTTTGTCCTACCAAACTTTGCAACAGAGGTGGGAGATCCTCTCCCTGGTAACCCAACGCCACCTCTTCTAGCTTACAAAGGATCAAAAGGGAGGAAAAACCTCAGAAATGGCATCCTCAAACAGGTATATTATCAAAGCTCTAATTTGTGGTGTCATTAGAGACATCTTTCTAGAAATATTTTTTAGACTTCACACATGAAGTCTGTTATTATATTATCTGATCTCTCTCTATTCATTTTTTATGTTTGTAGACTAGAATCTGCAGCTTTGTCGAGATGTTCCCACAGTGGATGATGATGAGGAGGATCAGAGAATTGTCAACATTGTGAAAGCAATGTTTGGACGATTGTCAATGAATCCTTGGCAGTGGCAAAAAGGACATTGGCCATCTTTGGGTGTGTTGCCCTCAAACTTCAAGGAAAACAAGGTGAAGGTTCCTTTGAAGGTGAAGGATGAGGTGAAGGATGAGGTGAAGGATGAGGTGAAGGATGAGGTGAAGGATGAGCCGTATTATGGCATTAAGAGAGAGCTAGAAGCTCTTGAAGAGGGTAGTTTGAAGAAAGCTCGTCTATCCCCTACTGCAGAATATGAGAAGCGCATATGTGATGCGTTGAAGGATGTATTTGACGCTCGACTCAACACGTTTGAGGTAGAGTTGAAGGGGCAGTTGGTTGAACTTGGAACGACGATTGGCTTACTCACTGACAAAGTAGACGATCTAAGTTGTGCTTTTGATAAGTTCACCAGCGGAGCTATGAAGAAAGAACCCAAGGAAGTGAAAGAGAATCCTCAGGAAAATTAGGCTCAATCTGATGCCAAATCAAATGCACCTGACGATGGGGTTAGTCTTCCTCCCTTTAACCCAAAGATTCCCGAAAAGAACATAAACCATCTTAGTAAGAAGGAGGATATTGAGGAGTCTAAGAAGAAGAGAAAGAGTAAAAGAGTAGCTACCAAGAGTAGTCAGTCACACAAATAATGTGAATTATGAACCTTGTTGGCTTGTTGGATTGTTGTTGGCATGTTTAACTCTTATTTCATAAACTTGTAAAATTTATATATGAATGATGTTTGTTAGTGTGCCTTATCCATGTGAAATTGCAATAAAACGATGTTTGCTTCTAACTATGTAGAGTAGTTTTAACTAGGGCAGTGAGTCAATTTTTGTGATGGTGGATAAGCCCAAAGAAGTAGATATGGAGTTTGATAAAGCAAAAAGAGCAAAACAGAGCTTGAAGGAGAAAGTAACACCGCTCGTGGCTAAGAAAATGAGTGACCAGCTAAAGATGACAGAGAGGCAGGTTGTTCACCCTGGTACGAAGACTATACTCCCGGCTAAGCCGGTTGCATGCGGCAAGGGCTATAACCCTTTTGGTTCTATCAACAATGACCCAAAAAACAAGCTGATTGCCTTCTTGGAGACTTGCCCGTAAGTCGCACTATTTATGATTTTTAAACCTAGTTTATGTGACGTGATTTTGAATGTATGTGTGACAACATTTTACAGAGAGAAGAAGAAGAAGAACCCCGAGAAAGACTCAAGCACATGCTGGTACCGCACGCTTCAGTCTCCCACAAAATGGTTTTGGGACCTGGTGAGACTTCGTATAATAAGTCTGAGAGTGAAGTCTCATAGTGAAGTCTAAGAGTGAAGTCTCCCCGTGAAGTCTGAGGGTGAAGTCTCAGACTGAAGTCTGACAGTGAAGTATAAACTTTATCCTGGACTGTAATTCGATACTTCATTCGCACACTTCAGTCTGAGACTTCACTCTCAGACTTCATATGGAGACTTCTATATTTTTTTATCGTTACTTGTAAGGTTCCGTTACCATAACTAATTATTTTCTTACTGCAGCACATTGATGCTAGAATCAATCTACTAAGAGAACGGTTCACGACGCATCCAGAATGGTTTAGGAGCGACAAAATCTGCTTCATTGATTTGATCTTCACCACGTTATGGAAGTTTAAGTATCAAGAATTTCAAATGACTGGTGATGAAAAGGGTTTAGGCAGATTGCTACCTCTTGGGGCGTTTGATCTCAACACAGGAGAGCAACCAAAGTTTTGCAGATCTAACAAGATGCGGGGTGTAGATATGGATGAAATCTACACCTCCCTTAACATCAAGGATATGCATTGGGTTGCGTTAATGATTCAGGTTCATAAGAGACACATAGTTATTTGGGATAGTGATCTAACTGTAAGCAAGGATGAGGCGATTGAAGCTACAGTATATCATGTTTGCGATATAATGGCTTATCTTATGAACCTTCTTGCTCCTGTGAATCAAAAAGCTAAGCACCCTTATGTTCCCTACACATACGAGCGGGTTCCACAGACAGCAGTTCATAAAAAAGTTCAGAGCGGTGACTGTGGAGTGTATTGCCTGAAGTACATCGAGTGTCATGCGCTTGGCATACCATTTCCTCCTAACCTCTTGTGTGATAAGAACATCAAGTTCATAAGGGAAATGCTGGCTATAGATATATAGGATGAGTTCGGCATAACAGGGACTGAGAAGCGCGGTTACGAAGGTTTGAACTTATACGACGAATGCTGAGCTTTTATTGCGGGAATGTTTTTGTCACCGAATGGAACAAGCCAAGGAGTTATTGTAATATTATTAAATTAGTTTGTCATATATGATAGTTAAATGTAATACATCCACAGAAATACAAAAAATTTGAAAAGGAGACTTCAAATGCAGACTTCGCGTGGAGACTTCACATAAATCTCCAAACAACCAGTAAGAGACTTTTAGTATAGACTTCACGAGTAGACTTCATCTGGATACTTCGTCTTCGTACTGAACACCCAATTATAGACTTCTCTAGGTGACTTCAAGCGTAGATTTCTACTGGAGACTTCATCTTTGTATTGAACAACCAGTTAGAGACTTCTCTAGGAGACTTCAAGCGCAGACTTCTACTAGAGACTTCATCTTCGTACTGAACAACCAGTTAGAGACTTCTCTAGGAGACTTCAAGCGCAGACTTCTACTGGAGACTTCATCTTCCTACTGAACACCCAGTTAGAGACTTCTCGTTTAGACTTCAAGAGCAGACATCTATTGGGGACTCTTCATTTAGACTTTAAGAGCAGACTTCTAATTTGCTTGGCAGTAAATAAAGCTACTATTTCCGATAAGAAGCACGCAAAACGAAGCAGACCTTCGTGAAACGTCGCTTCTTATCATTATTACTTCTTTCAAAACACGCAACCTACATTTTTGAATCACTATTGCTGAGTTACCAAAAATTTCAATGTAATCTAATGCTTTCTAAAAAAAGGTCTAAAAAAATGGCGTACACAACAGGAGTCATCAAAAGAGGTTTGAGGAACCTCTTGAAGAATCTGCATCCTCCTTTCACGACAGGTAATCTCTATACAACTTTACCAAATTTTCATTTCAATATTTTTTTCAGATAATAAGTTCATGCAATCTTCTAATTTATTACCAAATTCTTTTAGGACCTGTGGTCGATGACATATTCCATTGGAAGGGTACGATCTTTGGCCCTCTTGGCACCCCTTATGAGGGAGAGGTTTTCAAAGTGACTATTCATTATCCGCCACAGTACCCACTGAAACCCCCACATGTAAGTTTTGATCATATTCAGTTACACAAATGGAACTTATGGAACGCACGCATGTTTAATAGTTAGTAAAACACATAGGGACAATTCGTAATAGAATAAGTCATTTTCATGTAATTGGAAATTCCTAAAATATCGTGACGGTTCATATGGTTAATGTAGGTTGGTTTTAACACCGCGACCTACCACCCTAATGTGGATCGCGGGAGTATCCTCTTGAAGATGCTCCTACCTGATCACTTTAGCCCCTTAAATAACATAACCATAGTTTTAGAGGCTTTTGTGAAGATGTTGACTTAGCCATAGTTTGGTGAAGGAGATAAGTTTGTGGAATCCATTGCTCAAGTCGACATAACCGATCGGGACCGTTTCATTGAGAAGGCACGAGAAATGTTTGAAACTTTTGTCGGAGGATCAAAGAGCACATGATCCTTTGGATTTCTATGAAACAGAGGGGGGTTTATGTAAATTATATTTTCGAACCTTTAATTTATTTATTTTAATTTCTTTTGAAATGTATTAGAACTTTATTTCTTTAGTTTTATGTTAATTATCTGTAATTTCTCTTATTATGTTAATTATCTTTTGGAACCTTTGATTTTTTATTATGTTAATTATCTCTAATTTCTCTTATTATGTTAATTATTATTGGCATTTTGTAAATCAAATACAAAGTTCGAAAACTGCAAAAATACAAAAGAAACTGGTCATAATTATTTAAGTAAAAGTTTGAAAAGAAGACTTTAAAAGTAGACTTCACGAGTAGACTTAACCTAGAGACTTCATATTCATATTGAACACCCAATTTGAGACTTTTCCAGGAGACTTCCAGCATACACTTCTACTAGAGACTTCAGCTGCGTACTGAACCCTAGTTAAAGACTTCTAGAAGAGACTTCATGTATAGACTTCCAGAGGAGACTTCATCTGCGTCCTGAATAACTACTTATAGACTTCTGTGGGAGACTTCAAGAGCAGACTTCTACTAGAGACTTCATCTGCGTCTTGAACTCCTAATTGAAGACTTCTACGGGAGACTTCAAGTACAGACTTCTTCTGGAGACTTCGTATGCGTTCTGAACTCCTAGTTAAAGACTTCTGTGGGAGACTTCAAGAGCAGACTTCTACTTTCCCTCAACCTTGAAACTCTACGTAACATAAAAAACAGAGTCCCTTCAAAAACAGTGTCCCCTCAAAAAATATACATTCATGGAATCACAAACAAAGATTTTAACTTGCACAGTTATCGCAAGTATGTCCAGATTGCCTGCATTTTGAACAATTATATTCCTTGTGAGCCTTCCACGGTTTTGGCGTAGTCTTTCTTGCGATTTCAAGCCACGTTTGCCACCTTGACTTCTTTTGCCTTCAAGGAGGACACCGGATGAGTGGAGGGAAAACTTTGACAAACTCGGACTCTTTGTAATCGATGGTTTTGGGAAAAATGTTGCTTGCGTACGTCGAATACAAATATTCCTTTGTGTATGACGGACATATGAGGGCGGCAACATCCATTTTAAGCTCAAGAGTAGCAGCAATAGCATTTCTTTCTTTAGTTATGCCCCTGTTCTGAACAAATAACCCTTCATAGCCTGACTTAGATGAATAATCACCATTTTGCTTTAATTTTATTTCAACGGAATATGCAGAGCTAATAATCTCTTTTAAAGCAATAGTATCTTTGCCACTGCTATACTTAAGAGTATGAACCAAGTGATCAAATCTCTTTGGCAAACTGTTTATAGGAATTGCAACCTGATCTTCTTCCCCCATCACAACATTCAAGCTCGCCAAATCTGAAATTGACTTGTTGAATGTATTTAGGTTTTTATTTAGGTTCTTGTCTTCCTCCATTTTAAAAATAAAGAACCTAAATTTCAAAAAGAACCTGTGTGGGAGAGATTTAACATGATATATGTTCTCCAAAGTTGTCCACATAGCATAAGATGTGGGTTCCTTCATAACTTGTCTTAACACAGTATATGTCAAAATCATACTCAACAAATTTCTCACCCTTTGATCTTTGTCCAGCATCTTAGGATCCACTTTGACTTCATGTTCTTCTCCTTCAATCATTCCTTTTCCTTTAATATCATGAACAACTTTAGGTTGAAGAATTGATTCAAAAGAGAGGATCTCTAGTTGAGCTTAAATTTTATGTTTCCACAGAGTAAAATCACTTTCTCCATCAAAATTTTCCACTGCAAATCTTTTTTGACTAGGCTCCATTATCAACCAGTAAAACATTTGAAGCTTACGACAAAAAAGTTCCAGACTACACCACCTTCAACAGTAGACTAACCTTGCATGAGACTTGCATGAAACTTGCATGAGCTAGAAACGTAGCTCTGATACCATTTGTTGTGAATTCAGTTCAATTTGCTATGTCTTTGCTATGTTGAAACGTCAATGTTTGTTCTGTGATGCATGAAACATAAATAGACACAGGAAAATTAACGAGTTCCCAAGGCAAACTAGCTAAGGTACATCTCATAGTGTCACTACACTCAAGAAGCAATTCACTATCAAAGATGTTACAAGATGAGGAATTCTCTCAAGAGTTACAAGATGAGGAATTCTCTCAAGAGTTACAAGATGAAAGATCACATTTCTAATGCTTTCTAGATCTCTCTATAATCTTCTTCTTTGTTCACTCACTTGTCTTAGTGCTTCTCCTATGTTCTCTCTTCTCCACTTCTTCTTCTTCTTTCGTTCTTAAGAAGAATAACTTACTGGAAATTAACTTGCTTCCTCTTAATAAAACATATGACTCATCGTGTTATTATTCATGGGTTGTTGTAGTTTCTTCTAAGCCCAATAAAGGGTTTCGCCCACACACTCGCACGAAACCCACAAACTCCACCTTGAGTTTTTGGACGTAATCCTTCATGTTTGTCACCTTTCTTCCCTTCTCTGACAAATGCTGAATCCCTAGCCACTGTTAGACTGTTCTTCAGGCATGTGCTATCTCAATCTATGAGAATTCCCCTTCCCTCAAAATGACTTTTGGCCTTCTTTATCTTCATTCTTCTTGGCCACAAAAATGAGACATTTATTTTGGGCTTTCTTGGACTTGAATTAGGTTCAAAGTGAGTTGGACTTGATGTACTTCTTCCCTAAAAGAATTATGGATGCTCTTCTTGACCAAAAGCTCTTGAATCAGCCCATTAAGTGTCTCCTTAATCTTCTTAGCAATGCATCCTCTATGTTCTCCTTGTTGCTCATGATATTCGTATCAACCTTGATGCATTTTTCAATTAAACATAGACTTTTTCGGTTCCTTTTCTTCTCCTTTCCTCACAACTTTTTTTTTCTTTTTAGTTTTAAAAAACTAATAATAATAAGTGAGGGGAGGTGGACCTGGTTCTGTCATAGAAAATCAAGCATTAGTATGATATTCCTAACATTTTTTGGCATTCTCCAAGTAAGGTTTAAAAATCTGTCAACAAGAATTAATCGTACATAAGCATACTAATCATCCCAAAATCATATGTTTACAATCCATAGCCCTAACAAAATGTTAGCTATCTCAGTCCATATACTTTGTAGTTTATGCACATGAATGCACATAATGGCGATGATTAAAAAAATGTTGAGGGTGCAAAGGTGTGGTACTAAAAAAATAAATTGAGCCTAGCTATTCATAGTTCAAAAGAGTGGTGAAAACAGGCATAACTCCGAATATCTAATCCATAGCATGATTACCAAGCCCCTAAGTGAGATAAAATAAGTCCATGTTCGAAGTTCCACTAGATAAGACTACGTTCAAAATCGTTCCAGATTCAAAGTGATAAAGACTTTCTTGATTATTGTGTTTGCTCATGGTCATTCCAAAATTCAATTGTAATTCTAACATGATCCCGAATAGGTTGTTGGAAGAGCGTCCCAAATCAAGTCCCTTGAAACGCTCATGATCCCCTAAATTTACTGAAAAATGACTCAATTAAAAAATTTGAAAATTTTCACAAAATGTGACCAAGTGGTACATTCGTACCCTCCTCCAGACTTGAACTACACCGGCCCAGTGTAAAAAGAAGGAATAAAGGCAGGTGAAAATTTCAAAGACAGAAAATAACAAATGAAAAATAAAATGAAAGGATAAAGGGTTTGAATTTTGAATGTCTAACTGATCGGTGCACAAGTGCAACCGATCGGTTTTCTAACATACATGCAACCTATCGTTGTAACCCAAGAACCGCTCGGTTAGCGACCAAAATGCTCACTCATCTAAGTTTTATGGTTTCCTTTATGAGGTTGTGCGTTCTAATTTGGGTTTTGACTTATGCTGATGGCCACTAAAGCTGGAGGGATTGGGAGTGGAAGGGCTTGTGGCGGGTAAGAATGTGTACTTGCTCCAAAAAAAGCTTTCCAATCAATATCTTAAGCTTGATAACCTTGCCAATTATTCCATCTATTGCTTCTTGGCCTTTCTCTTTGAACTCTGGAGTGAGGATGGCTTTGACTTTTGAGAAAGGTCTTGATGCTCCTTTACACTACACCGTATACTTAGTGGTGTCTCCAACGCATAGCTTTGGCACCAAGGTTATATGAGAGTCTCCAGTCATCCTCTCAATCTTTGGCTTGTCTCTTCTCTTGATTTTTCTTGGATGTTTTTACAAAAGAATGAGTATCTCCATCTAGGATTTCATAGATCTCATTCTTATCACCAATTTCTTCCTTTGTTATGGCATCTAAGCTTTTTTCATCGTCCATAGTGAGATATGGGGCATATTCAGAGGCTTTATGGCTAGGGATCATGTTGTAGAAAATCGGTTTATCGACTTTGGAGAAGGCGATCCTCTATTCAGGCAAATCTACAACTGCACCAACTGTTGAGAGGAAAGGTCTTCCGAAAATCAAAGGCCTTTTAGAACCACATGTCATCTCAACAAAGTGAAAATCCATCGGGACTAAGCAATGATTGATTCGCACACTCAAATTGGGTCAGAAGCCTTGGAGTTTGGTGAAAGAGGCATGGGCAAACTTTAGAGGACATGTAGGCTCCTAAAAATTCACTCAAAGTCCTTTAGTAACTGAAATCGGCATAAGGTTCACGCTAGAACCCGTGTCGCAAAGCAATTCCTCAAAGTTAGGACCAAGTAATGAACAAGGGACAACAAATTTCCCCAGATCTTCAAGCTTTGGAAGTCGTGTCAAGACCTTCTTCTCCTTCATAAGCTTTTTCCCTAGCCTATCTAATTTTTTCTCAACCGTCATGACACATTTGAAGACCTCCTTGATATCATCTAGATTCTCGTTAGCTTCCTCGAAGGTCATCCCCTCAATGATTCAACCTTAGGCTTGTATACGCGTGAATGCTCCTGTGCACTCTGAACCTTTTCAACATCATCTGATTAATCATCTGAAGCCTTGGAATCATTCTTGACTGTGGTTTCCCGAATGTAAGAATCTAACCGATCTGTGATATGGTTGCACTGATCGGTTACTATGGTCCTTCTGACCCGATCGGTGACAGAGTTGCACCGACCGGTTGACAATTTTGAATCCACTTTTGATTCAACTTCATCAGCATGAATTTGTTCCTTAGGGTTTCCTTTTGCCTTTTTGTAAAGCATTATTGGAGGTACCTTAGCACTAGAAGCAACTTGGACAATTCGATTCTCCAAAACTCAGACGCGAGTATATACGGCTTCAATATTTTCATTAAGAGAAGTGTACATCTCATCTACCTTGGAATTGATGATCTCAGCACTTTGATTATGACTCTCCATAAGTTGAAGCATCATCCTCTCTAGTTTGCTCTCTGGGAGGTTTTATTGAGTAGATCTTTGAAAATGGCCTTGACCGTTGTTGAAATGAGGCTTGGGCTGAAAGTTGTAGCTTTATAACCAGCTTGGTTCCCCGCATAGTAGAAACCGTTATCAATCTCAGCGCCTTGCTCATTACCATCTATGATCACACCTAATTTATTATTCTGAAGTCTCATAAGAAGGTCAAGCTGCGCATTAAGCTCTTGGTATACACTGGTCTCCACGCTGCTAACAACAACCTCCTAAGATCTATCGTACTCAGGAAAATTGTTGCTAGTACTCATAGCTAAATATCGATGAGAAGATTAGCCTCCCAAATAGTGTTTGTAGAGAAATTTCCTTGACTCGCCTTGTTAAGAGCCATATGAAACTTCTCTAAGACGCCTTGATAGAAAATGTGTAGCAACGCCTTAGGAGTGTAACCATGTTGTGGGAAATCCTTCGAGTACCCTCTGAAATGATCCCATATCTTGAAAAATGATTCGTTCCTCGGTTGTTGGAACGTTAATATTTTGTTCCTCAACTATGTGGCCTACGAACATGATTGATGAACTGATCGCGACACTACACCCAAGTAGTGATGGATCCCGGATCTCGGAGTCTCAACCATCTCAGATATTTGTCTTCTAAGGAGAACCTAAACAAGATTAAGAGTTGGTAGTCTACGGGCACTCCATTTGACTTAGTCATCCTACATAAGTCCTCAAAGTTTTGCACATAGTCCATCAATTCCTCATAAGAAAGACCATTAAACACGCTTCATTTCATCAATTGTATTATTGAAGTATCGACGCGAAAGTCTTGTCTCTGAGAGACTGGTGGAAGAATAGAGCCTACAACCCGCAAACCTATCGGTTGATTGTGGTAACCGATTGATTGTTCAAGATCTTTATATCCGATCGGTTGATGATGTGCACTGATTGATTCTCTAACATCTTCCAAACCGACCGGTCCAACCCTGGCACTAACCAGTTGACGAACATTCTCAGCAACATTTCCATCCAAGCCACTACTACTAGCAGCATCAGGAACCTCAGGAAAGTTCTCCATAGCTCTACTCCTTATGTTTTCTCTGTCAATACGTTTGCTGAAAAAAAATTTCATAACAATCAAGCAAAAAGATTAGTAGAAAATAAATTTGAAAACAAAACAAAACATCAAAACCCTAGACAAAATTTTACCTACGAATCCAAAAGCACTTGTTATTGGTCCTAGGCAACGGAGCCAAAAACTTGATGTCTAGATAAATTTTACCCAAAATAAACTGCAAGTGTACAGTCAACACCGCAATAGTATTAAGGGTCGAATTCACAAGGACCAAAACAATTATACTATGAACTATATCAATTAAACCTTAGCTAGGGCAAGATTAAATAAATAAATATGAAATAACAATAAATAGATAAATTGGCAAAATGGAATCTTCCAAAAACTCTTAACAAGCAACATACATGCATATGAGAAAGCATTAAAAACAATTCTTGAACTCAATCATAAATACTAGCTATCCTAATCTCTTAGCAATAACTACTAAGCTAACAACCCTAACAAAACCCTCATATATTATTAAGATTTAAAGAAAGCATTAAGTATAGGATCGATAGGTTCACAAAGCTCCCTAGCGAATCTTGTTCTCTAGGAATACTTTGCTCACCTAGGTTACATTCCAATGTTTCATTCCAACTCTCATTGTTGAGAAACGTCGAAGGGCATATCTAGACTCTCGTCTAGGATAAACATTAATAACAACATAGATGAAGAATTAAAGCATCAATCTCAGTATAAACAAGCATAATTACTTTATCTTAAACATCCTATTAAAAATCCTAAAACCCAACAGAGAATTACTTAACCATGGTAGATAAAGAGCAAGACAAATATGAAGAACTCATTATGGAATTGCTAAATCTACTACTAAAAGTATAAATAAAACTCTAAAATAAATATTAAAATTCAAACTTAAGAAAAGTATTTACAAGTGTTTTTCGCTCTAGGACATGATGATTTAAGAGGAGGGGTCGAGCTCCCTATTTATAGTACAAGAGAAGGAGAGAAATATGTAAATCTTACAAACTCGCCAAAATGGAAATCTTACAAACTCGCCAAAATAAAAATCTTCCAAAATTGTCAAAATGAAAGTTTTCCGTAACCGCCAACTGATCGGTGCAAATGTGCAATCAATCGGTTCTCCTAACCTTATAAACCGATCGGTGCAGAGTGAAAACAATCGGTTGAGAGCCACATCTTCAACTGGTCGGGTATGAGTGACAACCAATGATTGCTCGAGTAATTAACCCAAAATACCGCAAGGGCACGGTGAAATGCGCAGTAGTATATTCGGGATCGATCCAAAAGGACCAATGGTACTCTATAGATTTGCAAGATTCGTAAATAGCTAAAGCGTAGAAGTTTTATTTTGGTTTTCCCAATTGTAAATAAAAGTGCAGAGAATAAACGATGTAAATTTATATACTAAAGACATTAGATCATAGGGTAGTTCGGAGAAACAATGTTCAACGAGATGAATGAAACAAGAAACTCAATATATATGAACCGTCCTCAAATATGAACACTAGATTAGACTAATTCTCTTTCAAGACATTAATCCCTAAACTTGACTAATCAGTTTTACAAACTGTCGTTTGAGACCTCCTAGTCAAATCAGCTTTATCAATCGAGTTCACTATGTTCACAATACTTCCTAACATCAATTAACGTTGGCTAAGAACATATTGCTCAATTCACATCAATTCTAGCAACCTATCAACACTTTCATGCATAGATAAACCCTAGATCTAAAACAGGGTGATCAATCCTATTCTAGCATTAAGCGCATGTGAATTGAAGAACCAAAGATTTAGAGTCTCCTAGAACATTCAGAACATCAAACCATTAGATCCCCTACTTAGAACCCTAGAACCCAATTAGGAGATATACTCAGACATAATGAAAGAAATAGCAAAAATCAGAGAGGAAGACATAATGGAAATTGCAATCGATTAAGAAAATAAGGTTTAGAAATCTTCTCCAAATTGTTAGGAAGGATCAATCTCTAATCCCAAAAGTATCTTACAAGATCAAAAGTCCCTCCAAAAAAAAATAGAAAAATCGTAAAGAAAAGCATGAAAAGAAGTGTAAGAAATAAAATTAGGTCTTTGGGTCTTTATACCCTTTTACAAAAAGAAATAAAAGATAAGATAAGATTAAGTTAAATCGCATGATCCGATTGATCCAGTTATGGATTGATCGATAGCCTCCTCTCGAGAACATCTGGCAAGTCTGATCGATCGTTCTAGTTGTGTATCGATCGATCTCTTGGTCCTTCCTTCATCCGGCAGCTTGGACCGATCGATCCTAGTACGGATCGATTGGTCTCCTCTTGTTCACACTGGCTTTATCTCGCAATCGTCCAGAAAAATATGTAAAATCATCCTATTCTCGCGTAATGTCCCGTATATGTAGAAAACTCAAGAATCGACCAAAAAGACACTAAAAGACGCTATGAAAACATAATGAACTCAGAAAAGACGCTAAAACGTAAGATGAAAGACGTCAAAAACACAACATATCAACTCCCCCGACTTAAGCCTTTGCTTGTCCTCAAGTGAAGCAAATGTTTTTATCGAAAGAAGTTTGAAAACATGAAAACTCACACATTCTCTTGGGATCATGCCTTGAATCCATTGCATGCAAACTACTGATACAATGTTAATGCCAAACTGTACTCCGTCGTACTTCTTCATACCTATAGCAACAACCCTAAACCTCGGAATCACAAAGAACTTTCAGAGTCTATGAGCTCAACTTTTTAACATTCATTAAAGTAATGCGTGCACTCTCACAAAGGGGGTATTAAACACGTTATGGTCTAGGTATTAAGCTTAGTTTTTGGTGGCTCAAGTGTTTATAAGGTTTCCTGCAAATGCAAATGGATGCAAGTCATTATGCAAAATCACAGTGAGACACAGACCAATTGAGAGGTACATAACTTCCCTTTCGCCTAGATTACCAAACCAACTCAACCCTTCATTAATATGTAAGTTCCCTTGATGCTTTTGAAAACTAAAGATAACAAATCTACTTTTCCGGTTCCTTTCCTTCTCCTTTTCCCGCTTATTTCTTTGAATCGTTTCTTTCTTTTTTTTTTTAGGGCGGAGGAGTGGAACTGGTTCTCGTCTTATATAAACTGCATCAAACGGTAATTTAATCATACATTTTCAGTTTATTCCCATATATATCACCATCAATCACAACTACTAAATAAACTCATGAATTCATCCATACAAACTACACAACTTAATCATAACAAAAGAAAAGATATGTCGGTCTGTATACTCCGTAGTGTTTGCACATGGTTGCACATAATGATAATGACATAAAGATGCATGGGGTTTGAAACATGGGTAAGGTCAGGGTGAGGTACTAGATTGAAGGTGAGTCTAGCTATCCAGAGTCTACATAGACTGATATAAATGATGCGAAGAAAACTCAGAATATATATTCCATTACATGATTATCAAGCCCCTAACTGAGATATAGTAAGTCTAGTTTAAGTTTAAATAAGCAAGGTTAAGCTCACATCATCTAAATTTCTAAATGATAGGGATTACCATATTGTGATAGAGGCATGAATTTTCCAGCATTTCCAGGTCATCCATTAAACAATGAAGAAGCAATCATAAGACAATAATAAAAGGCAAGGTGCAATTCCCTGAGAAAAGCTCATAGTTTTCGACAAAGTTTTGACTCAATAAAATAGACACGATTTTGACTCGACAAAACAGACTCACTAACCCAAAAGAGGACATAAGAAAAACATACGAAAGATAGCGTCAATAGACGAGTGACATCCTCCCCCAGACTTGCTTCACAACGTCTCGGTGTGAAAATAAACCCAGAGCGAATGACACTGATACAAATGATAGAAAGTGAAAAAGAAAATAAAACAAAGGACAATTACAGGGAATGATCAGAGATTACTAGTACTCAGTGATGATGAGGAGGACTCTCGCTCGCGCTCTAGCTCTAACCGGGGTGATGTCTACTGCTCCCACCTAAAATATATATATAAATTATTATTTTTTCGATGCCCCTTTTTTTACAAAGGGATCGATCTATCCGAGAGTGGATCAATCGATCTAGCTCAACTAAATTAATCCGGCGAGATGAATCGATCGATCCGGTCCATGGATCAATCGATCTGGCTGACACGGCGAGAGTGATTGATTGATCGGTGTGGGATCGATTGATCGTTCATTCGAAAGTATGTCCGGCAAGAGGGAACGATCGTTCCACAAGGGATCGATCGTTCTGTAAGACTCAAACCGATCCGGCAAAAGTGATCGATCGATCGGGGAAGGATTGATCGATATGGGAGTCTTAAACATGTCCAACAAGAATGATCGATCGTTCCACCTGAAGGATCAATCGATTTATCATGTGTAGGTCCCACTATCTGAATCACACGAACAGACGGGTAAATCCTACTAAAAACAATCAGTCTGACAGTCAGACCAATTGTTTAAAATTAAAAACGAAGAGAAAGAAAAACCTAAATGAAAAGTATATACATAGTACCTAGTGGGTTGCCTCCCACAAAGCGCTTGTTTAAGGTCGTTAGCTTGACCGTTGAGCATGAGATATTAATCATGAAAATCAAAAGTTTGAGCCAATGGACCTTTGGTCCTTCTTCTGTTGCCGCAGAAAACAATATATGCAAAGTAACACACAATTGTCCATGATAGCGGGACAAGATTACCAGCAACCAAATTTACTACAAATAATGCATATATCTTGAAATAATCATTAGTGGTTGGATGCCCTTGAGGACCAAATGCATTTGGAGTAAAAATAAAGTCAATTTCAGGTTTAAACGAGGTGTTAACAAAATAATCAACTTCATCCCCATTGATCTCATATAACACAATATAATCAACATTAGGATTCTCAATCTTCTGCAAAATCTCATTAATATCAAGTATAATACCTAGGTAAGATTCTTCAAGACGAGGTCTAGATATTTCAGGCATTGAAAACTTAAACTCGAGATCATGAACGTTCAAAGCACAATAATATTCAATATCAAAACATATTTCATGGTAATCCCTAGCAAGTTTTGCTGCTCTTAAAGTATCTAGTTGTTGAGACTCACATAGCATATCAAAACATTCCTCAATGAGCAAGGGAGTATGCAAAAAAGAAGTAATATCTTCAATGTATGGCATGTGAATATCCTCAATATCATGAATTTCAAGGGTTGAAACGTAAGTACCTTCTTATTGGCTTGGTGGAACCCAATATATTACCTTTTCAAGTGCATGAGCTTCTTGTATCTCATAGTTAGTGAGTTCCCTCTTTTCAAATGCCGCATGTAATGATAAGAAGTTCACCCTGATCAAAATCGCTAAATCACTCCTTGTTGGTGTAGGATTTTCCTTGTAAAGCTCATCCAACTCCTCTTTTTGTTCCGGTGTAAGAGCACTATCATCAAATGGTGACTCCTCATATGGCTCATCCTCTTCTTCTTGTGGCCAATCATTGTATTCCATGGCCAACAATCGCTTCTTATTTTATTTTTTTAAATAACACTTGATGACATCAAAAAGAAAAAGAAAACGACAAGTAGTAACTGTACATGTAAATAAAAATGCTCTAGTCTAAAAACTAATCCTAAATCTATAGGTAACGCTATTGGTCCCCGGCAACGGTGCCAACTTGATTGCTTGAGTAATTAACCTGAAATACCGCAAGGGCACGGTGAAATGCGGAGTAGTATATTCGGGGTCGATCAACAAGGACCAATGGTACTCTATAGATTTGCGAAATTCGTAAATAGCTAAAGCGTAGAAGTTTTGTTTTAGCTAAACATTCAGAACATCAAACCATTAGTTCCACTACTTAGAACCCTAGAGCCCAATTAGGAGATCTACTCAGACATAACGAAATAAATAGCAAAAATCAGACAAGAAGACATAATAGAAATTGCAATTGATTAATAAAATAGGGTTTAGAAATCTTCTCCAAATTGTCAGGAAGGATCAATCTCTAATCCTAGGAGTAGCTTACAAGATCAAAAGTCTCTCCAGAAAAAAAAATAGAAAAAGCGCAAAGAAGAGTGTCAAAAGAAGTGTAAGAAATAAAATTAGGTCTTCGAGTCTTTATACCCTTTTGCAAAAAGAAATAAAAGATAAGATAAGATTAGGTTAAATCGCACGATCCAATCGAACGATCCATAAATGGATCGATTGGTCGCCTCCTCTTGAGCCCATGCGGCAAGTCCAATCGATCGTTCCAGTTGTGGATCGATCCCTTGGTCCTTCCTTCATCCGGCAGCTTGGATCGATCGATCGGTCTCTCCTCTTTCATCCGGCCACTTGGATTGATCGGTCTCCTCTTGTTCACGCTCGCTTTGTCTCGCAATCGTCCCGAAAAACATGTAAAAACGTCATATTCCTGTGTAATGTCCCGTAATCTGCAGAAGACTCAAGAATCGATCAAAAAGACACTAAAAGACGCAATGAAAACATAATGAACTCAAAAAATACGCTAAAACGTAAGATGAAAGACGTCAAAAACACACCATATCAACCAGCCAGTTGATTGGCCATTACGTTTCATTCCACCGCTAGATTTTCTTCAAACCACTTGAAAATGAAAGATAACATCCTCCACTATCTTGTGTCAAAATATGAAGAAGTCACACCGGTTGAAAGTCTTCCATCAGATTCTAAACTTCTGAAGCTTTTGTGTGGTCATGCATCTCCAATCATCCAAAATGAACCAAAAACTCTCCATTTACTCGAAAACTTCTCAAAACTTGTCAAGACTCAAGAAAACAATATATTAAAAACACACTTTAACTCAAGAAAAGTCTAAATTTTTATATTAAAACAATGGTTAAAACCGGTAAAATAGGTGTTAGTTTTGTTTTTTCTTTCTAGCCTTTAATTTTATCTTCCATTTTTGTTTAAATCAAAAGAATAGAAAAGAGAAACTTCTATTTTAGTTTCTAGCCTTTATTTTTGGCTTCCTGTTCTTCTTGATAAGATTTTGATATCTCAACCATGCCTCAAGACAAAGAGAAACTCAGACAAAGAGAGTTCCTATGAAGGACACGTACCAGAGCATAATCGGCAAGGAGGAAGACTACAGGAGGACCACGTGGTATGAAGAGGAATACCCAGGATCTGATTATGGAGACAAACCATGTCAAGAAGAGCTTCAACCCAAGCTTTCAAGATACAAGCTAACGGCTACTTACCTTATTTGGAGCCGGAGAACACAACACATCAATTCTAACAGCTCTTTTCATTCATGTTTTCATTTATTTCACTTTATTCATTCTTGTTTAGCAAATCAGATGTTTGTAGCTTCAGCCTATATAAGCTCAGTCACGCTCCCCTTGATCGATTTTAAAGTTAAAAGAAAAGTATTTTCTTCTTCACAAATTTATCGAGTTCTTTGAGTGTCTATTTTCCGGTGCTTATTAAGAGATTCAATAAGTCCTATTGAAGCTTCAAAATTAGTTATTTGAGTGATTCAAATCAACTTCTTGTTTTGTCCGTCAATTGAGCGAGTCAATCTCTATCCATCACCTCCATATCGAGTTCATTCCACCTTCCACTAGAATATGCTTTGAATCTCGTGATCATCAAGTGATCTAAAATTGGAGTGATTCCAATCGTACATCAAAATCGAAATAATCAACTCAAACAGAACTTCAAAGACAAAATATTTTTAGGGTTTTCTAGGGTTTATGCGGCGGAAGTAAAACTCGACAGAAAAACAAAAGGTAAAAATAGAGACAACATGGGATAGGAGGGTGTAAGCTCTGATAGCAAATGATATAAGACTAGATGAAGTCTTGAGAAAACAGTGATGGAGGTAGCACAAGCTGGCATATGCTCTCTCTTGTGATACTGGTTAGATGGGGCAATGGGGAAGTCAAATGCGCCACAAATAGTATGGAAGGCTCTTTGATATAGCGAGTACTCTCGTTGGAGGGGGAATCCATGCGCAAGAACAAACAACACTTACGGTTTCACTAAAAGTTCTTCACAAGAGGAAGAAAGTGCAACTCTTTATTGATTTTAGGTAAAAATGTGCATACAAGGCTGCATGAGGACTTTATTAAATATTCCTATAACTAGGAACTTCTAGAGTTGAGGTTTTACCTCAAAGAAAAGAGAAAATATTACAAAAAGGAAATCACAAAAAAGAAAACTTGCATATTTGCACAAGGAAGCACTCTCCACAACTTAGAGGCTTTGGTTTTTACTCTTTGGGACTCTAACTAAACTAGAGAGGGCTGACATGTTGGACACAAATAGAATTAATGAAAACTGAACTTACCTTTTTTTGTTGAAGTAGTGGCCACATGTGTGTTGATGTGTTGGATGCGATTTCTTCTTCTTTTCCTATGTCTTCTTCACCTATTAATGATGCCTCGATGCTCTGCTTCAGCTTCCCTTGATGTTTGACAGTTTTCGAAAAACTTGTATTGAATGTTGGTCCTTCGCGTATATCTTACGGCTCATCCAACGTATGTGTGTCGCGGATGTCCACAGAATCGAAGGCCCATCCATCGTTGGCCTATCGAGGATATCCAAGATATCCAAAGGCCCATCCAATGTTGGCCCATTGCGGATACCTAACATATTAAAAGGCCCATCCAACATTGGCCCTTCGCGGATATCCATCCTATCTGATGGCCCATCCAACGTTGGCCCGTCGCAGATATCCAACATTTCCGAAAGCCCATCCAACAATGGCCCGTCGCGAATATCCACGATATCTAAAGGTCCAGCCAATGTTGGCTAATCGCAGATATACAAAATGTTTGACGGTTCATCCAACGTTGGTAAGGTTTGAATGTCGTCATCATGTAAGACTTGAGCTGAGTTGAAGAGCGCGTTTAGACCTGCATTGAACTCCTTTCTGATCTTCCTAGCCTTTGAGTGAGTCATAGGTCTTTCCAACACTTTGGGAACGTCAAGGGGTTATCTAGTTTGATGTCCACACCGAATTGAGAAAAAAACGCCAACATGGGACAGCCCTAGACAATAATTTGGTGCTATGTAGATTTAAAGGATAAATTTAAGTCTAGTTTGAACTCAAAAACAACCTGGAGACAAAGTCGAACAACACATTCCACTAAGGATTGGTTTGAAGGCAGTTGGTTCTCATACCCAACGCCTAAATACACATTCATGGCATGGCTTGCGATTCAAAATTTCAAAATAGAATCTTAACGAGGGATTGGACTCTGAGATGAAATACATGTACCCCAAGCTTGTATTTTCTGTTAGTAACCCATTGAAACTCAAAACCATATGCTCTTCACATGTCGATATACAGTGGAGATTTGGAATCTTAATTCAACCTGCTAGCAACCATGTATAGGACACAATGGGAGGGAGTTGTTGCTCTTCTTGTTGATGAATCACAAGATAAGATGTTTTTTTCTTATTGAGGTATATTTCAGACAGTTAATCACACCCTTTGGCGAGAAAGGAATAGTAGGAGACATGGTGACACGGGTACTCCTCACTCCCATATTGCAAGACTCATCGACAAAGAAGTTTGTAATAGACCGTTATCGATTCGAGACACGAGGGAGACGAGATATGTTTAGGGACTGCAACGATGGTTTGCTTCTAGATATTATTTGGCAAAAAAACTTTTTATTCAGCAAAATTTAACTCTTGTATGCACTTGATGTAACAACAATTTTTTTTTTTTTTGCTTTTGAATATAATTCTAGATTCAATAAAAAAATATTGGATACATGATAGAGTAGCCCTAAATTTTAGGAACTCGGGACAGGAATTTACGAATGAAGCGGGAATGAAAAATTTGGGAATTGGAAAACATTTTTCAAAAGGGAATCCGATAAGTACGGAAGGATATCCGATAAGTACAATAATCCATATGGACTAAAGTCGAATTGTGGGATTTTAAATTTTGCATTGTTGTTTTTATTTTCAAGATTGATGCAGCAAATGATACAAGAAAACATTATGTTATTTAGAAAAGATAACCAAAAAGAAAATTCTAAATCATGAGAAATATATTTACATTAATATGATAACACAATTGTAGAGATGTCAATCAAATTTTTTGTTCTGTTACAAATGAGGGTCATATTTACAAATTAAAAAAAAAAATCATCTAAAGTAAAATAAACATAATCACTACAGTAAAATAAACATAATCACTCCAGTAAAAATAAACATAATCACTACAGTAAGTTTGTCATTACAAAAAATAGTCTTTTTTTCTCTCCTAAGACACTAATTCTCTACGCCCAGTTAGATGATAGACACTAATTCTCTACGCCCAGTTAAAAAAGCAATACAAAACTGTTTAACAAAAGCTTTGAGGATTCAGGTTACTTTTAAGGAATTAGTGCTTAAAAAGGTATAAAGAAATATCTAATTAGAGACATTAAGACTTGGATTAACCCACTTAACACCACAATTGCTTCAACATAGTCAAACAATAACAACACAATCAGCTAATAATTCCAAGTAACAACACGTTTGATTTTTTTTTTTAAACAGAAACGTTTGATTCTATGTGATGATAATGAATGATGACAATAATAAACAAACCCTAAACAAATGGATGAAACAGAATGAGACAATTGCAACAAAGTATATTCCAATTGCAAAAAAGTAAATTCCAATCACCATCTAATCAACAAAGTCAGATTATAATGTCGGTATTAATCTCTGAATCCTAAAGTGAGGAAGAGAAGTGAAGAAGATTGAGATGACAAGAAAGTTCGTTGGATACAGTGCAAAGTGGCAGAAATTACCTTGTCTTTGCTTATCTTCCTGCGTTTGTTATCAATGGTCTGCATAGGTGAAGAAGAAACAAGCTGGCCGGCCGAAAGGCAAAAGAGAATCAACTAGTTCTGATTTGAGTAGGCGAGGAATAGGGAATACTATAACCCTGGGAACCGGGACCTGGCCATCCTTCGTTTGCTGTCGACGTTTCGGCAAAGTTTGTCGGTGGACAGCTGAATGTTACGATGAGTTGAAGAAGAAGAAGAATAAGAACAAGCGGCTGCTTTCCAATCCCTAAAATGATAATCTCTCTTATTCTATATATTGTGGGCTGGACATGTTTCTGTGGGCTGAAATCTTTTCAATATTTTAAGAATTAAAGCCCACATAGGTTTTGGAATATTAACTGTAACAAGCCACGATTGTTTTTGAATTGAAACTAGACTTGAATTTATCTCCTTTAAACCTACATGGCACCAAATCATTTAGGACTGTCCCATGTTGGCGTTGTTTGAAATTTTTTGCTCCCAAACCAAACAAAAGGAAAAGAGAAACACAATCGACATGGACCAAATTGTTGTAAATCAAGTGTAAAGGTTATACCTACCAATTAGGATTGCTCCTACTCATGATCTCATAAATTTAAACATACATTCATTGGCAGAATTCAAACAACTAAATAGTACAAGTCGTAATATAACTTTCTGATATCACAAACATAAATAATAACAAAAGTTTCATCTGCAGAGCAGCCAATATTAGTTGTGGAGCCTAATACCGCCGCCTGTTAACGAATCTTTCCAAACGGCGCTTCAAAAGATAAGTACCACAATGTTCACACCCCATAAAGTTAGGGAACTCATGTATTTCCGGTCGAACTGCAGCCATCATAACATAAAGCCAGTGTCCTCCCATGTAACCGCTACAGTGTTTTAAGGCTTTTTGTTCATCATCCACATCAATGAAAGCAAATCTGTAAAAAGAATAAGCTAGGCAAGGGTCAGACTTAAAGTTGGTATAAAAATATTGGAGAGGAACAAGTCACAAACCCTAAAGGAGCACCGGTTTGACACTCTATGGGAACAAAAACCCTTTTGACTTCACGTCCACGTGACTCAAAATGCTTCCTCAATGCACTCGTGATATCATCCCTAGAAAGGGAAGTATCCAACCATTTAACGAAAACAGTATTTTTGTGGTTTCCATCCACACCATCAAATTCAAAACAGCACTCATTTGTTGCCAATTCCTCCGTTTTCTCTAGTGTTTCTTCCTCCTACGTACAGACAAAAACCAGATTTCTTTGGAGTCAAGTCGGTAGAAACAAAATCAGCTATGAAGTGTTAAGTATCGTCCTTTCTCAGCCTACAATATACCTTGGATGAAGTATCTGGGGTCTTGGTCAGTAACATCTCCTGCAGTTTTTTCATAGTTTCAGTCAGTCAGTAACAGAGATTTCTAGTAACCAAAACTTGTACGTTATTATTAAAGACCTTCAATGAAATCCCCGGTAGATCAGCCTTTGACATTAAAAAATCCTGCAGGTTTTTCACAGTTTCAGTCATCTCTTTGAAAGATTTCCTCAGTTTTTTCATTTCCTGCCATTCGATTACAAGAAAAATACAGAATCAAAGCATTCTTATTTCAAAGTTTTCATTTCAAGTAAATAGAAAAAATAGTCACATGGATCATGGATGAATAATATTTTTTTTTGAACTTCCTTTAGAATCTTACCTTCGTCTTGTTCGTTTTCTGCTTCTTCTCTGGTTCTAAATCATCTTCATCAATTTGCTACAGAGAAGAGTAACAACAGTATGAGAGAGAGAGAGAGAGAGAGAGAGAGAGAGGACATATAAAGTTTCTCAAAACAAGTAATTAAGAAGTCTGTGAGACTGATTAGCCATCTTAAGTGGCACTTACTTATGTCAAGCCTAAGAAAAAGTAGAGTTAATTAAAAGAGAAAGATGACTTGTTAAGTTTCTGACCTTGCTCTCAGATTTCTTCTTGCGTTTCTTAGGATTTACATCCGTCTCAGACTTCTGCAGCTCTCTCTCAGCTAAAAGAAATTTAACCAAAATAAATCACCATGGATGTATAAGCAAATTTTATATGTTAATGGGTTAAAATACTCTCGAGCAATAAAGAAACCCAAATTTCTTACCTTTAGGCAAAGGCTTCGTGCCCTTATGATCTGTTGCTTCAACATCGGTGGATGTAGAGCATCTCTTCAGTCTCTTGTCCTCCTTGCCCATGGAGAAGATGAGTTGCAAAAACGAAGCGGAAGGAGAAGGTGAGTTTAAAAGAAGCGGCTGCGTTCCATATAATGGATCCCTAGAATGATAAGTATAATCCTCTTTTATTTTATTGTGGGCTGACCTGTTTCTGTGGGCCGAAGTTCTATCTAGATAATCCGACCCATAGTTCTATCTACATAATCCGAGAGAATACCTCATATATGCCGAGGGTTGCCACTAATTCAAACCAGGAAATGCTAACACCCTATTTTAACCAAAACACGTATAGAAAAAGTGTTAGAAAACATTAAACATGAAATCAATTATATAAGAATTTTTTTTTTATCTGATATAGTAGCAAAAATTTTAAAAGAATATTAACCATATAAAATCAAGCACTTTTTGCTAAACTAGACTTTTATTTGAAGTCAATTCCAAAACTAGACCCCTCTTCTCTTTTTTTTTCAAAATGCCTTAAAATACCCTTCTAAACTTTTTTTTTTCAACCAACTGAATTAAGAGATGTTAAAACTCTATAATTAAGCTAAAAGCTCCATTTTTCTCGATCTCCTCTCTCATTCTCGATCTCCTCTCTCATTTTCTCTCATTTCAACCATTAAAATCTAAAATCTCTTCCTCAAAATTCACCATCCTTAGATCTTGCGATTTACTAAGATTCATGCATAATAACGCTTGGATTTCTTGGGTATTGGTGGTGTGAGCAGTTCTTGGCCGTCGACGAAGCTAAAAACAAGATCAAACCGAAATTTGGTAATTTTTGCTTCATTTTCACAGATTTTCCAGAAGGCAGACTTCTCAGGTGAAGTCTCAATAGTCAACTGGGTGTTAGTTTTGCAATTGACTTTTTGCTTCACAGACTTCACGATGAAAGTCTCAAGTTCTCCTTTGAAAACAAAAAAACAGTCTTCAGACTTCACATATGAAGTCTGTGTACATGAGGTTAGTTTTGCAATTGACCGTAAGTTTGACTTTTATTTTAGACTTCTCCTGTGAAGTCTGCAACCATCATAAATTCTGGGATTAAAAAAATCAAAAATTTTGGTCAATTGCAAAAGTAACCTTTTTCTACTTAGACTTCTCACGCGAAGTCTCATGTAAAAGTCAAACTCTAGTCAATTACAAAACTAGACCCTACTTTATGGGTAGACTTCGCCGGAGAAGTCTCTAAAGGCAAAAAGACTTCATCATGGAAGTCCCATTACGTAATAGACTTCACATCCGAAGTCTCATACTAATGAGACTTCCCAGATGAAGTCTAATGAAAAAGTCAAAGTTGTGGTCAATTGCAAAACTAGACCCCAAACTGGTATAGACTTCTCAGACGAAGTCTCATTCTGTAGGAGACTTCGCCTATGAAGTCTCCTTAAAAAGTCAAAATCTGGTCAATTGCAAAACTAAACCCCTACTTTCAGACTTCTCAGGCGAAGTCTCCTCTGAATTGTTTAGCAGATTTCATCTGAGAAGTCTGTTGGGGAGACTTCCTCGAAGAAGTCTCAAATGATAATTTTAGTAAAAATGAAATTTTAGCTTATTTGTAATTAGTTATTTTTATTTTCTTGTCCTAACATGTGTGTTACGTATGGTTTTTGATGTTTTAAAAATTTGAACTATTTTTATCGTATAATTATTTTTAAATTATTTTTTTTTAACTTATTAAGTATTTAGCTTATTATATTTAGACTTCACTAAGGAGATTTTGAAAAATGTATTTGTATCGTATTTATTTTATATTTTCAAGAGTTTAATTGTTTTTCATATGTATTAGTTATTGTTGTTGTTTATGTATGAATTTCACATCCCAATGTGTTATATTCTGTCTTAAATCGATTTTATTAATTTCTAGTAGTTATTTATTGCGAGACTTCACCTTTGAAGTCTCCTATCTAATTATGACTTGTGTTTTTTTGTTCCACTTTGCATTTCAGATGAACAAGAACAAAGTTTTGTCTAAGGACTTTGCAACTTTATTTTTGTTAAATTAAGACTTGAAATTTAATTTAATAGGTTTCTGAAGAAGTATTTTTTTGTCAATATAACTTTTATTAATTAGAAATATCATTGTACAAGAGATTTATAATCCGAGAAGGAGGATTACAATTGTTTGTTTTACATTTACAATATTATATGTAAGAATTAAATGCTACGGGAGCCTAGAACCGTCTTGCTGTGAAATCTCACAATGAAGTCTGGATGTGAAGTCTCATTGTGAAATCTGGTTGTGAAGTCTCAGTAGTCTGGGTGTGAAGTCTTAAAGTGAAGTCTGGGTATGAAGTCTCACAGTGAAGTCTGGGTGTGAAGTCTCACAGTGAAGTTTGGTCTGGGTCTGGGTCTCACAGTGAAGTCTGGTCTTAAAGTCTCATAGTGAAATATGGTTGTGAAGTCTCACAGTGAAGTCTGCGTGTGAAGTCTCACAGTGACGTATGGTTATGAAGTCTCACAGTAAAGTCTGGGTGTGAAGTCTCAGTGTCTCACAAGTCTGGGTGTGAAGTCTCAAAGTGAAGTCTCGGTGTGAAGTCTCAGTGTAAATCTAGATCTGTAAAAAAAATAGGGAAAAACAAAGACTCATATACAAACACAAAAATAACGCAAAAAAACTCAGATAAATTAACAAAAAATTTAGAAATCATACTCAACATAAATTATTTAGACTTGAAATTCATAATGAATCCTCTAGATGAAATTCCAAAAACAAATCATAACGCACAGAGAATTAAAAATTCAAATCTTAATTTTTGTTTGGAACATAAATTGTTGTATGAATTTAAAGAAAACAAACTTAACTATTTTCTTGTGGTGTTACGCCTCAGATCTGTAACAAGCATAAAAATATAAGTTAGTAGGATGAAGACGATGGTTAAAAATGCAGTAATAATGAGAGAGTGGTTAGTCAGATCTAAGGATGGAGAGAATAACACTTTTAAGGAGAGATTAATAGCGACGAAAACGAAGAAAAAACAATAAAAGCAATGTCTTACCGACGGCGGTACGGTGGAGTGGCATTGAAGATGGAGAGATCCTTGCTATTTTACAGAGGTTTTAGAGAGAGCGAGAGAGAGAGAGAGAGAGCGCTATGCCGTTTTTGAGATAAATAGAGAGATTTGAGAAAAATAGAAAAAAATGAGTTTATATATGGGAGGTCAAACTAGGGTTAGGTTAAAAATTCAGACTTCAATCTTAAATTTCAGACTTCACCTATGAAATTCGAATTTTTTCTATTTTTTTTATAATTTTTCAAATTTTTTTGAAATTTTTGAAATTTTTAGAAAATTATGAAAATTTTTGAAAATTTTGAATTTTTTTGAAATTTCAGACATTAGCTTTGAAGTTTTAGACTTCATCTTTGAAATTTCAGATTTCATCTTTTAAATTTCAGACTTCACCTCTGAAATTTGAATAATTTAAAAAAAATTTTGAATTTTTTTGATTTTTTAAATTTTTTTTTGAAATTTGAGACTTCACCTTTGAAATTTCAGACTTCACTTTTGAAATACGAAATTTTTCAAAAAAGTTCGAATTTTTTTGAATATTTTCGATATTTTTTGAAAATTTTCAACATTTTTCGAAAATTTTCAATATTTTTCGAAAATTTTCAACATTTTTTGAAAATTTTTAAAATTTTTTGAATTTCAGACTTCACTTTTGAAATTTCAGACTTCATCTTTTAAGTTTTAGACTTCACCTCTGAAATTTCAGACTTCTACAAAGAAGTTTACGCTTACAAAATGTTACAGACTTTATATATGAAGTCTCCTATGAGACTTCATCCGAGATTTGAGAAGTCTTTAAGCCCTAAACTCTAAAATTCTAATATTTTTTTCACTTTTTGTTAACAAATACTTACATTTGACATCAAAATAGTATAATATATCCAAAATCTAACAACTATATGAAAGATTGACATTTTATATCAAAAATATATGAACTTAAGTCTAACCCTAAAGATATATACATGGATTTTTACAAATTGGTAAATCCTAAACTTATTATGCTTCACATGGTTTACATAACATGGTTTAGTTTTATAAAATCTTATGAAATTCTATTTTTAAACTTTAGACTTTGATTTAAAATAATTTATTTATCAAAAATTTTGAACAAAATATTTTTTATAATTTATAATTTAAATTTAAGATTAAATTACAGTTGTAGACTTCGGTAGGGAGTCTAGTTTTGCATTAAAACTCAATTTTGGGTATAGTTTTAGCAATTCTCCCTAAAATCAATAACTCCTAGTATTGTTTTAGCAGATTAGAAAATTTACACTTACCAACGAAAATTCGTCCCAAATTTTTGTGAAAATACATACCACAAAAACAATTAAAAATGATAACATTAGAATAATGAATACTAACGTTTTAAGGCATACTTTGTTTTTTTTTTTGGGTTTATTGAAGAGGATGTTGATGATATTCATACTTTTCCACATATCACAAAATCGCAAGCTGCTACCTAAAATTATTGAATTTATTTCAAAGAATAAAATCTTATATATAAGTGACCAAAAAAATATCTTATATTTTTCATAATAAACATAATAAACATTTTTAAAGTTTATAAATTAGATTTGATTAAATTTTATTTTATTTATTAAGTAAACTTTTTACTTGATCGAGGCCGATTGCATAGAGAAATACAAATGTTATTAGTACAAGACATTGTTATCAAATAACAGAGAAACTGTCAACATTTTCTCATTATGATTTGAAACAGTGAAGGCACAATTGCTCTCCCATCGTTACTACTCTCATCAAGCCACTTTTAAACTACTTCTAGGAGGAGACACAATATATTGCTAAAGAAAATATGAAACTCACCAATTAGAACAGCTTGTCCGTATGAGCTATTTCGGGACATTGGAATCTCATGAGACACCATGGATTATTTCTCGTCCCTTCGCATCGAATGCCTCCTCGAAGGAATAGGAGAGAGCAAGCCATGAGAGCTAAGTCTATGTTTTGGTGGTGCTTGTTCATCTGCTTGTGGTGACAGCAGAGGTTTTGTAACAGCAGAAAATGATTCCAGAGTATGTCTTCTTATCAACGAAGAAGACAAGAACAAGCTTCCGAATCTCGTCAACGAATCCCAGAAAACCGTTACTGGGAGATGGTACACTGCTGTAAAGATCGATCGACTGGCTACAATTATAATCAACAAACAAAGAGAGAGAGAGAGAGAGAGAGAGAGAGAGAGAGAGAGAGAGAGAGAGAGAGAGAAACCTGTAACTCTGTGGCCAAGCTGTGGTGTAGGAGCTAGGCTTACTGTGAGCTTGGTTATCATCATAAGCATCATAGGAATCAGAATGGCTTCCACCATCTTCTTCTTCTACGTAATTTTTCATGTCATCTTCTTCCGCACTCTCAATGTAAAAGCTTTGATCAGATGGTATGTAATTCATTTCCCCCCCTAATGAAATCTGATATTGATTTCGTGCAAAACTAAATTCACCACCAAGTCTAATTTGTGCCTGACTGGATCCAATTGAAGATAATGAGCATCATCGTATCACAATAAGACCCAAAACAAATGAGAATTCCATTAGTTACATGTTTGTCAATTTTTTTTGGTGTGTACTTCGATCATATCATGATCCTCCATCTCAAGTTAAGGAGTGGTTGATGATCAATATTATCACCGTCAAAAATAAGTACAAGATTTTGCGGCTGAAGCTTAACTTTGTCTGTATACATTTCGAAAACCCGCTCAAACTTCTCATTCTACAAAAAAAACAGGAAATAGCAAATCCACATCGATAAGGACAAGAACTCAATTACTCTTTTTATTAGATGAGTACAAATATTACTTCAGTAACCAACCAAAGGATAGACAAATAGTTTGTATTTCTGAAGAGAGCTCAAATAAGCCTCTACGACCCAGAGACACTTCTCAAATATTCAACCCCTTTCAATGATCTCTTCAATTCCCAATCTATACTCATGCTTTCCTACGAAGCTCGTAATATCTAGCTATCTGGATGTTAGCAAGGGTGAACATAACAGCTAGCTCTTATGTTCTTTCTTCTCCCCAAAATATATCTTCGTCTTTATCTTCTTTCTTCTCCCCAAAATGTTTCACCACCGCTCTCAATTTTTAATTTTTGCCGGATAAATTAGTCTACAAATAGTCCTCACCAGTGCACACGGTTTCCCAGATTTGTCTATGGCTTGGAATTTGAATTTGTGGATCTCATCATCAATTAGCACTACCGAATCAATACCATCAACACCGGAAACGAAAATCTTGACGGTCTTTCCTTCTTTGCACAATGCCCCTCCTGAAACCAACCAATTTCTTGTCAAATTCGCCGCAAAATTCTTCTCTGATTCGTCGTTGATGATCATAATGTTGCATGCCATATTTTTTTATGATTTACTATATAATAAATGGATTCAATTTTTGGGTTTCAATATAGGTTGATAGATTTGAATGGGATTCAATAAGGATGCCTTTGTTTCGTAGTCCAGCTTTTTTGCATGTAAAGAAGTAAACTTGACATCTAAAATGTTTGAAGCTCATTCAGACTACATTTGATGTGTGGTTGTTCATTCTAGATACTTTCTTAATTAAGTGGTCCTTATGGTAGTGATATGAAATAACAAGTAAGAAATGCATTTTGATTAAATTCATATACTTATGAAGAAGATGGAACTAAAGGTAGATGCTTAATCTATCTCAGTGACTGCTACTATTGCAACGTTGCCTATAACTGTTGTATTTTACACTACAAGAAAACACTGATTTTGCGTTGTTGAATTTCTGTTGTAAAACAGCGTCGATTTTGCGATGTTTTTGCAACATCTATTCATTCGTCGCTAAATCGTCGCTAATTTGCGATGTTTCGGTTTGTCGTTAAATCGTCGCAAAGTTGCAACGATTTAGCGACGAGTTAGCAACGGTTTCCTAAATCGTCGCTAAATCGTCGCAAAATCTTCTATACCCTAAACCACATAATATTGTCATGTTGATCATGTAAGCTTGGAATAAAGTCCTCATAACAAAAACAAAATAGCTTTTTTATTCAAAACATTAACTCCATGTTTTGTAAAACAACATAAAAATAAATAAATTGTACAAATACATTAAAAATCATCTTTTTATCATAATAATGATCTTGATGATTAATTTATAGATATGTAACATATGTAGTTTTATTATTTTGATAAAATGTTAAAAAATAATGTCATGGATTAGCAACGATTGAGCAAGGAATGGTTGCTAAACGTTGCAAAATTAATTTTATTGTTAGGATAGAAATATTTAGATTAGGATTGGAATATTATTGTATGATTAAAATATTTAATTATGAAATAATATTTTAGAGTTAAAATATTTAATTATGGAATATGATATTAAGATTGAAATATATATTAGAATCTAATATTATTGTATGATAAATAAAATCTCTAAAAACGTTGCAAAATCGTTGCAAAAACGTCACTAATTTTGCATCGAGTTAACAATCGACGCTAATTTGCTAGTTTGTTGCTAATTTTGCGACGAATTGGTTGCGTCGAATTTGCGACAATTAAACGGACGACGCAAAATTTGTCATAAACTTCCGTTCGCGGTTAAATGATCAATGAGCATTAAAAACAAGTCCAATTAGTTTACTAAACACCCTAATCATCAACTACCGTTAGCTAAGAATGTAAAGCTTATAAAAGGTTTGGTACAAACATTTTCACAAATACCTTCCGGGCATGAATTGTTTAAGTTATAGATTTTGAGTGATCAAGTCAAGACTAGCATTAAGATCAACCTAAATGAAGGATCTAATAAGAGGCAACCTATATCATCATTATCTAACTATCAAATTATTCTAATCTAGCACAACTCATGATCCAACAAAAGACTAGCTACCAAACATGATGAAAGACAAAGTAAAAGTGCATTAACATAAAGATAGAGATAGAGATGAAGAATCCTTCACTAAAGTGGCATGAAATGGTGAAGATCAATCCAAAATATCAAGAAAAAGTTTGGATCTAAATCCAACTCTAGAGAACAAAAGTCAGGTTTACAAAATCTAAAAATTGCTTATATAGCAAAAGGGGGCGAACCGGGTCAACCCGGGACAAACCGGGTTTTGACCCAGAAAATCTGGTTTTTATGTTCTACGTTTGGCCGTTACAGTTGGCCGCTATGACTATAATGGTCTGCTGTTGGCTGTTACACTTGGCCGCTAGGATCTCTGGAATTTCTGGATTAGCTTCTTTTACGCGTCAGATTGATATGCATCCACCAAATCAGCCATAACGTTTTCTCTGTAGGTTGGATTGGAATGAAATCACCTCCATTGGAAAGCTAACGCAATTTACTATAACGTTTATGAAGAGATCTGAAGATGAATCTTATTGAAATACCTTCATCCGAGTCGATCTTTGAGGTCCTTCGGACTGATTCTGCATCATCATTTTTCTTTTTTGCATGAAGTCTCCATCAAAACCTCCAATCTCCATTTCACCTAGTAAAATACACTAAAATCAATGAAAGATGCATGTAATATGTCTAAAGTCCTAATACGCAAGACCATGAACACGAGAGACCAAAACAAATGGAAAAGTGTTAAAACTAAAGAAGAAATGAACTTAAACCTAAGTAAAATGACCTAAAACTATGCAAATATCACTAATATCAATAAGCCAGAGAAATTATAAGGTTGATTGGTAAATAATCTTTATGCTTTATTATTGGAAGATTCACATTGTTTTCTTAATAATGTTTATTGTTTTAGGTGAGCCTTCTAAAACTTTGGCTATTAGAATCACAAGCATATTGTGCATTAAATGATTATATACCGTTCCATATTGAACACTAGAGTTAACCAATAATTGCATTTTTCCTCTATTTTTGTTGTCACACATATATATGTACAATTTTAACATTGAATCAATAGAATACTTAAAAAACATTATAAAAAATTATTAGAAACTATCAACATATAACAGATTTTTATCTCAACATAGAACGAATTAGAAAATTTCCACTTACCAATGAAAATTGGTACCAAACTTTTGTGAAAATACATACCATAACAACAATTAAAATGATAACATTAGAATAATGAAAACTAACGTTTTAAGGCATACTTTTTTTATTTTTGGTTTATTGGAGAGGATGTTGTTGATATTCATACTTTCCAACTATCACAAAATCGCAAGCTGCAACATAAAAGAAGTAAAAATTTATTGTTTAAAAGAAAACTAAACACGAAAAGTCAAATGTAAAAAGAAAAATATTGATTAAAAAAGGGGTATAACTAATATAGCGTAGAAAAGTTTCTTAAAGGACTTACTAATATAGCATAGAAATATTGGAAAAAGACGCAAGGGCATTTGGTAGAAATTTTGATTACACCAACTGCTATTAGGGTTAGAAAAAAAAGAGGATTCCAATGATAAGATTCTCCTAAGATCGGTAGTCTCAAAGTTGAGGAAAGAAGATAAGCTTTGCTGCTATGAAACCTTGAAGCTTCAAAGACAGGAGATGTGGATTGAATGGTTGCACAGAAATTTCGGAAAGACTTATGATTTACCTAAGATCGATTTTCAGGATATTACACACCAAAGAAATCAAAATTGTTTGTTGGATATTACACAACAACCATGATCTAACTTGAAAATGTTTTTGATAAAAAATAGATGAGTGTTTACAAAGGGGAGGACGAAAAATATAAAGGAAAAGAAGAAGACAAGCCTTGGAAACACACCCAAGACTGTCTTGGAAACAAACATAATTAAAAACAGAGTTTGAAACTAGAAAATAACTCTTGCCCTTCTAAAATTCGAAATCTCCATGATGGGCTGGGCTGGAATCAGTAAAATGGGTGATTTGAAAGTAATCCAAATGCCTCATTAAAAACCTCTATTTGGAAATCCCATTGGAACAAAATCAAAGATGAGGGAAAAGAGCACAAATGGATCACTTGCCCATTTATTGATTGTCTTGGACATGTATCACAAGCAAATAGGTTTGAATAACACCTTCTCCATCCTGGTCCACGAGTTCTGATTTCTGCCAATTGTGGTTAAGTATTCCTCCTAGTGCTTTATTGAATTTCTTGGCTCTAGAACGAGTCATTGGTCTATCTAGTGCAAGTAAAGCTTCCTCAACATCCACATCTACTAGTTCATCCTCAGCTACGAGTTCAGCTCCATCCGGTTCAATCTCCACGTCCACAGCTACTAGTTAATTCTCAGCTACAAGTTCAGCTCCATATGGATCAAGCTCCACGTCCTTAGTGCTACTATCCATGATCACATCATCCCCTCCACTTGAAAAAGATTTGACCTCAAATCTGGATCATCTGCAATCAAAGGAACCAAGTCAGAAACATTGAAGCTAGAACTTACATTATACTTACCTTGCTGATCAAGTTGATAAGCATTGTCGCTGATCCTTCTTGTTATTTTGAATGGACCATCAATTCTGGGCATAAGCTTGGACTTTCTTTCAGCTGGGAACCGCTCCTTTCTCAAGTGTACCCAAACTTGTTCTCCAACTTCAAATATCATGCTACGCCTTCCTTTGTTTGCTTGCTTAGCATACTGCTTAGTTTATCCTCTATGTTCTCCCTCGCTTTCTCATGAATCTGTATGACAAGATCAGCTTTCTTTTCCCCATCCATGCTAGTTCTTTCACTCAAAGGAAAAGGGATTAGATCCAAAGGTGATATTGGATTAAAGCCATAAACAATCTGGAATGGAGAATGCTTAGAAGCAGTATGCACAGAATGGTTATATGCAAACTCAACATGTGGCAAACATTCTTCCCAAGTTCTCAAGTTCTTTTCGATTAATGCCGCAAGAAAGTAGACAAGGTTCTATTAACTACTTCTCTTTGTCCATCAGTTTGAGGGTGACATGTAGTTGAAAACAATAGCTTAGTATCCAACTTAGACCATAAAATTTTCCAGAAATAACTAAGAAACTTGGTGTCTCTATCAGAAACTATAGTTCTAGGCATCCCATGCAAACGAACTATTTCCTTGAGAACAGATTAGCTATATGCAAGGCATCATCAGTTTTGTGACAAACTACTAAATGCGCCATCTTAGAAAATCTATCAGCATCCACAAAGATAGAATCATTTCCTGTCCTAGTCCTAGGGAAACCACCAAGAAATCCATAGATATATCATTCCAAGGATGAGTAGGAATAGGCAAAGGAGTATACAAACCGTGGAGTTGAACCTTAGACTTAGCATGTTTACATGTGGCACACCTTTCACAGATTCTTTCAACATCTCTGTTAATGTGTGGCCAATAGAAATGATCTTGCATAACATTAAGTGTCTTGGAAATTCCGAAATGCCCCATCAGACCACCTCGATGAGCTTCCCTAACAAGCAATTCTCAAACAGAGCAATTAGGCACACACAAACGATTTTCATAAAATAAGAACCCTTCATGCCTGTACTAGTGTCCAAAAGCAAACTTCTCACAAGATTGATATATTTCTTTAAAATCAGAATCAGTTTTATATATGGATTTAAGTTGTTCAAATCCCAACAACTTTGCTTAAAGAGTAGAAAGTAAGACATACCTTCGAGATAATGCATCAACAACTACATTATCCTTACCTTGTTTGTATTTGATGACATATGGAAATGTCTCAATGAATTCGACCCACCTTGCATGTCTCTTGTTTAGTTTCTGCTGACTTGAGAGACTCATGATCAGTGTGTATAACAAACTCCTTAGGCCACAACTAATGCTGCCATGTTTGTAAAGCTCGAACTAATGCATACAACTCCTTGTCATAAGTGGGATAGTTTAAGGTGATTCCTCCAAGCTTCTCCCTGAAATAAGCAAGAGGCCTCTTATCCCGCATTAAGATAGCTCCAATTCCTATACCAGAAGCATCACATTCAATTTCAAAAGTTTTAAGAAAATCTGGTAAAGTTAAAACAGGTGCATGAGTAAGCTTCTCTTTTAAGGACTGAATGCTTCTTCCTGGACTTGTCCCCATTTAAAACCAACGTCCTTCTTGATAACTTTTGTGAGTGGGGCAGCAATGGTGCTAAAATCTTTCACAAATCTCCTATAAAATCCAGCAAGACCATGGAAGCTCCTCACTTCTCCTATAGTTGTTGGACTTGGCCAGTCTTTTTAATAGCTTTAATCTTTTCTTCATCCACTTTGATTCCATCTGCACTTACAACATACCAAGTCCTTGTCCAAACAGTCCTTCATCAATCTGCGTCACAAACTGAATGTCTGAGCTCCTCCCACACTCAGTTTGAGGGGGGGGGGGATGAGAGTATGAAGGCCCAAGCCCAGAATGATTCAACGACTACAGCCCACAACCCATGCGATTCTACTTGTCTTCCTCAACAACACAAGAAGACAATCATACAAAGCAGCTCACCCCTGCAACACAAAAAAAGACAAACAATCAGAAGATGCAGAGTACAAAGACCAGCTGTCTTTCCGGCGATTGTACTATCCAACCGTTATGCTCTTATCTAATCAAATGATAGTGGCTAAATGTATGACAAGTGGAGGCTGATCCAAAACAGTTGGTGAAGATCCAGAAAGTTCTTATTGTAGTATAAATATAAGCTATGTGTGTTGTTTGAGAGGTTAAGTTTTAAAAAAATCAATAAAGCATTATTTAGTAAAATCTCTTTTTCTCTCTTATTCACATCTATCATGTCATTACTTTCTGAATATCAAATGAGTCATCATATTCATTACATTTGACTAAGACTATATATTATCATTTATTTTTTTTGGATACAACTATTTGATTTTTGAGCATATTATAAAGTAAACTAAAATTGGAAACCTAACAAAATATATTAGAAAAAATAAATAAAATAAAATAAATTGAAAAAAAATTGATGTTGCTGCTAGTGGCAGCAAATTGGTTGGGACCCACCTTTCAGGTTACATTTTTGTCGTTTTCTAGCTTTCAAGTTCCAAACGCAGAGGTGTGATCTCCTGTACCAAAGAGCATATTAATTTTCTAACACCTCCGTATAATAATGAGCCACGTTTCTATAATAGAGACACAAGCTGTTGTGACACTGACAAATAATATCCAGCTCTTTATTATTAAAACTTAAATAAATAATAAGAAGTCGAAGAGAATTGCATAAGAGTGAATTTTTCGATTCTCTTGCTCGTAAGCTTCGTTGATTCTCTATTTTTGTGTCTGTGTGTGTTTTGTGGGTAGCTCCTGAAGAAGATGACGGTAGTGAACAGCTTTGATCTATGGCAAAAAGATGTTTTCTTCTCCGCAGCTGAAGAGGTTCAAAAATCTGCAGATATGTATGTAATTTGTATTGGTTTCGTTTAGCTTGTGATGTTTTCGTAATCTCTTTGAGCTTTAAATGTTTTGTTTATAAATTTAGGATTTTGATTCGTCTTTATGGTTTAATTTTGCTATTGTTTAAGGTTATGATCTTCTTCGTTTTGTTGGATTATCAGAATGGAGTCTGCTTATAGATTGTGGATTAGAGAGAAGAAAGATGAGATCTGTAAAGAACTCCAAGCAGCTTTAGGTACAGCTAAATGGCAGGTACATTAATGTTTCTTGAATCATCTCAGGTTTAGTGTACTGTTGTTCTTGAAAAGTTTTGTGTGTTTGATGTATCTTTATGTTAATTTCGAGTTTTGAAACTGTGTGAATCAGTTGGAGGAGTTTGAGAAAGCTGTCAGGTTGAGCCATAAACGGTGTAGGGATGATGATTCTTCATTGACACGGCGTAAACAGTTTGTTACCGTTATCGAAAACCAGATTGATCGCGTAGAGACTTCTCTGCAAGAGGCTTATAGTGAGAATGGAAAAGAACCTCTCCGTTGGGTTGATCTTGATGAAGAAGAGCGTGATGACTTAGCGATGTTTCTCTCTGGATCTTCTCGAACTTCACAGAGTTTTAGTGGTGAGAATAGCGTTAACTCGAGAGAGTCTACTAGTAGTTCCTTAGTTGAGAATCTTCGAGGAATGAACCGAGTGGAAGTAAACTGTAGAAAAGAGACATTCAAGAAAGCTAAAGGTTGCGGTAATGGCTCTGAATGTGTCATAGATATTGAAGAAAGAGTAACACTGGGAAGCGCAGATGCGAGGATACGCCAAGTAGAGAAAGCAGCTGGGATGAGAAGAATTTGGAGTTCACCAAATTTCAATTCTTTGAGAATTATAGTTCCTGGTGATAATGAAGAAGAAGATGAGAAATTGGTGGCACAAATCGAAGCCACTCCTAAAGTCAAAGGAACCAAATCCGTATTGTGGATGCAGAGGCTTCCTGATCATAATCAGGTCAATTTTCACAATCAGATGATTTATAAGCTTTACGTATGATAGGAGGAAGTAACTTACTTGTTTAGTGTGTTTTTTCAGCTCTTTGACAAGACTGGTTGTTTCCAAAATCCGATACGCATACCATTTAATCACCCGATCAAGCTCACTGTTACCTTAATGCTAATGGTGTTTCTTCTATGTGAGTCACTATACTTAATTTTCTTAATGAATCAACACTCTTTGCTTATATAAATTTTGATCTTCTGAGTGTTAAAGTTGCAAACAGGCATTGATTTTACCCGTGTTTAAACTGATGCAGTACCCTTCGTAGTGTATTCATCTTGAGAGTTCAACCACGGTTCGAAACTGTCAAGAAGCTAAAGAGATCAGCTTTCGCATCTAACGGTTAGGATTTATCATCTCACAAGAACATGTAGAGATTAATAAGCTTTTTCTTTTCTGAATTGTAATATATTTTCCTTAATCTGTTGCTTTGGTTCTTGAGGGAACATATAGAAAACCAGAAACTTGTAAGATTAAGTAAAGGATGGTAGAGTTTACAATCCCCCTTTGGCTATCGTTGATAAAGATGTAAATGCAAAATACGTTTCGTAGATGTTTGACAATACAATGCTTTAAGAAATCAAGATTTATGCTATGTTTTTAAGAACAAATTCTCAATATTTGATACATTTCAAAAGATGTTGCTCTCTAAACCAAGCACTTTGAATTTTGGTACTTGGTTAAGTGTAAGTTTGTTACACTTAAACCGCCTCAAGTCTCTTCACATGTGTCTTGTACACTCCTTTCAGCTTCATTGGTGTGCCTTCTCCTTCTAAAATAACTCTCTGCAACTTATCAGATTGTTAGTATAATCATCTGGGAGTGCAAAATTATTGTTTATATATTTCTCAGGCCAATTCGAAATCGTGTCTTGAGACTTGGGAGTGCAAATGATTGGCCTTAAAAATTGTCTACCTAAAATAATCTAAAGAATCTTAAAAGCTTTGAGATAAAATCAAAGTACATGAGGTTATTTAAATGAAGGTATAGTTACAGGGGAATTACCGAAGATTAAAAAAAAAGTTTAAATGCAAAACTATATCTCAAATTGAACAAACGTAAAATTAGACAAAGTGATAGAGAAACTAGGTTAACCCTTTTATTTGCAAATAAAAAGGCAGAAATCACGATTCCAATTTTAACATTCGCGCGGCTTAGATTTCATGAACGAAATTTTATTTGAGACTTCTTCCATGAATTCTATGAAGTCTCATTTAAGAATTAAATCTTAGATTTAAATTAGGATAACCGTGAAAAAAAAAGAAATTAGAAAAAGAAAAAAGAATTCATTGTAATTTCTTATATATTTATTAAGTTTATTCAAATATTAACTTCATAAATTTAATTTTATAAAATTAAAACATGTAAGATTGATTATGCTGTAAACTTCAAAAACAGTTGGAAACTTCGTTCATGAAGTTTGATATCGTAATTAAATCTTAATTTAAATTAGAAAATAATAAAAAATAATTTCATTGCGATTTTATGCAGAAATTAAGTTTATCCAAATATAAACATTATAAATTAAAATTTCAAAAAATTTCATAATAGTAAAGCATGTAAGGTTGATTATGTTTTGAAAAACCTAAGAACAATCGAAGACTTCACATGCGAAGTCTCAAACCGTAATTATATCTTAAATTAAAAAATGATAAAAAAATATTTGGGTAAAAGTTTTTAATAGATAAATTCTATTAAATGAAAGATAAAAGTTTAAAAATAAAAGTTCTTAAAATTTCATAAAACTAAGTCATGGTAGGTAAATCATGTGAGACATAATAGATTTAAAAGTTTGCCAATGGGTAAGATACCTCATACCTTGTATGTATCTTTGGAGTTAAACTTAGATTGATATTTGTTTGAAATAAAATGTTGATTCTTCATATAGTTAGATTTTGGATATATTAAACTATTTTGATGTCAAATGTAAGTATTTATCAGAGATTGTTAACAAAAAATAAATAAATATTCGAAGTTTAAGTTTAGGGTATAGAGACTTCTAGTGAATTGGAGACTTTGTTACAAAGTCTGAACCATTTTGTGAGCGAAGACTTTAGAGGTGAAGTCTGAAATTAAAAAAATTTCAAAAGATTTTCAAAAATTTCAAAAGATTTTCAAAAATTTCAAAAGATTTTTGAGACTTCACTTGATTATTTCAAAAAATTTCAAAAGGTTGATTATTTCTAAAACATAATCAACCTTACAAACTTTAATTTATGAAATTTAAAGAAATTTTAATTTATAAAGTTCATATTTGGATAAACTTAATTTCTGTATAAAAATTGTAATAAAATTATTTTTTATTATTTTCCTAATTTAAATTTAAGATTTAATTACGGCTTTGAACTTCATAAACAAAGCCCCCAACCGTAATTAAATCTTGAATTTCATTTTTTTTTAAATTATAAAAAAAAATTTGGATAAAAATTTATGATAGATAAATTATTTCAAATCAAAAGGTAAAAGTTAAAAAATAAAAGTGCATCAAGTTTAAGTTAAGCCATGTGAGGTAAAGCAGGTGAGGCATAATGTGTTTAGGGTTTGCCAATGGGTAAGAATCCATGTATATATCTTTAGGGTTAGACTTATTTTTTTAATATAAAATGACGATTTTAATTAATATAGTTGTTAGATTTTGGATATATTAAACTATTTTGATGTCAAATGTAAGTATTTAGTAGGAAATGTTAACAAAAAGTGAAAAAAATATTCGAATTTTAGAGTTTAGGGTATACATATGAGAATTTGTTTATGAAGTCTGAAACATTTTATTAACGGAGACTTGAGAGGCGAAGTATGAAATTCAAAAAAAAAACAAAAAATTCAGAAAATTTCAAAATAATTCACAAGATTTTTGAGATTTCGCTTGTGAAGTCTCTGATTGTTCTCTCTTAAATATTCAAAGTCGTCATTCTCAAATGTAGTCTCCAACCATACTTTTCATACGAAGTCTGGTTGGAATATTCATAAAATCGATTTAAGATAGAATATAACACGTGTAGATATGATACTCATACATAAACAACAACAATAACTAATATTCATGAAAAATTAAAATCTCAAAAATACAAAATAGATATAATACAAATACTTTTTTAAAACAGTTAATGCAAGAGACTTTACAAGCGATGTCTCTGGTCTGACTTCATCTATGAAATATCTAGAATATCATCTAAATACCTAATAAGTTAGGAAAATAATTTAAAAACAATTATGAGATAAATATAGTTTAAACTAATACAAAATTAAAAGTCATAAAATCAAAAGTCATACGTAACACACATGTTAGGACAAAAAAATAAAAATAACTAATTACAAATAAACTAAATTTTTATTTTTTATTAAAACTATCATATGACACTTCTCAGATGTATTTTCATACCAAACTTCTCAGATGTAGTCTCATACCAAACTTCTCAGATGAAGTCTTGTGAGCGATTCAGAGGAGACTTCGGTCATGAAGTCTCAAATAGGAAACTATTTTTGCAATTGACCAGAGTTTTGCAACTGACCACAACTTTGACTTTTTTTCATGAGACTTCAATGATGAAGTTTCAGTGCTTTCTGAAACTTCTCCGGTGAAGTCTTCCCATAAAGTAAGGTCAAGTTTTGCAATTGATCACGTTTGTTTTTTTCATGAGACTTCATCTGAGAAGTCTCCTCAATAATCAATGTTTCAAAATTTCGGTCAAATGTAAAAGTAACCCTTTTTTCAGGGAGAATTCTTAGAGAAAATCTCGATAAAAAGTATTTATTCCGTTCAATTTTAAAACTAACCCTCCTTTTATGGATCAGTAAAAAGTTAAACTTACGGTCAATTGCAAAACTAACCTCTTGTACGCAGACTTCAAAAGTGAAGTCTCAACACCATTTTTTTGTATTCCAATGAGAGATTGAGATTTCACTTTTGAAGTTTGACTTCTGGAAAATCGGTAAAAAGCAAGAAAAGATTACCAAGATTCGCTTTGAGCTTGTTTTTTAGCTTTGTCGACGTCCAAGAACTGATCACGCCACCAATACCTAAGAAACCTAGGTGTTATTATGCATGAATCTTAGTAAATCTTATGCTCTAAGGATGATGAATTTTGAAAACAAGATTTTAGAGTTTAATGGTTGAAATGAGAGAGAAGATCAACGAAAATAGAACTTTTAACTCAATTATAGAGCATTAACATCTCTTAATTCGGTTGTTAGAAGCAGTTAGAGCTCAAGTTTGGTTGGTAATGGTGGTTGAGAACTATTGAAGACGACGACATTTTCGTAATTACGTGATAATCTTTGGGTTATTATGTTTCAAATGTCGCCATCAGACTTCACGGGAGAAGTCTGCGCTAGGTATTATTGTGAAAAAAAGCTATGAAGGGTATTGTAAGGCATTTTGAAAGGAGGAGAAAAGGTGTATAGTTTTGGATTTGGCTTCAAATAAGTCTAGTTTAGCAAGAATCCCTATAGCTATTGCACTTTGCAAAAATATTTTAAAACACAATTGCAAAAAAAAAAAAAATTTGAAAATAGTGGAGGGTTATGTGCTCAAACTCGTGTCTTAGTGGGTGATTGGTTGTGATGTAGCTATATGATTTTTGCTGTATCTGTGTTGGGTGTAGCTGTAGGTTTTTTTGTAACTATTTTAATATTAAGTGGGTGATTGGTTGGGATGTACCTGTACGATTTTTATTGTATCTGTGTTAGTTGTAGATCACTTCATCAAACATGTTTCAGGTATGTAAAACACTTATTGAATTAATTTAAACACTTCATCGAACATGTTCCAGGTATGAAATCACCTAAGCTCTAGATCAACTTGACTTAGGCTAATCTAACATTAAAATAACTAATACGGAAACTAAATGAAAAACAGGTTCATGTAATTGTGGAGATCTCTTATCTCCCATTTTTTATTGTACATGTGACACTTCTAAAATCAATGAAATTGTAATTATTTATTTTGATTAGTCTTTTAGATTTAAAATGAGGTGTCAAATTCAAAAGTATGAAAATGGTGATGTGTCTTCATATGGAGAAACAAATTTTGGTTTTATAGTATTAATTTATTAGCCGGCGTAACAAATTCATTCAAAATTTACATTCTACTTTAAACTTGGTAGCAAATAAATACCGAATCGTTACAAAATTCATAAGTTTGATTCCATGCCGTTAACGTTCTAAGATGTAAAATATTCCCTATGGATATTTTACCTTCAAAAAAATCAATTACTTTATGTTTTTTGAGTTTTTTCCTCAACCAAAAACAAAAAATATAAGCATAAGGGAGAAGTTTAAAAACTCTCGTGTGTAATACTATTTAGAATGTAAGCATTTTTAAGGGTAATAATATTTATCCTTCTCTTACAATTGAACAATTAATTGACCCAATACCTTGTGTGTGGAATGAAGATTTGTTACATCAAGTAATTGACCCACATGATTACCGAATAATTCGACGGATGCATGTTTGTTCTGCTACTAAAGTAGATTATGTCGGTTGGCATTTTACTAAATTTGGTAAATATATAGTAACGTTTGGATATCATGTGCAACAACGATCTCACCAAACTCTTCACCAAACTCTTCAGAAGAATCTCACGTTGGGACCATATATTCGACCACTAAAAACTTTCTGCTGGAAATTGAAGTGTCTTCCCAAGTTAAGACATTTTTGTTGGCACATTCTTACTGGATGTGTATCGGTGACAACAAACATGAAAAATAGGGGTATCAATTATGATCTTTGGTGCCCTTGTTGCAAGGCAGATAAGGAAACAATTAATCATCTCCTGTTTGAATACCCACCAGCGGTACAAACTTGGGCTCTATCTCAGGTTCAAACGGCACCACTTTGGTTTTCCAACCTCATCGAGTTTTACGAACATAGATTATCTTTTTTGGAGATTTCCTGAGGATGCTAATGCTGAGTGTTTTCTTTGTATTATTTGATATATATGGAAAGTTAGGAATGATAAGATTTTTGGAGGTCGGGATAGAGACCCCTAGGAAACTTTACAATTAGCAGAAAGTGAAGTTCACGCTTGGCAGCTTGCTCAAGCAGAGATTAATACTAATATCTGGTCCACCATTTAATCTATGGAGGGAAAGGAACTCATGAGTTTTCGATGTTTTATCGATGGTTCATGGAAGAAATCTGAGACTTTTTCAGGTATAGGATGGTATTATTTGAATGCAAACAATGAAGAATCACTTATGAGAGTCTGAAACCTGCGAAAAAGTCTTTCTCCATTACATACTGAAGTGGAGCCTTATTTTGGGCAATGAGAAGTTTGATTGCAGAGAAGAAGACTGAAGTATATTTTTTCAGACTGCTCCGATCTGGTGAAAATGATGTTTACGCCTACAGAATGGCTGGCTTGTGAGATTTATTTGAAAGAAATTTCGACGAGGAAGGAAGTTTTTGCAACTTTCTCTATTTATCTCGTTTCTCGTAAAACTAATGTTAAAACGAACTTGCTAGAATTAAGTTCCCGTGTCTACCCGCATTATATCATGTAGGTAAGCAATATTCCTCCAACTTGGCTCTATGAGCCTTTTAATTAATAGATTACTGTTGAAAATAAAATAAAGTTTAAAAACACGAAAACTCACAAATTTTTTGGAATAACCATGCATGAAACAAGTAATCTGCGTACCATTAAAATAGACCTTGATTAGAATATACTACATGTACTTGTCCCTGCTTTTAATCCAATCTCTTTCATCAACTTTTTATTAGTACCGGAAAATAATAGGGGAACCTATAACCGAGCTGTCACACAATGTTCAATTAAGTTAAATGTATAAATTGTTTTTTATTGTTAATAAAATTATAAATTCATATAAATAAGTACATTTTTAATCATAATCTTTTTATAAATAGCATATAATTAAAATGTATGAAAATATCTAACTTATAAAATAATTTAAGACCACAAATTTATGCCTTGGCCGACCTTAATAACAACTATATGATCTTAAATATTTTGGGGTTTTTGACCGCACCTAAATTCTTTTGGATAAATAGATATTCCACTTAGAACATCTACATCGGTAAAAACTTCAATTTGAAGTTCTCACCAATTTAATATTATTATTTTTAATTTGATTTAATTAGATAATTAAAATTTAATTAAAAATAAATTGAACCAATTAGACAAAGACACATGTGTTTCAGGTTACTCATGGAGATATTTGGAGTTATCATGAAAACCTCTTTTTTATATTTTTTAATTCTTTTAAGTTGAGAAACTCTCTTATATATCCACCAATATAGATGGTCTTATATTTTCATAATAATTGCACTCAAAAAGAGAAGGAAATATTAAAAATACACCAACTTAATTTTCTATAAACAAAAAATACATAAACTTTTATCGTTAGTCAAAATATACATGAGTTTCTATAAACTGAAAACTAAATACACGAAATTTCAAAAATTTTGCATTTTACAAATGACGTTAACGGAAGTGTTTATGGCAGTTAAGTGCAATTAGCAAATGTTTATCAAATGAAAAATTTACGCTCGTTCATTTCTCCCAAATCGACAAATCCCTAAATTGATTGGGGAAAATCAGAAACCCTAAATCGATTGCTTCTTCTTCAGAAACCTGTGAAATTTAAATCGATTGCTCCTTCTTCATAAATCTCTGCTTCTCGTCTTAATGTCACTCTTTTAATTGTGATTTGTGAAAGCATCTGAGTATAGTGTTCGAGGAAACGGTTCAAAAGAAATCTGAAAACAAGGTACGCGAACCGTAAAAATGAGGTAAATTTAGGTTCAGAAGATATTACACTATATGTATAACACAGTTTGAACGAATATCATTTTGCCACCATATCATTCTTGCAAAGAAATTTCCTCGATATTATTATCTACCTAAATGATTTAGATTTTAACAGTAATAATTTATTAACTAACGTTACGTTTTGATTCTGTAGTTTTTGGAAGAACCTTATTATTATTCTTCCCAAACTATTTTATTTCATACTCAAAAGCTGTTAACATCTCATTTTCTTATTTCTCTTTCACTGCAGGCCGTGAATATTCTGACTAGGCTCTCTACAATTCTCTTTCATGGCCTCTTCATTCGACGGTAATTCTCTTTTTGGGTTCTGGATCAGATTTCATAGTTTTTAGAAATTTAGTTTTCCAAGATTTATTATGATTGGGTTTTCAGATCAGGAAGCCTTGAAATTGTTGGAGTTTTTTTCATAAAGCATGAATGTTGTTTTTTTCAACTCGTGAGATGAACATATTCATGCTTTATGAAAAAATAAAATAAAAATAGTGATGCTTTTCCTTATTTACTAGTGATTTAATATATTATCGTGTTCTTTACATTACTTTTGAAGCTCCATGAGCTCATTAGATTGATGAATGCTAATTCCCTTGGTGGGTCATTTTACTTTACGCAGGAGCTGCAAAGGTTATAATATTAAGTGATGATGATAAAAAGAGACGTAGGAAAAACCCTAAGCCTCGTCATTTAAGTTCCTATGGGAAGACTACTAAAACTCCAGTTCAAACTTCAGGTAACAAAACATGTTTGGGACAAGTTATATATTGTCCATTTTTTACATAATTCTTCAGTTTCTCAAACATTACAAAACGATTTTTCATTAGAAACTGAAATCAAGAGCAAAGGCAAAAGAGTTTGCTTCAAAACCGATCCTGATGTAAGACAGATGAAGGAAAACACTTCTTCTAGAGAAACACAGTTGGTCCTAAAAGAACCTGTCCTAGAGAATTTGCCCATTGTCAATCCTCAAATTAGGTCAGACCAAATAAATGTCGACCGTCAAGATAGACCTGAGACGAAGGCGAAGAATCCGGAAAGTGGTAGTTTTGGGTTTGAGCAATGTGTGAAGCTCATAAGACAGCTCGAATGTTCAGGTCATGTTGAGAGAAGTTTTAGGCAAAAGTTTTTGACATGGTTTAGCTTAAGAGCGACGTCTGAGGAGATAACTGTTGTCAAAACGTTCATTCATTCTTTCAAGGATGATTCAGTGGCTTTGGCTGAACAGCTCGTTGATACATTCTCTGATTGCTTATCGAAAAAGGGTTCTACGATTGGTGTTGGCAATGGAGGTGGCAGTAGTGGTTCGTTATCTAAGAAGCCGCGACACTGATTAGAGGAGATTATACAAACATTGTTTGAAGTTTAAGTCTTTTTTTTTTTTTTGGATCACTTTGAAAGAATTCAACTTCTATTTTATCTTCATTATAAATTATTGCATTATTGGAACATTTTATGGACAACATAATTTAATAATTGATATGTCTTTTTTGATTAAATTTCCTCATTTTCTAGTGGGTTTGATTCTTTTCCAACCCCGATTATTGAAGGTTAACTGTAACAAATATTGATATTAAAAAAAAAACAAATATAGGTATTTGTGGAGTTAATAGTTTTTGGAGATGCTTTTTTTTTCTTTTCTGATGAAGAGGCCTTTTTACAAATGTTGTTTAAAACACTATTATAAGTTTGTAACTTTTAAAAGTTTAAAAAAAACTACATATGTGAGTGTTTTTTGAGATGATTTCTTAAAAGTTAATAAAAATTCCTAAATTATTTATAAACTTTTCTTAAAGCATATGTGAGTGTTTGCTGAATTTTTTTGTCATCTTGGTGGTTTAGTGTTGAAAATTTCTCCCTCTTTGTGTCTCAGGTTGCTATCAAATTTTTAGTATAAAGACTTTTATCTTAACAACTCTAAAATACTTGATTCGATTTTAGTATTTCTTATATAGTTGTAGCTAGGGCCGAACATTTTTTCTAAACCAAACTGAATCGAAGTTCGGTTTAGATTCGGTTTATGGATAAAAACCAATTGACTGAAATCTATATATATAATAAACCTCTTTTCTATTTTCTTAAGATATTCACCTCAACATATTTTTATTTTATTTTGTAGGATCTACACAAAAGATTAGTAAATTCCATAATTTTTAATTCACTAAATTTACTAAGTGATAAAGAGAGAGAAAATATTTGAATTCACTATATTATATAAGAAATTTAATTAAAAACGAGAAAACGTATATAAAAATCTACATACAATAAAACAAGTTTGAAAAAAAGACATTCAAAATATCACACTTGAGTTTTTTTTTAAATATTTAAAAATATTATATTAATTGTTGATAAGAAATCTCAAAATTCAGCACTAAAAGTAAAAACAAATAATTTATAGGTTGCACAATAAAACACTTAAAAAGTGATAAATAAATAAATAAATATCTATATATATATATATATATATATATATGTAACTTATCTAAAGTAAAATTGTATTGTTGTACTATGGTTCAAGATAAAGAAAAATACACACTTGAGCATTTACCAATTGAAACAATTTTTAAAGTAAAAAGTTTTTAGAGAAGCAGTAAATTTAAAGCCAAATAAATTTTTAAAGAACATTCATTTTGCAACACAAAATTGACATCTCAAAAAAAAAGTTAATGCTAGCCATCAATGAGAGGAGCGAATAGCATGACATTGTTAATAATGGATATAAATTTGCGTTATTTGTTGTTGGATGTTTCGTCGTGATCAACATATCTAATAAATCATCTAAAAATCTCTAAGTATAATGAATATTGGATCACGTAACTTTGAAAGAGATATTTTTAGAAAAATAATATCATCTACAAATGAAATTGTATATTATTTTACAGATGAGATATGCCATAACTATTAGCATTTTAGTTTTTAAACATTTCTGATTTTAAAATATTAAGTTCAAACCTTATAAAGGATGTGATTTCATAAGTTTTGCAATTGCATTAAGTAGTTTATCGTATGTGTACCACTTCTTTATAATCACTCAAGTAACAAAAGATGATAAATAATTTTTACACATGAAAAAAACAAGATGTGATGAAAAAAAGAATATGTTTGACGCCTAAACAAAAGTCTTTTTTTTTTGTTTCTGTATATTTCATATGTTTGTATATTGTAATAATATTTAGTTATGTTCTTAAAATTCATCATTTTACATTTTTATGGTTTTATTTACATTATTTTCACCTCTTAATCTTATCAGTTTTCATATTTTAACCATTTTTACTGATTACAAAACTAAATACTATTTTTTCACCAATGAATTCATTTATTTTTCAATTTTTTTTGGTAGACAAAAATATATTTCAAAAATATAATAATTTTATAGAAAAAGTGAATTCTATTTATTAAATATCTAAGATTAAAATTTGAATAAAGCAAACACTTATTAAATTTAAAGGGTTTTCTCCAAAACTTTCAAATCGCCATTTTTTGCAACTTTACCCTACATTTCCGAAAAATCCAAATTAATTATACGAAATCAAAAATAATGCACAATATTACTTTTATACGTAACTTATAAATGTTTTTACAGTCACATATAATAGATTTTTAAATTTTCTAAATGTAGACTTGGACTTTTAAACGCGAGGTGATATAAGCACGGAATCACTCCAGCTTAAGATCACTTGATGATCACGAGATTCCAAGCTTATCTTGCGGAAGGTGGAAACGAAGTCGATATGGAGGTGAAGGATAGGGATTGACTCGCTCAATCAATGGACGAATAAGAATGTTGAATCACTCAACATGCTTAATCCGCAGGCTTCAATAGAACTTAATGAATCACTCAATAAGAACTAGAGAATAAACACGAACAAAACAAAGTCCCGGACTTTGACAAGAGAAAACAAAACGTTTCTTATTAACTTTCTAAATTCAAGGGTATCTTACAATGAAACTGAAACTGAGCTTATATAGGCTCATTCCAACGGACCTAAGGACTAAAATATGAATTCAAACCACAAATATAAATAAATAGAAAAGAAATGCCATGAGAGGCAAAAGTAGAGTTCACATTCATATTCAAACTTAGAGTAAGTGTGAACACATCCCACTTAAGTCAATTTTTGAGGAGCCTTGTATCTTGAATTCGAATTTCTGCAGCTTCTAGAACAACTTTGTGAGCCTCTGAATGTAGTTTAGTATCTCCTGGTCGCCACACATAGTTTTGAAGGCTCCTAAACCAATTGGGTGTAGCACTTTCCATGTATAGAACCAAATCGACCCGTTTTCGTAAATGGGACGTATCTTGAGGATACGATGGAAATTTCTTCGGATCTTGGGCTTTCTGGAACCATAAGAGACCCAATAATATTCTCCAAGTGGTTTTAGGTCGAAATAGTTTCTGAGTTGGGTTGTGTAGATCGATCTTTGGACTCATCGCGTACTTGGGTTCGAAACAGGTACATTGTTTTGTAAAATCCATAACTTCCAAGTATGAACATATTTTTATGTGAATCCAATTCGACGTGGTCCTCGGATGGATCAATATTTCAGAACAAGTTAGTTTATAGCTTAAATCCTTTTGGTTTGGCCGGAATCCCCCAATGACTGCACGTAGGTCCAAATCGGGTATGTTCGGGTTCACCTGAATGGAAAGGTTAATAACTCCTTCATGTAAACTGATAATTGGACGATTCCAGTTCCAGGCATGCTCTAGCTGAGCTAAGAATGTAGTCCAAGTGGTCACATGGTTTGTCGCCTTATGGTTGACGCAGAATTCTTCAAGATATGCACCTAACATCATTAGATGTATGCTAGGTGATCGTAGCTTAGGAGCAACTATCCCAACAACAAGAAAGATCTCGTTGTCGCCAATAGGATCAGGATCTAAGCCTGCCGTACGCACAAGGCGATCTCTTTCTGATGTGGTAGCAGTTCCATGGGCTTTCTCAAAGACAACCGAAGGGTTGACGATCGCTTTCACGTTGTCGTTGGCTATGCCATGTGCATTTGTGTGCAACTTCTCCACGCCATGGGCTATGTTGGTTCTGATGTCCTCATCACGAGGACTTCGATTTGATATATTATTTATCAATATTTTACGAATTTGATGGTGATGACGAGGGTTATATTGCATATTAATTTTGATTTCGCGAGATTGACCTGCATTTTTAGAGATAACGGGTAAAATTTTTAAAAATGGCAATTTGGATGGTTTTTTTTTTGCAGAAAACCCAATTTAAAATAAAATAATAATTAAACCGTAGTATAGCATTAACCTGCGCATTGAGCGGATCGATTTCTAGTATAAAAGAAAATTGATTTTTTGATTGGATCGGATTTATAACCGATCGGTTTGCTTAATCAATATTGTGTAGTTATTTGATGGTGATCATCTTTAGAATCTTGGAAAATGTTAAAAGAATATTAGGCCATCCTCAAAGTCTAAGAAACTCAAAAGAGTTTTTAATATTTTAACTATTTAAAATGCTGAACCAATAGAAAAGATACAAATTGAGAGGGGAGTTTCTTAAAACACAGGGAGAGTTTCTTAAATAAGATACTATTCTTATTCTCTTTCATCTTTTTGCAAATTTTTTATTATTTTAATACAGTAATTAGATACCCTTTAAAAAAACCTGCGTTGAGGGCATCTCCAACAGATCCTTAAAACCTCAAAATTTAATGTTTTTTTATTTCCAACAAACCCTTAAAACTTTATTTTTTGATGTTTTGAATAGTGAAACCTCAAATTTGAAGTTTTACTATTTAAAACCTTAAAATTTTTTTTCTATTTTCATTTTAGTCCTTACACTTTGTATATCTTGTAAATAATCATATTAACTTTAATAATTTCAAATATGTCTTTATAAATTTAATTATGACATATAAAACTAAATAAATACATTAAAATAAAATAAGAAAATATATTACATAACATTAATAAAATATTTTACACAAAAACAATATTACATTGGTCAAATTTAAATTTAAATTACAATAATAAATACACATGATGAAATGAAAATAAGTAAACATACAAAATAAATTGAAAAAAAGAAAGAAAAATAAAGTTACATAAACACATAATATTAAACAATTTAAGAGTCAACAGATGAATTAGTACCTTCAGCAATTTTTCTTTTAAGTTTTTGCCTTCTTCGATCCAATAGGACGTTGTGATGAATTTGATCCACCATCCTCACTACTTAAATTGATTGAAAAAGAATATAATCCTGGAGATTGTGATGTTGGGGAGCCGACGGTGTCGCTCTCACTATTAGGAGTATCGGGGATACGTATGTTGACACTATCTGTAAACTTTGGAATATCCTTCATTATAGTCCACACATGATCAAACTGAAAACCTTTTTTCAGTTTTGGATCTTGTACGAGTAGTTGCTTTGCCTTATCCATCTGCAATTTATTTGGAAGATAAGAATTTGTTAAATACATAAACAAATATCATACATAAATAGAAAAAAAAATAACACTCATAAAATAGAATTTTTAATTTATTCTCAAAGTTTATTCTCAAAGTTTGCTCAAGGTACCGCTCCACCAGCTCATTACATTATTAAGAAAAAATAGTATAGTATGGGTTACTATTTAGCTGATGGTATTTATCCAAAATGGTCAACTATTGTTCAAACCATAAGTGATCCCCAAGGTCCAAAGAAAAAGTTGTTTGCAGCAAGACAAGAAGCATGTCGTAAAGATGTTGAACGTGCGTTTGGAGTTTTGCAGTCCAAGTTTGCTATCATAGTAGGATCATCACGTTATTGGAGTAAAGAGTTATTGCATGATATAATGAGCACGTGCATTATAATGCATAACATGACAATTGAGGATGAACGTGATATAAATGCGCCGATTAGAGATGCAAAATCAGCACCACCGACAACAGTTGAAATTGCAGTAAATGAAACTACGCGATTTCAACAATTTTTAGCTTATAATCTACAAATAAAAAATAAAGAGGCGCATTTATTACTGCGAAATGTATTGATTGATCATATATGGGAGCATTATGGGAATAATTTTAATGAGTGATTCAATATTTTATATGTAATTTTACTATTTCTTTTATGTATGTTTTATTACTTTTATTTGTGATTTTCATTATGGTGTAATGTTTTATTTTTAATATTGTGTAATATTATTTTTAATGTATGTTTTATATTTATTTATAAATGTTTTATCATTAATAGTAATTATTAGTAACATTGAGGACTATAATGCAAAATAAAAAAATTTATAAAGATAGATTTAAAGTTTTGTTGTTGGAAGAACCTCACCTTAAATCCTTATTTTGAAGATCATCAAACCTTATTTTAAGGTTTGCTATTGGAGATGCCCTGAATGCCCTTAATAAGTTTTCGAAAATTTGTTGATATCATTAATAAGCCACATACTCCAATGCTGGATTCTTCATGAGTGGATAGAAACTTTAGTCCACCAAGAAAAATTACAGTTGAAAAAAACATAAATTTAAAATAAATTTCTTAAATTACTTAAGAACACAATCCCATAAGGCCATAACCCAAAAAAAAAAGGAAAAAGATTAAGAGTTATCGATTATATTATGGTAAAGGAAAATTTTACGCAGCCGACATGAACACATAACGGTTCACATTTGTAAGACCACATTAAAATATGAATAAAATTATCATAATATTTTAACTTCATTGTAACATTTATATAACAAAAACTTATACTCTTGATCTTATAATATTATCATTTATACTAATATATTGACATATTGCTCAGCACGACTCCAACGAACTAGAGTAAACGTTGGTAAGTCCTACGTGGCATCTCCCGCCCAACAATCCAGCAAAGTTAGTTATCGAATGTTGTATAATTGTTCTCAGTAATGCGACAGACCTAGCGATACTAAACTCAACCACTAATAATAAGACACGTAAGCAAAACACGCGAAACCAATCGTAACACTAAACAATCACGTGAAGAAACACGGATACATTGAGTGCACCGCACCGTACACAATTAAAAAACAACTATTAAATTAATTAGTTTCATTTAATTTTTAATTTATTTCTCTGCTCACTCCCCAAGATAGATCTATCCAAGAGAGACACACATTCACTGTTTTGACTCACTTTTCTTTTATTTTTTTGGATTTTGGTGAAAAGTTGAATTTGTCTCTTTCTCCATATCTCCGGCGTCAATTTCACGGCGGCTCCGTCGTCTATTACAGTCAACCATGTCATTGACTGTACCGGAATTCGATTTCAGAGTTAGTCTTCTCTCTTTCTCTCTATCATTTCCCAACACCGCTTTACGAATTCTCTCTTAAGGTTCATTTGTGTGTTTGCTTCTTCTTTAGTTGACGCCGCCTCAGTTTGGTTTTTCACCGATCGGGTGAGTTTTCTCGTCATTTCTGTTTTTACCTTCTTCGATTCGATTCGATTTGACTCTGTATATCGATCAGGGAGCATAATTTTGCCGATGTTGATAATCTGGAGAACTGTGTTAAGTACTTGAATCAGAGCTTAGTTACCTATGGATTCTCTGCTTCGCTCGACCTCTACGCTACCGATCCTGTGCGTTTAATCAAATCTCCAATGGTTTTTTTTTCCCCTTTAATTGATTTGTTTGATGAATCTGATTCGATGAACTTGTTTTAGGTTTCGATTGCTAGAACTTGCAATTGTATATACGCTTTGATTCAACAGAGGCAACGAGATGTGGAATTTAGAGAATCTGCTAATGATCAGAGACAACGGTGACTTTTTTGTCTTTTACCTGGATGATGATTTTTCTGCATTGTGAATTAATGAATGTTTTAAAACTAATTTAGTAACTTCTTTATGATTGTGTTCAATCTTAAGCTTCTATTGCTCTGAATGAGATGGACTCTGTGATCTAGATCATGTTATGTATATAAAGAATTTTGTTACTGTTTTTGGTTTTAGAATAATGTTATGGTGGATCCTTTTGGGAGCAAAGAATAAGACAAAAATGCTGGCATAAAAGTTACTGAAATTTCTACTTTTGTTGTTTGCATATTAAAGTTTTTTGGATTTGGTTTTTTGTTTGTTTCAGACTTTTATCTGACATGGCTAGACTTGAGGCAAAAGTTGAAAGGCTTGAGACTCAATTGCAAGCCAAGGAGAGGGAACTTGGTTCTGTTACAAGAACGGAAGCCAAAAATACAGCGGCTTTAAAGGCGCAGAATGACAAGTTACAGAAAGAGAGAGATGAGTTTCAGCGGATGGTGATTGCTAATCAGGTTTGATCAATAACTTTTTTTACCAGCTAGATTTCTTAGTTTTATTGTAATGTGGATCATGTAATGTTTTAAAGAATTTGGGAATGTGATGCACTGCCCACTGAACATTTTGTTTTGTTTGTGTATGAAGCAAGTCAAGACCCAACAATTACATGAAACAAAGAAGAAAGAAAAGGAGTACATAAAGTTACAGGTATGGGTCCATACTGCAAGTTCTAAGTGTTTGCAATATAGGTCGAATCTTAGTTAATGAAAAATTTGATCTTATTTTAGGAGAGGTTAAACCAAGTGTTGATGGAGAAAAAGAAGGAAACGAGATCAGGCATGGAGATTATGAATCTACTCCAGGTACTAGTTTGGATTTTAAATAACTAATTATCGAGTTTTTTTTGAATATCTCCTTTGGCTAATGAATATTCTCTGGTATACATATGCACAGAAAGAAGGCAGACAGCGTGGGACATGGAGCGGGAAGAAAGCTGACTCTGATTTCTACAAAAAAATTGTAACCACCATGACAAAATTAGCTTCTCATGCCTCATATTCCTGAATTAAGGTGTTACTTATATTTATTGGCGCGATATGATCTTGTCAGGTGGATGCATATGAGGCGAAAAATCAAGAACTGATGGCAGAGAACACTGATCTAAGAGCGTTACTGCGATCCACTCAGGTTATCAGCGTATTCTTTTTTCTTCCCATCTGAAAAAAAAGTTGTGCAAAAGAATCTATATATTGAAAACTATGACATGTTTTGACAGGGAGACATGCGTTCTTTCTTGAATGCTTCCGGTGGATTAACCAACCAATCTTTGATAGCTAATGGAAGACACAGTGCAGACCCTTCTCAGTCTCCTTTGGGTGGGAAGACGGTACATAAATCTCATTATAAGCTAAATCAATTTTCTATTAATTCCCGTTGCATATAACACAGCCAAAACACCAGTACATATGAACAAGAAAGAATATCGGTATTGACAGGATGTGTTCGACCTACCTTTTCGTATGGCTCGAGGTCAAATAGAAGATAGTTTGCGCACTAAGATGGTTTCCATTAAGGTAAAAACAAAAGTCTCAACCTGTTTTATAGTTTACGTTTCAACGTATTTCATAGTTTCTCATTTACTGACCTCTGTCTGTTTCGATTACTGAAGGAACGTATGGGTCAGTTAGTAGATGCACAAAAAGAAGTGTCTATTACTTCAGAAGCGTCAGAGAGGGAACTTGAACTTGAAGCACAACTCGTCGAGGCGCGCAGTATTATTCAAGAACAGGTATGTTAAAGCATATTCTTCTTTGATGGCTCAATTCATATGATCATCCAGAAACAATACAAATTTACAATATTCTGATGCAGGAATCTATAATGTTTAAACATTTACCTAAGACAGATCGGAGAAGGAACTCAGCTCCTCCACAGTCTGTCAATGGACTGCGCAGCTGAATTATTAGATTGTGAATGTCAGTTTCAAAAGATCAAACCTCTTCCTGTAATTTCTCTTGCTTTAACTAAGAAATGTCTTGCCTCTTAAATCAAATTACAGGAAGATAACATAAGAGTTTATATAAATGTGTATTCGTATTTGTAACGTTGTACAGAACAATTGCTGACAGCAAGTTGTAATCATGTCGTAATGTTTTTCTTCATAGTACAGATGATTTTCTTTAGAAATAAATCGAATTATATCGTGCGATCCCAAATGTAAGTAATCATCTTTAATGATGGTACTAGTAAAACAGAGGTTACGAGACTACTATGTAAAGTGTAGACCATGTAACATTCCAATTGACGCAAAAACAATTATCATGCTGTTTAACAAGATACAAAACATTGAGAAAGCATGTATGCCTAGTTTATATAACTTAAATATGTAAATTATGATGCAAAAATATTTATTTAATCGTAATTCAAACTGATAGAAAAAGAAATTGTAAATCGAACATAAGTTGAAGAGTCAAAGACTTTTGTAAGACAATAATAGAATATTTATTTTGTTGACAAAAAAAAAGAAGCATTAAATTTGTTTCTTAATTCATGTGAAAATTATCATTGGAAAGAAAGGAAAGCAGATTCCTCTTATATCAAAGACCTATTATTTTTTTTCAAATGAAATAATTTGTATATGTGTGTGTGTTTGGATTACATAAATTTTTTAGCTAATAGAAGTCCATCAAAAGTATTTTTAAATACCAAACATAATTATATATTTTAATGTATTAACTATATATAATATCACCTAGACTAAAAATTCTATAAATTAATAATGTTGGAACTATGATAGTGATATTAATTTATTGAAAACTTTTAAGAGTTTATTTTAAAATTATAGAAAAATATGAGTTGAAATAAATTTATCAATTAAATTATCTTAGAGGCTATAAATAACAAAGAATATGGATGAATACACTTATACAAACAATATATATACATAATTCCAATTTTATGATCATTGACTTTAATTGTCGCATTTTAACAGCTTACAAAACTATCGAAATGGAAGTGGTACATATTTGGTACCTAAATCTAGAAGGTGAAAGGAGGTAAATACATTCCAAACTCCAACAATAACAAGATTTGAGGAAGAGATCATCATCAAAATTATGCAAAAAAAAATACTTAATCATGATAAACACATTTTAATATTTCTATTATTTACACAAAAGATAGAGTTTACTTGAGCATAATATGTGTTTAGAAAACACTACACCGGTATCTCTAACAAACTTAACCGCATGTTTTAGAGGTACAAATTAATTTACGCTCCAGTTTTGAAATTCTTAAAAGATCATGAAAGTGACCATTAGATACAATTACCAAAAATCATGGATGAGAATTAACTATTGCAGTTCGTTTGTTCTTATTTAATTTTTTTTTATTTCTATCACTTTTATGAAAGAATTACAAGATTGTAACAATACACTCAGAGAAAAATGGTTTATATTAGTTTTTAGAAAAATAATTTAGATTAATTTTCAGAAAAATAATTCAGATTAGTTTTTCTTAATCAGAGAAAAAAAATTTAGATAAGTTTTTCTTGATCAGAGAAAAATAATTTAGATTAATTTTTCATAATTGTAATAGATTAATTTTTAAATACGCAAAATATTGTATTGTAAATTATGCATATGAATTATATTGTAGATTCATATAATACAAATATATATCAACCAGTCTTGATAACCACTAAAAACAAATATATTTTTGGGTTTTGAGGATACACCTAAAAGTTTTTAAAAAATTGAGATTTCTCATACACTTACATAGAGACATGAAAACAAAAAGGAGAAATAGATTCATGGCCCACACCAACTGTCACTCTAAAAGTTATTAAAGAAAAAAATCTATAGTTAGATTATATTGCTTTTGATAATATTTAATTTTTTAAAAAACTGGTCCACCACAATTGAATAAGATATTTAGTCAAAATTTTTGATATAAAATATATAAAATAATTTAAGGGCCACATTTTTAAAAGTTGCTTTAGACCGCCAATTATTTAGAGGCCCGCCTTTGTCTAGGGTTTTGGAGTGCACCTAATTTTTCCTATATAAAGAGATTTCACATACATTTTCGAGAGGCGCCGAAAGATAAGGGTGAGCGAGAGTTCACAGTTTACACCAACCAAAACTCGAATTCTTATTAGGGAGAATTCCTATATAGTTTTATCAGTTTTTATCCAATTTCATATAAGGGTATATCTTGTGCAATCAACACCACTTTTCCACTCAACAACCTCACAGAGATATTTTTATTTCACCGCAGTCTCATAAGGTATGTCAAATACCTAATTTCAGATTTATTTCATAACATAACATTGAATTCTCGTAATATCTTTTGAATTCATTGTAAATTTCATCTAATAAATGGTTTTGAAATTGTAGGAAACAAATGCATAAACTTAATAATGTTCCAGATTTGATTTTACTGTGTGAAAATATTTTACATAAACCATTTGTATTGTGAATTATTGATCGTATCGATTGATTTGCGACTCGATGTATAAATATACAATTTAACAAGATCTTTATGTTAAGATCTTGCGTAAAAGATAAGAATAAATATATACAACTATATTAGCTATGTGTGGAACGGATCCGGATATCTGGGATTTTTAGGATATCCGGATTTGGATCTGAATTCGCAAGATTCGACTTTTGACTGTCAGATCCGGATTCGAGACTTCTAGATAATCATTTTATATATAAATATCAATATTGTTTTTAAATTATTAATTTAATTTAGTTTTATAAATATTTAAAGGTCTAGATATGCTTACCTTAAAATTAAGATATCTAGATCTGACTCTCCCTGATATCCAAATTCTTGGAGCGGATCAGAGCAGATACCGGATTGGATTTTAGATCTCGGATAATAATTCCACCTCTAATACTAGTCATTTTGGGTTTGGTTTAAGAGCTTTATAGGTTTGTAAGAAATTAATTGCCAAAAGTTATGTTCACCCTTATAATTAATCCAGAGTCCGCGAGATCTAAACGCTTAAGTATTTTTCTCAACTTTGTCTATGCCTTCTCCTTTGGTGATGTTCCAACACCTCCGCCACCGTTCTATTTTATGCAATCCCCATATCAATAAATTCCCTGTCTCCAAGATGATCATGTAGCCTACCAATGGGACACCAATGATCAAACTAGAAAGACGTAGTTAACCCACTTCTTACTTCTATCTTGTGAAAAGCTTTGGCAATAGTTCGATATTTTAAGAGCTTCCTCCACATCCAAGAGCCTAAAATTGCCTCTTTAACTGACCAGAGGGATCCGGTTCTATGAAACTCACTTCGCATCCATTTAACCCAAAGAGAATTAGCACTTGAAGTTAACCGCCAAATTAGTTTTACGCGACTGACCTTGTTTGCAATCTCTAACTCTTTTGTCATTAAAGGAAGGCCTAAATATCGCACCGGGATAGTTCCAATGGCAAATGGAAAAGAAGTGACCAGCTGCTCCCGCCTCACATGAGAAAAACGAGACATGAATATTGTAGATTTTTCTAGACTAATGCACAAACCCGAATAAGTTGCAAACTTCTGAAAAACTTCAAGTGTACCTTCCGTTAACCGGATCGAACCATCGTCAAAACATAGATGGGTTAGTTCTGCCTCTTACATCTCGGATGATATCCAATTTTTCGATCTAATGCGACCTTGTCTAGCATCAGAGAAAAAATATTCATACATACGAAAAATAAATACGGTGATAGAGAAACTTTGCCGCAGCCCTCTCTTACTTTGGTAGAAGCCAATCAATTCCCCCATTCACTTGAACAGAAAAGGAGGCTGTGGATATACAGAGATTGATCCATTTGATGAACTTTTGCAGAATGGATATAGCAGCTAGAACTTGAGTTATAAAGGACCACTGGACCGAGTCAAAAGCCTTTGATATGTCTATCTTACTTGCACATATGGATGATCATGGTAATCATTTACCAACTCCGAGGCCAGCAATAAATTCTCGATCAACAAACGATCCTTTACAAAAGCTGGCTGGTTTGGAGAGATCAAATCAGGGAGAATCCTCTTTAGTCTATAAGCCAAGATCTTAGATATCACCTTATACATAACATTACAACAAGAAATCGGTCGATAGTCCTTCATCTCGCTACCATCTTTTCGGGGATTGAAGCAAAAATAGTTGACTTTACTCCTTTTGTCAAAAAACCAAACTTGAAAAAAGATTGGATTGCGACTATTAAGTCCTTCCCCCAATGTTGCCTAAGTGCTTCTAAAAAACCTCCACCGTATAAACATCCGGACCCGGTGACTTTTCCTTCAGCATAGAGAAAACCACTCCTTTCACTTCCTCGTCACTTACATCTGCTAAAAGCAGCTCACTCTCCTCCTCAGAGCAATGAATATTCTGGAGTTCTCTCAACTTCTCCACATAAACCTCCTCAAAATCACTCGGCTTGTGCATCATAAACTCATAAAAATATCTTACAGCTTCCACTTTAATCCCCTCACTATCCACAATACTTTCACCCGCTTGGTTTACCACTTTATCCCATCGTTCATAAACCAGTAACTCCTCTTCTTGAGCTCCCTCACTCGGATGTAAGTGAGAAGAATTCTGTTTTAAACTAAATCCTCATATGCTTTTGTTGCTTTCCTTGATAAGGCATGAAGGTGTGATCTGCTTATTTGCCGTAAGATAGGCTTTAGGTTCTTCAAGTTTTTAGCAAGCCCAAACAAAGCTGACGTGGAGTGATACAACAGAGTCGTACCATCCCAAAAGTCCTTTACTGTTCCAAGAAATTCTGGCATTTGAGCTATAACATTTGCAAATCTAAAATGCAACCTTCTCCTTTGGTGATCTTTAAATTGAATTCATCATCTCAAGTGATCCGAACAATCACCCGCTTCAAACACACTAAAAGAAGTTGGAAACTGCTGAAGCCATTCGATATTCACAAGAAATTCGTCCATTAGTGAACCATGTTTTGAAAGTCTCTCATCCTTGCCGTGATGGCTGGGGTGGGCTATATCAAACTCTGAATGCTCCTATAAATTTAATATCTCATTGAAATCACCACACAATAGCCATGGTATTCCCTTGAACCTATTCGAGTCTTTAAGATGTTGTATATCCCTCCAGAGTTCCTTTCGTTCGTCTACATAGTTCGATGCGTAAATGAAAAAGCATAAGATTTCACTTACACTATCATCAACCTTCATTAAACAAGTGACCAACTGCCCACTCTTAAACATAACTGTAGTTTTTGCTTTAGGGCTCTAGATAACCCAAATCCTTCTCAACCTATGATGTTCATAATTTGTCACCAAAGACCAGTCTTTGAAAGTCGTGGAAATGATGTTAGAAGCTCTAGTTTCTTGCTTGTTTCTATCACACAACCGAATTTGAAAAGATTTTATTTAATCCACTCTTGAACTACCAACTGATTCCTCTTCTTATTGAAGCCTTGTATATTCCAACAAAAACACGACATTAAGGTTTAGGTTTTTGGTGCCTTTTCTTGCTCAAGACCGTGTCCTTTGCCTTCTGGGATGTGTTCGATAAGATGCGATGAGAGCTCTTAGAAGTTCGCGGAGGCGAAACTCGTAAAGAAATCTCATCATCCGATTTGGAAATGCCATCCAGATGAGTTTTCTTCTCCGTATGTTCCTTAGCCAGATTACTTTCTTCTTGGTTCCCTTTCCCCTGAATCCCACTATCCCCATTAAGCACCAAACCTTCACCCGTCGCCTCAATGTTACTCAAGATATCAAACCGTGTTGGTGAAGCTATTCTCACCTGACCATACACAAGCTTTGTTCCAAATTTTTTTGTTGGTGACTTCCTTGTTCCACGTGAACCAAGTTATGTCCAGCCCTCCTCCTTCTCACCCAATGATTCATTTGCATTTTTAGCTAAGCCAATAAACTCGCCCTCCTCCACTTCACCTACCAGAGGACTGATCTCCGCCGGTTGCGCATGTACTGTACCCTTCTCCATGTTCTCTCTTGTTTCAACCACCCCTTCGGTGATATTACTGTTAGTTCCCCTTTGTTCTACCACCAAGAGCTCCTTATTTTAATCTCTTATACCTTCAGAATTTTCTTTTCTTTTATATTTGCATGCTTGAGTTAAACACTCTACACCGGAATGGCCCCATTTTTTGCAATAGCCACATTTTGTAGGCAACCATGGAAATTCAAAAGTTACATGCTTCTCTCCTACCCACTTGATGTTAAAATAATATGATTTTGGAAATTCATTAGAAAGATCCACATTGACAAAGACCTTCGCCTCCCTAGGTTTCATGGTGCAATCGGATTGGTTCTCCAACTGTACTAGCTAGGAAGCTCAGCCCTTTCCAACTAAACAAAGAGTGTGGAACATGTTTAATCAAAACCCATAGTGGCATAGATCTTTCTTCAGGTTGTGCTTATTCAATGAATGGTGTCCATTTTGACACTACCATTGGAATCTGAAAAATATTCCACATACTCCTTCTTAACACCCATTGTCTAGCTGCTAAATATTTGATACGAAATATAACAGTATTAGCATCTACACTGTAAACATCAACCTTGCTTGACTTATCTCCCGAGTTCCAGATCTTGTTCACAATGACGTGAATTTTTGCCACATGTGGCGCCGTTGCTGCAAATCTTCCAATTAAAAAATCATCCCACAGTGGCTGAGCATCGACAAAGACATCCTCGGGCGCATCTATTATTTTTCTGCCTTCAACCTCCGTAACTTGAAAATCAAACTTCTGTAAACTATGCTTTGTAGCCACACTGATCCAAGACTTCTTCTCTACATATGCAAGAGGGATCCTCTGCGATGAAGTAACCCGTCTGTGTCCCCCATAACTGTTAGTTATAATTAAGTTTCTTTTAATATATATGTTATAACACATTTACGAAATACATGAGAAACAATTTAGTATCAAGAGTTGTGTCGTAATCTTGTAAGAGTTGTGTTGGTTCATGACATCTCTTTTGTTTGTATTTAAACGATTGTCTTGATTGAATAAAGCATGAAGTTTTCTCATCAAGTATAAGATTTTCTCATAAACGAAATAACAGTGTTACGAAACAAACAAAGAGAGAAGAAGATTGATTAACAAAACAACAAAATAGAGCCCTCTGTTTTGTGTTGTCTGATCTGATTCAAATTGACTTTGAGCAATCAAAGTCTTACATGGTATCAGAGCTATGGAGACAACAACACATCAAGTTATTCCGATCTTTAAGGTGAAAATTATGATTTTTGGCGCATCAAGATGAGAACAATTTTCCAGACAAAAAAGTTGTGGGAAATTGTTGAAGGAGGAGTTCCAAACAAACCAAGACAAGGAGATCACAGTCCAGAAGCTGTGCAATTACAAAAACGATGGGATGAAGCATTAACAAAGGATTTGACAGCATTACAAATTCTCCAAACTGCAGTTTCTGATTCTATTTTCCCTCGTATAGCACCGACAACAAACGTTAAAAGTGCATGGGATGCACTGGAATTGGAGTTCCAAGGGAGTTCTCCAGTGAGAATGATTAATCTTCAATCTCTACGAAGAGAGTATGAGAATTTGAAGATGGATGAGAGTGAAAACATAAATGGTTTCACAACGAAGTTGATTGAGATAGGAAATCAACTTAGAGTACATGGAGAAGAGAAATCGGACTATCAATTTGTTCAAAAATTGTTGATTTCTCTCCCGGAGAGGTTTGATAGTATTGTGGCAGTGCTAGAGCAAACAAAAAGACTTATCCATGCTATCGGTCACAGAATTGATTGGCACGTTAAAAGCGCATGAGAAGCGTTTAAATCTTCGAGAAGAACGATCAACCGAAGGAGCGTTCTATGGAGAAAAGTTTGGTTCAAAAGGAGGAAACAAACATGAAGATAAATGTCATGTGAAGACCAAAAAATGGTGTGGCGTGTGTAAGCGTGACAGTCACAATAAAAGTGAGTGTTGGAAGAAGAAAAACAAAGGTGCTCATTCGCAAAGAAGTGCGAGTAAGGAGAGAAAGTGCTATGTATGCGACAAACCGGGACATATAGCAAGGGATTGCAGGCTTATAAAAAGTGAAAGAGCAAATCTAAGTCTAGAAGAGAGAAATGATGACATGGAGAATGGAAGTCACATGCTGTTTAGCGCTGTCGAAGAAGATAAATCATCAAAGACAAGTGATGAGACATGGTTAGTGGATAGCGGATGCACTAATCATATGACCAATAAAGCAAAATACTTCATCACTCTTGATAGAAGCAAAAGAACTTCAATCAAAGTAGGGAATGGTCAAAGCGTAATGGCAGAAGGGAAAGGAAATATCCAAGTTTCTACTCATAAAGGAGTGCATATTATCAAGGATGTATTTCTAGTGCTAGGTTTTATCAAGGAATCTCTTAAGTGTCTCTCAAATGATATCAAGTGTTGTTTGAAGGCAATAGTTGTCTTATCAGAGATCCTCAAAGGAGAAAGATAGTGAACATTAAGATGAAGCAAAAGAGCTTTCCTATACAATGGAGTAACTCGGGTGTACATGCATTGATTGCGTATGAAGAGAAAGATGTCAAAACGAGACTTTGGCATAGACGTTTGGGTCATGTTAGTTGTGACAAGATAAAGAAGATGCAAAGGTTAAAAATTGTTGAAAAACTTCCAAGCTTTGAAGTCATAAAAGAGGTATGTGACTCATGTGAGATGGGAAAACAAGCAAGGAGGTGTTTTCCGAAGAAGTCTCAAAGCAAAACAAGTGAAGTGTTGGAGTTAGTACATTCGGATGTGTGTGGTCCTATGCAAACGGAGTCAATAAGCGGAAGTAAATACTTTGTGTTGTTTATTAATGATTATACACGAATGAGTTGGGTGTATTTCATCAAAAACAAAAGTGAAGTCTTCTCAAAATTTAAGATGTTCAAGTCGCTCGTTGAAAATCAGACCGCGAAAAAAATCAAGCAACTTAGAACAGATGGAGGGGGTGAATTCATATCAAAGGAGTTCATCAAGTTGTGTCAAGAAGCTGGTATACAAAGACAAATTACAACACCATACTCTCCACAACAGATTGGTGTTTCGGAGAGAAAGAACAGAACACTCGTAGAAATTGCTCGTTCGATGCTCGCGGATCAAGGTCTTCCAAATAAGTTTTGGGCAGAAGCGGTGGCTACTTCAAATTACTTACAAAATCTGTTGCCTACCAAGTCCTTAGAAGAAGGTGTGACTCCATTAGAGAAGTGGAGTAAGAAGAAACCAAGTGTAGAGCACTTAAAAGTATTTGGTTGTATATGCTATGTGCATATACCGAATGAGAAGAGAAAAAAGTTCGATGTTAAGTCCAAACAAGGAATATTTATTGGCTACAGCAGTGAGTCTAAAGGGTATAAAATACTCTTATTAGACGAAGAAAAGGTGGAAGTATCACGTGATGTGATATTTGATGAGGAGAAAAGTTGGGATTGGGAGAAAAAAGAAGTAAAGAAGATTTTTGTATCACCAATAGAAACTGAGTCCTCAAGTGATCAACGTGATCAAGGAGTGAGTATTAATATAGATACTCAAGTTGAAGGTGGAGAAGGAGGAGATCAAAATGAAGAAGAATCTCCAATAGGACCGAGAGGATTCAAGTCTATCAACGAACTGATGCAACAGTCCAATGAAGCCGAGGAAATAGCACAAATGCATGAGATATGCTTGATGATGGTTGAAGAACCACGAGTATTTGAAGAAGCCATAAAAGAAGAAATATGGCGAGAAGCTTTGGAGGAAGAGATTCGTATGATAATTTAGAATCAAACTTGGCAAATCATAAAAAAGCCAAAAAACAAGAATGTAATAAGCGTCAAGTGGATTTACCGTTTGAAGACAAACATGAATGGAGAGCCTATCAAGCAAAAGGCTAGACTCGTGGCTAGGGGATTTACACAAGAGTATGGCGTGGATTATCTTGAAACTTTTGCTCCCGTTTCAAGGCATGACACGATTAGAACCTTACTAGCGGTAGCGGCTCAAAAGAAATGGAAACTCTTCCAAATGGATGTGAAGTCGACATTTCTAAATGGAGAATTGCAAGAAGAGATTTATGTTGAGCAACCACCGGGTTTCATACGAAAAGGAGAAGAAGAAAAGGTTCTAAAACTACACAAGGCACTTTACGGCTTGAAACAAGCGCCAATAGCATGGTATGGTCGAATTGATGAGTACTTTTTGAAGAATGGGTTTAAAAGAAGTATGAATGACGCTGCATTATATGTGATGAAGACGTTAGAAGATGTCTTGGTGGTAAGTCTATACGTAGATGATCTTATCATCACCGGTAGCAATCTGAACATAATTAACAAGTTCAAAGATGAGATGAAGAGAGAGTTTGAAATGACGGATTTCGGGTAGCTTAGTTATTTTCTTGGAATGGAGATAATCCAAGATGAAGATAGAGTGTTTCTCTCACAAGATAAATATGCAAACAAGCTTTTGAAGAAGTTTGGGATGAATGAAAGTAAAAGCTTGACAACACCTCTTACACCTCACGGTAAAGGTGTTAACGAAGACGATGAGAAGTTCGAAGATGAGACAAAGTATAGAAGCATAGTTGGAGGCCTTCTATATTTGTGTGTTTCAAGACCAGACCTCATGTATGCAAGTTCATACTTGTCTAGATACATGCGTCACCACTCAAGAAACATTATGGAGAGGCAAAGCGGGTTCTATGATATATATAGGGAACATCCAAGTATGGAGTTCAATTCAATAGCGTAGAAGATCCGGAGCTAATAGGATATTCTGATAGTGATTGGGGTGGTTCGGCTGAAGACAAGAAGAGTACATCGGGGTATGTATTTTCTCTAGGATCGGCAGTTTTTTGTTGGAACTCAAGTAAACAAAAGACCATTGCACAATCCACAACCGAAGCAGAGTATATCGCCGTTTGTTCAGCAGCAAATCAAGCCATTTGGCTACAAAGATTGGTGAATGAAGTCGGGTTTAAGACTGAGGAGGGAGTGAAGATATATTGCGATAATAAGTCAGCCATAGCAATTGGCAAAAACCCAGTTCAACATAGGCGAACCAAACACATTGATATTAAGTATCATTTTGTGCGTGAAGCGGAGAAACAAGGTCAGATTAAGCTTGAATATTGCCTTGGAGAGTTACAGATTGCTGACATACTAACCAAGCCGTTAAAAACGACAAGATTTGAAGACTTGCGGACGAAGCTGGGAGTAAAGAAGAAATTTAATTAAGAAGGGGTGTTAGTTATAATTAAGTTTCTTTTAATATATATGTTATAACACATTTACGAAATACATGAGAAACAATTTAGTATCAAGAGTTGTGTCGTAATCTTGTAAGAGTTGTGTTGGTTCATGACATCTCTTTTGTTTGTATTTAAACGATTGTCTTGATTGAATAAAGCATGAAGTTTTCTCATCAAGTATAAGATTTTCTCATAAACAAAATAACAGTGTTACAAAACAAACAAAGAGAGAAGAAGATCGATTAACAAAACAACAAAACAGAGCCCTCTGTTTTGTGTTGTCCGATCCGATTCAAATCGACTTTGAGCAATCAAAGTCTTTCAATAACGTCTAGCAGCATGCTGCACGCGGCTAGCGTGAAGCAAAGGAAAAACCCTAGTCTCTTTCAAAATCGCCTCCAAAATCTCCTTGGTGACGTGGCAGTTTTGTTCAAAGTATCCCTAGTTTGAAGGTTTCCAAATCATTTTTTCTCTAACATACTTAAACGTATCTCCAAGCTTTTCAAAGGTCCTTGGGGAATATTTCAACACATAAAGTTCCCAACGTCAATTATTCAAATAAACCTGTAACAAAATATAATGTATAGATACTCATCAACCTAAATAACCACAATTTTTTTTAAAAAAAAAGTAAATTTTCATATCCTACATGTTATAGAAAACACTGTGAAATCATGTAGTTATAAAAAATAGAAATTATTTAGCAAAACTTTTAAGAACAAACTCATTTAAAACGAATAGAGAGAAGAACCATTTGATTTGTAACTTGTGGAAGAATCCTTATACTGTATTCTTCTTTGTTTTCACGAACGATCGATCACTCTCGTCACAATCTATTTTCTCTGTTTTAGTTCGTTCATACCCACAAAGTTATCTCTTTCAAGTCTCAGTTTTTTTATTTATAGTCTCATTTTGTTTTCCTTTTTCTCTTTCGTTGCAGGTTATTTGAAGATTCCGATGGTAACGTGGGTTTGATCAGTCTCTCTATTATCCTCTTTCATGGCGTCTTCTCATCAAGGTAACGTTTTTATTTAGGTTCTGAATTTCATACTTTTTAGAAAGTTTGAGACTTTTTTAACGTAGCGTAGTGATTGTTTTACTCATTTACTGCTTATTTTTAGATTACTGTGTTCTTGATTTTACATCCTCTAATATGGATAGCTCTTTTTGTTTTGGAAGTTTTGTGACTGTGAATGCTAATTTTATATATTGGTGGCTCTAATTTCTACTGTTCTAGTTAGTTGGTTCTAAACAAAACACATTTTCAAGGTCAATGAGCTCATTGGTTGATGCGTTGTACCATAAAAGATGAAACTTTATTTGTGGCTGAGATGTTCTTGGAACTTATAGTAATGAATGTAGATTCTTCTTAAAGAATTCACTTGCTTTGACTTTGTATTGAATGTGGAAACATGTAACTTGGTCTCATCTGGATTTTGTGAGCTTTTGTATTGTTGTTTCGATTTCTCAGACTCGTTCATCTTTCAGCAACATATAGGATTTGAGTGTTTGTTGGTTGTACATGGTACCAAATTAGACTTTCTCTAGTTGCATATATATTGATCTGAAACCATTGTTCTAAATTTGGTATACAAGCTTTTATGTCTGTTTCTTGGAAGGCAGTCTTTGACTAATCTTCATGCAGGAGCTGCAGGTGACTCAACGGAAAGGAGTAAAATGAGTTTGGATCAAAAGAGACAGCTTGTCTATAACCTGTCGAAAGATTCACATAGAGCCTTTAAAAAGTTCTTGCAGGACTGGACCAGCGACGAGATTCGACAGATCCTATGTGCAGAATCAGAGGAAGAAAGAAAATACACCGGTTTGAAGAAAGATGATATCATCAACAAGCTTTTTAAAATTGTATCAAAGAAAAACACTGTAGATCTTGAGGTAGAAGAGAAGAGTTCATCACCAAAAAGACAGGGGAAAGATCTTGATCCTGTGCATGATGTGACTCCATCAGCTAAAACTAAAGGTAACAAAACATGTTCTGAAGTTATAACTTTTGCATTCTTCTGTTTCTATATGCTAACTTGAACATAGCATTGATCAGGAAAGGGTATCTACTGTAAGAACTTGGCTTGCCAGGCTAAACTGAGAAGGGTTGAGACTTTTTGCAAAAGGTGCTCTTGTTGTATCTGCCATAAGTATGATAACAATAAAGATCCTAGTCTCTGGTTAACCTGCAATTCGGATCCTCCATTCGACGATGAATCTTGTGGCTTTTCTTGCCATCTCGACTGCGCTTTGAACAGTGAGGAATCGGGTCTGAAGGAGGATAAGCTATGCAGTGATGTTGATGGATGCTTCTATTGCGTCTTCTGTGGCAAAAGAAGCAGCTTTCTTGAGTAAAAATCAATCACACACTATCTTCTTTAATTGAGTTTCTATATTTTAATACAATCTTTGATGGATACTTATTTTCTTTCTTTTGTTTTCTTCTCAGATGTTTGAAGAAGCAATTGATGATTGCAGTGGAAGAAAGAAGAGTAGACATACTTTGTCACCGTCTTGTCTTGGCTCAGAAACTTCTAAAGGGCACAAAGAAGTACAGCGAAATATCTGAGAAGGTGGAGGAAGCTGTGCAGTGTTTAGAAACTGAACTCGGTGTTTCTCTAACTGCTCTTCCATCAGAGATGAGTAGAGGGATCGTTAATAGACTTTGCTGCGTGAAAAAGGTGAAGGAACAATGCTCTACTGCTTTGAAACTGATAAATGATCTTCCGGATCCCCTGCCTTCGAAGATGCAAACTGAGGAATCCAATGTCTCTACAACGTCTCTAGAAGAAGGAGCCATAGCAGTATTAGGTTTGTTAAGCATATTAAGAAATTGCAACAATGTTTCAGACAGTGAAGGCAAAAGGGTCAACACCAAAGCCGATTCTGATGTCAGACAGATCAAGAAAAACAGTTCTTGTGAAGAAAAACAGACTTCGCCCATCACTCATAGCTTCAGGTCAGATGAGGAAGATGAGAATGCAAACAAAATGGAGAACGTAGCAAGCTGCAGTTTTGAGTTTGACCATTGTGTGAAGCTCATTAGGGAGATTGAGTGCTTAGGTTTGGTCAAGAGTGAATTCAGACGGAGGTTTCTCACTTGGTATAGCTTAAGAGCGACGGCTCAGGAGAAATATGTGGTGAAGACATTTGTGGATACTTTCAAAGAAGACAAAGCGGCTCTGGCTGAGCAGCTCATTGATACATTCTCTGATTGCATTTCAAGAAAGCGTCCTGCGATTGATGGTGGCATCTGATAAGCTTTGATTCAAGTTTTAAGTCTTTTTTTTTTACTCTCTTTTGGACTATTTAGAAAGGATTCAACTTTTTCTTCTTCTTCAGTTGGAATTTAGCATTATTGGATAATTTACATCGAACAACATAATTTTAGTATTGATTTTGATTTTGGATCTTTATATTTTCTCTTCTAAATTACCCCCAATATCTTATTAAATGAAGTATAGTTTTCAAAATTACTAATTCATAAGATTGTGGCACGTGTCATATCCATCGATTTGAAGATTTCAACACGTGTCAAAGTTGAAAAAATGTCAAAAATTATTAGAAGAAAACTATACAAAAAGATAATTAACTATCATTATTCAAAAATAGGAATTGTATAAGGAAATTACACAAATTAGTATTTTTTAAAAAAGATTAAACTTGCACAATTAAGAAAATTTCTAATCATAAAATAAAAACATTTGTAAATATTGAATTCTATATAAACAAATAAGTAGTCTCATATTTTCTTAACAAACAAAACATTTTTCTTCAAAACACCATCATATCTTCAAATTCATTTTTATTGGTAAAACATATATTCTTTTTATTTTTTAAATAGTTATTTTAATTTATTATTACAAGGGTTGTTGTAAAAAAAATAATTAGTATACTTTTACGATTATCAAATTTTTTTCTAATTTCGGTTGGTTTTTCTTCTACATTTCAGAAAATAGCAATCATCTAAAAGACCATTGCCAAGATATTCAAAATAACAACATTAATTTATTTTTATGTCGCTTGAATAAAAAAAATAGTCAAATATGATCAAAAATAAATAAATCTTATTCTGTTAGAATTAAATCAAATTATATATAATCAAAATAAATAATTAACTTTGTTAAGTATTTTTATTGGTAAATGATTTTGGGTAGACGTTCTCAATATTTTATTATATATTTATTTTTATAGGCGATTTAGTTTTAATTTTCAAATTTTCTGTTTTGGTTTTTTCTATAAATTTTAAAATATTAGATTATAATCATGTAGCATAATTTTCCATTATCCAATAATTTTTCTATAAACATTTTACTATTACCCAATAATTTTCCTATAAACATTTTACCACAACATTCAAAGATGTAAAGTATGAATTCACATTTTGGCGGGAAAATAATAGAATTAAGTTTTTAACGAAAAAATTGTGGAATTGAATTTTTGGCGAATTGTGAAACCGTAGTTTTGGAGAAAAAATTATGAAACCTGTATTATTTTGGCGGAAAATTTACGGAATCACTTATTGGCGGAAAAATTGTGAATCCGCATTTTTGGCGGGCAAATTACGGAATCTCGTTTTGGCGGAAAAATTACAGAATCTCATTTTGGCAGGAAAATTGTGAATCCGCATTTTTGGGAAGAAAATTACGGAATTTCGTTTTTTGCGGGAAAAATGTTGAATCACGTTTTTTACGGAAAAATTATGGAATCTTGGTTTTGGCGAGAAAATTGCGGACCCGTATTTTTGGCGGAAAAATTGTGGAGTTATATTTTTGGCAGAAAAGTTACGGAATCACGTTTTGGCGGGAAGATTGCGAACTCACATTTTTTGGGGGAAATTTGTGAAACAATATTTTTTGGCGGGAAAATTACGAACTCACGTTTTTGGCGAGAAACTTAAGAAACCGTATTATTTTAGAGACAGTTGTGCAAACTCATTTTTGGCGGAAAAAGTTTGGTATGATGATTATAAAGATGGTATGGTGATGATGATAGTTTGAAATTTAATACATTAAATTTAATTGATTATTGGATCATCCATTTGACTAATTAACCCATTAAATTTAATGGATAATGGTTTGATCCAACCCATTTGCTTAATCGGTTGGGTTGACCCATTACCCATTTAACAAACAATCTATTGGGTAATGAGTTAGATTGTGTTGGATTATCTATTTTGACACCCCTAATCATGCGTATATGCAGGACCTGATCTAACTGAATATAAACTAACCGTAGTAACTCCGTGTTTTTAAAAAAATAGCGGTAATAACAATCATAATAGTTTCGTGAGGTTAATAGCTTTTGTAAAGTTATGGAAAAAAGCTTTTGTAATTTTGTTGGTTATCTCTAAAAAATGGTTTTTTCAAATCTTTTTTTTTTTAAGATATTATAATTTCTTAAAAAGTTTCAAAAATACTACAAATTTATTCATGTTTCAGTAACATGTCGAACTCAGCCAAATACTGAAGCTGTCGAATAGAGGAGATTCTGTTCCGAACCATATGGTCTATTTGGTCTCAATCGACAATAGTTTGAATGGTCAAGGAAAATAATAGAGGCTTATATATGAAGTATTAAGAATTTAGAGGCTCAAAAGTGATTACTTTATGAGCTTAAACCTTAGCAAACCAAGATCTGAAGTTGTTTGATGCAGAACAAACTGAAACAGAGACAGAAAACAGAAAGTGAAGTAGAGACTGAAGCAGAGTTTAGAGAAAGAGATGGGAGCACACACACATTTAACGAGTTCAGTAGTGTCAATGTGACACTACCTACATCTCGCCGAGACCTTTAGCTCGGAATCCACTATAAACGAATCAGAGATACAAGTATTACAATGTGAAAACTCCTATTAGCTAACACACTAATACTCTGTACAACTTTCTGATCTACTTGAGAAAACTCTAAAAAGCTTATGCCTTTAACAATGGCTTTCTCTCCATAGTGTATGTGTGTTTCTCTGTGCAGTAACACACTCCCATCCACTCTTGCTTACTCTCTCAATCTTCAAATCAGCTTATATATGGGTGACACCTCAACCCTAGTGCACATCCCTAAAACGCCCAAAGTGACTCTCACTTCTCTTGTGTTTTGGTTACTTGGACAAAGCCTTCAGCTTGTAATTAATGCACAAGAAGTACAGCCTTGTCTTCTTGCTCCAGCTGTCACAAACACAAACGCTCATGTTTGCTCCTCTTTGTGGTCCCAAGTGGTTTTAACCCAATTTAAGTTACTTTTAACTTATGTTTTACCCTTGGCTTGCATTTATCCATCTTTGCTTTGCTATCTCAAGTTCTCACCTTCACAAATCTCCACCTGAGAACATGACGATCAAGCCAAAGCAACCTGCACTTAGCTTGAAGAGAGAGATCTTTCTTCCCGTTCTTTTGGATTCCAGTCCCGGTCTTGAGTATGATTACTCAATCTTGACACTTAGCCGTTTAAACACCATAAACATGCTTTGTCCTTCAGCATTCAACTTATGTTTAATGCACTTCAGCTGTGACTACTCACCTTGCTGAACCTGAGCCACCAACACATCTTCAGTTCATCAGAGTTGTGAAAACCAGTCCAATACAAACGTGTATTAGGCTCAACTCTTCAATGATCCCTTCCAGATGCATTTAACTTGAACACTTGATGTCACCGCTCAGAAAACTCCATTAACAAGTTGAGAAAATGCCTCCAGCTTGTTAATCTCAACAGAAAACTCCATAAGCTTCACCGCTTATAACAGTCACACATTCTCCATCACAGCTTCTGTTAAAGTCATTTCCCTAATGTAGTGACTGACATACAATGTATGTCTCTGCAAAACCTGATTCCCTTGCTAGCTTCTTAGGATTTCCTCATGTGCATTGAGTTCAAAACCCCATTAATTCACTTGAATCATATGCAGACAACCGAATCATCTTAGCCTTTGGCTTGAAGCTCTTGATTCACCATGTAAACAATCTCAAAAGCTTGTTAAATACCACAAAAGCTTGAGATTACCTTTTACAATCATGTCAACAAAACCAATCCAGAACAAAACCCTTGTTCAACTGTTTTGTTTAAACACCCAGCAGTCTTTAAACTTGTCTCCATCAACAAAACCTTGTGATACCTTGAGACAACCATGTACAGCAACTTGTGCACCAGATCTTGAACCAGATGCACTTTCTGCTGTAGAACAGACCTGCCACAAAACTCCACCAAACGACTTGAACCTTGCACCATTCAATTCCCAGACTTAAACCAAAGCCCCTTTCTTCTCTATCAACACCTGATACTTGAAGAAAATTCACTTGAATGACCTGCAACAGCCTTTCCTTGAGAAGATACTTACATAAACTTCTCTTGATGCAAACACAACAACTTAAAACTCCTTAGTTGTTGTCTTCCAAATGCAATTCTGAATTTCCTGCATTTGACTCCTTTCTAGGACTTCGATTCAGCTGCTAACACCACCTTTGAGATGAGTTGTGTATCGTGTTTGATACACAACATTTCCACAGCTTCTGCTGCACTTTCACATTCTTGATACATCTCTTGCTGCACTTGCGCTTGTCTCTCCTACAAGCACTTCACTGTCTTTATCTCAATGCCATGGTGTATTCTCTGAAGAAACACTTCCAGATACTTGCAACTCCTTTCTAGAAACATGCTACTTGTTTCTAAAAGTCCTCACCAACAACCAGCCTCAAAACCAAACCCGGAGACAACCTTTTACCTTAGATTGTCACATTGTTTCAGCTGAATACTTGTTGATAACCACCAGTTCTTGACGTGCTATATACCTAGCAAACTGAACTTTCAAGAACCCTATCCAACAGTGAGTTATGCAGCCTTAAACTCATTGTTTTTGAGCTAAACACCCAAGAGAACATCCTTGAACATAGCTCCACCAGGAACCATAACTATCTTGATGTTTCTCTGCCTTTGTAAGCTCAACTTCCTTGAGTTATGCCACTCTTCACTGTTGCTTGAACAATTCCACACGTTCTTCTATAACAGAAAGTTAATCATGGCTTATCGCTTGAGAAAGTGTGTCTGACACTGTGTCAGAAACTATGTCTGAACCCTTGACACATCCTTTTCCTCCTTGTAGCCACTCCAACTGATCCATTTATAACCAAAGAACACCAAGAACCTTGTTCAACAACTATGCCTCATCTTGCCGAGACATTCTCTATAACCAGCAGCCTTCTTATCTCTACTTGGACATCTCTTCATGATCTAATAATGCAACAGCTTAGATTGATACACCATCACATCATACCTCAACCCAACGATCAAATCTTGTACTTTTTTGCAGCCAAAAAATGCAACACATACATGTCTTGTACCGCTGTTAAAATAACAGAACACGCCGCCTAACTCCCTTAGCTTCGAAGACTTTCGACACAAGAACATAGCACATCTCACTGCACCTCAACATTGAGAGACATACCTCATGACCCATGAAGTCTCCAATGCTTTTAGCTTCCAAATCATCAGATTCTTCTTTCTTGCTTGAAGATCTGATACAAGACGAGAACATCTCTGAGAAAACAATGCTCCACCCGAGATAAGAACCCTTTGATTCCATAGATTCATTCTAGCAGTATTACTTTGTGTAACACAACACAAAACTGCGAATAAACATGAATCTATGATGCTGCTTCACCGTTTGAGAGTTTACACTCAAAACAGAACCTCAAACACTGTCTAGCCTTAACTAAACAGACTTGAATCCTCCACTGCCTTCCCTCTGAAAATAGCAGTCTTGTAGCTTCTTGTTCTCCAACTGATCCACCCACTGTAGACTCATATTCCCAAGAACTTATAGCTACACACACAGAGACAAACTTGTAGCAAGAACCCCTTTCAAAACTCAGCCTAAACCATTGAAGTATACTTGTCAAGTCTCCCACTTGTACTAGCTTACACCAATACGAATTCTGATATACCAGCAACCTCCCATTACTTCAGCACATCTTCCTGATGTAAAACAGAACTGCTTGACACAGATTATAAACCATCTGACGCAGAACAGAAACAACATTTGTTGTTTCACCCTTGCTGTCCAATAGACCTGACTTTGTTCATGTATACTTCTTGACTTGATTCACTCAAAATTGATCTGCAACTCCTTTCAGAAAATCCAGAAAGCCATAATACTTCACAGCCCAATACCCACAAAATTCAAGCTTCTAAGGCGTCCCTTAGTCCCAAGAATTTTATGAGTTTCCGAGGCTGTGATTACAACACAACCTGTAACTGATTTAACCACACTGACACTTGGCCAATCCCTCGTGAAATCAGTACACACCCTTGTGTTCTAACCAGCTTTCATTCCCAACAAATATGCAAATCTTGAGTAAATCACAATCTTCAATAAACATCATCACAAATACCTTGTGACTGCAGCGGAATGAGACTTGCTGTCTCCCAACATTGAGTCTTGATATTGATGCTTTGATTCTTACATCAACCTTTTCAACCGGTTCTTCAGCATTGATCAAGAAACACCCATCTTCGATCAAATGCTCCTTGCTATAGTCTCTGACGCACTTCTTGAGCTGGCAACACATTTCTTGTGAGTAATCTGAATCCTTCTCACTACGTTGCACATTCTTGTACCCTTGAAGGACTTAGAGACAACCTGATTTCATAACCTTGAAATCGCCTCACTTGATTCACACTTCCGTTGTGAATCTCTCCTTATGGTACTAGCTTGTCCATGACTTACTTTCACACTCAGTTTCAGACCATAACCAAAACTTTCTCCTTTGCTTTTTCTGTCTCCTCATGTTGCTACCTCTGTTCACAACTCTTTTGAACCAGAAAACCTGCAACTACAACAGAATCTGCAACTGCTTTGTTCTTCTTCATCCCTGAGCTACCTTGTGAACTGCTTCATGAACCACCAAAATGAGTCTTACAACTCATTTTCTTACTTGAGCTGTTAACCAACGAACTTATGTTGTTTTACAGCCTGAGATACTCTTATCTCCTTAAGCTTTCTCATCACTTGAGAAAACACATGATGCTTCACCAAAGAAGGTCTTACGGCTTCTTCTTCTCTTTAGCACCATTTACCAAGAGCTCCTACTTGCTGTTTCACCTGAGACGTTTCTTGTCTCCCCACAACAAAGCTCTCCAAAGAAAAGAAAGTGAACTCTCAAAGGAAAAGAGCCTTCTTGCTCTACTCTTCCAAAGATCCAACCTTTTCACTTTTTTTTTCACTTTCTTTCTTTCTCTAGACCTCTTCTCTGTTAGATCTGAATCTTCTTTCTCTCTTTCTGCTTCTGTTTCTCCCAGATCTGAGGCTTCCTTCTTGAAACTCAGGCTATCCACGAGTTCCTCTTTCCTCAGAGCAAAGTTCCCACAAGCATCAAACTCAACCACTTCTACTCTTGAAAATACCATGATTCTTGGCTTGAAGAATCACAAAACACAGAACCCAAGCTCTGATACCAATCTGTTAAGTATTTAGAGGCTCAAAGGTGATTACTTTATGAGCTTAAACCTCAACAAACCAAGATCTGAAGTTGTTTGATACAGAACAAACTAAAACAGAGACTGAAACAGAAAGTAAAGCAGAGACTGAAGCAGAGTCTAGAGAAAGAGAAAGAGATGGGAGCACACACACACATTTAACGAGTTCGGTAGCGTCATCGTGACACTACCTACATCTCGCCGAGACCTCAGCTCGGAATCCACTATAAACGAATCAGTACAAGTGTTACAATGTGAAAACTCATACTAGCTAACACAAACACTATGTAATACCCCTGATCTACTTGAGAAAAAACCTAAAAGCTTATGCCTTCAACAATGGCTTTCTCTCACCAGTGAATGTGTGTTTTCCCTGAGCTAAACCGCTCAACACACTCCCATCTCACTTCCTTGCCTCTCTCAATCTTCATATCAGCTTATATATGGGTGACCCCTCAACCCTAGTGCACATCCCCAAAACGCCCAAAGTGACTCTCACTTCTCTTGCGTTTTGTTGCTTTGACAAAGTCTTCAACTTTGTCATTAATGCAAGATAGTACAAGCTTGTCTTCTTGCTCCAGCAATTACACCAATGCAAACACCCTTCCTTGTGGTCCCCAAAGATTTTAACCCAACCCAAGTAAATTTACTTTTAACTTGAGTTTTACCTTTGGTTTGCATTTACTCTTGTTTGCTTTGATATCTCATGTTCTCATCTTCACATATACATACATAGTATTTATAATACTCTTTCATTGTTTCCATTAGTTATCATCTATGTATCTTCCTAATTACGGTTACACTGTGAGCCCAACTACCCAAACCAGCAACATTATTTGAGGTAGCAAGTTGAGGCGGGGGTCTAAGCGGAGATAGCGGAAATCTAAGTTCATCGCTAGTTCATTTGTTTACTGCGTCGTTGGTTATGTTGTATCTACGTTCTACCGCCAAAAAATAATCTGAGTTTATCTATTTACTTTATTTTACTACTTTGGTTTCGTATAGATAGTATGCTATATCTACATACACTATAACCTCTATAAATTAATATCGATAATTTAATACTTCGATAAATCAATATATTTTTTTAGTCCTAAATTTTCTTTTTTTGGTTAATTAGTATATCGATAAATTAATAACATATTAATTTATAGAGGTTTTATTGTATCTTATATATTAAAAGAAAAGTAAAAAATGCTCACATTCGTTCTCACAATGGTTGATTACTACTCTGTCCTTAATAGATCTACTTAATTAAACAAATTTGCCATACATCTTTTTAAAAAACTACAAAAAAATTCGAATATTTTTTTTTAAACTCAACAATAAGTTAAGTTACTAATAAAAACGAATAAAATTTAAATTACTATATAGTAGAAAATAATGACGAATCTATTTTAAAAATTGGATAAAAGTTAAATTACTAAAAACAATAGAAAATAATGAAAAATCTATTTATTAAAAATAAAAGTTAAATTACTGTTAAAAAAAAATATTGAATAAAAACTAAAAGACTACAAAAAATAAAAAATAATGAAAAAATCTATTTAGATAGTTTATTATAATTATGTGGAGATAATCATAATGTATAGTTGACGTTATTTTTTCATTTATATAAGATTAAAAAAGTCAAGATGATGATAAAAAAAGGAAAAAAATATATAAGATTACGAAATTTGAAAATAAATGATATTTCCTGAAATTTTCTTTATCTTTGGTTCAGATAAGGTTTATTATATCATAGATATATTGTTTTTTAAAATATTTTGACTTTTTTGTAAGATATTTTTATAAGGAATAGAAAATTAAAAAAACTGAATATTCTTCTTTGTATAATATTTGAGATTCATCTAAAGAGCATGTCATCCTAGAAAGTCATACCCTAGATCTCTCTACCATTCATCCTCATATCATGTCATTCTTTTCTTATAAAACCAGCCTCACAAATATTCACGAGAGTTGGATATTCGTTAAGAAGAACTTCAAGGACACCTGCTCAAACAATTATGAACAACAATTAGTATATATAGGACGATTTTTACCGTCTTGGGGATGAAGTTCACGTCTCAAGACTAAATGCAGCTTATTGGGATATGATATGATATGAATATCATATCATATCGTTATATTTACATTTTGTGAATATTGACCTATGTTTATAAAGGCAATTCATATAAACTAGTTAAGGCAATTAGGTTAAAGCTCTTTGTATATTTATTGGCTTAACGCCTCCATTAAAATAAGAGGAAGCTTTCACACTTATAAGTTTCTGACATGGTATCAGAACAATAGCCATACACAAAAGGCTTGCTAGATCCTAAACTCTACCTCGAATTCATACTCTTCTATCTTCTCCCTTTCTTTATACTCTATTGATCTGTTTTCTTTTCGCCTCTTGAGAATGTCCGCTGCTTCAACAAAGCCGAAAAACAAAAACAGAGAAGAGGATGACTCGACAACATCCAACTCTCGTGTCAAGAACGACGCGTCTCGAAGAACGATCTCACCATATGACCTTTCTTCAGGAGATAACCCGGGTTGTGTGATATCTCAACTGGCACTGTGTGGACCTAACTATGATGAATGGGCTGAGAGTATACGTCTAGCTCTCAAGGCTTGTAAGAAATTTGGTTTTGCTGATGGGAAGCTTTCTAATCCAGGTGAAGAATCTGAGGATTATGATAATTGGTGTGCAAACAATGCACTGGTGATTTCATGGATCAAGCTCATAGTTGATCCGAATATGCGCTCCAATCTTGCCCATTGTGAAACTGCGTATGAACTGTGGGAACACATACGTGTTCGTTACTCGATCAAGAGTGGACAGCGTGTTCAACGTTAAAAAACTGAACTCGCAACTTGTCGTCAAAAAGGATTGGCGATTGAAGCATACTACGGTAACCTTATGAAACTATGGTCTTCATTGGGTGACTATCAACAGGCCAAGACAATGGAAGAAGTACGAAAAGAACGTGAAGAGGACAAACTACACCTGTTCTTGATGGGGCTTGATAAAACGTTGTTTGGGCCGGTTAAATCTGCTCTGCTTTCTCGTGTNGTTAAGCATAAGGTAGCGACACCTTATCACCCTCAGGCAAACGGTCAAGTAGAGGTCTCTAACCGACAAATAAAAGAAATTCTCGAGAAAACCGTTGGAACAACAAGGAAGGATTGGTCTAAAAAGTTAGACGATGCTTTGTGGGCATACCGCACCGCATACAAAACGCCCATTGGGACTACTCCATTCAACTTACTTTATGGGAAGTCGTGCCATCTTCCTTTAGAACTGGAATACAAAGCAGCATGGGCAACCAAACTTCTTAACTTCGATCTAAAAACGGCTGGGGAGAAGCGTTTGATCGAATTAGAAGAGTTAGAAGAAATCCGCCAAGGAGCGTATGAAAATGCAAGGATCTATAAAGAGCAGACAAAGGCCTTTCACGACAGAAAGATCATACACCGAGACTTCAAGGTAGGAGACCAAGTCCTACTGTTCAATTCTCGGTTGAAACTCTTTCCTGGGAAGCTTAAATCGAGATGGTCATGACCATTCACCATTAAGGAAGTAAGACCATATGGTGCTATAGTATTGTGGAACAAGTCCGGTGGAGACTTCATCGTGAATGGGCAACGTGTCAAGCCTTACCTTGCCAATGAATACGTCGGAGAAGGAACTACGGTTTCTCTCTCTAACCTTACCATCATATGAAACATCGTAACGTCAAGCTTAGTGACTTAAAACAAGCGCAATAGGGAGGCATTCCCTAGGCTTCATTGTATAAATGTATATATGTTCTACTTTGATATTTTGAATCTTCTTTAGATATGTTTTGCATTTCAGGAACAAAAATGATTGAGACGAAGAAGGAGAGTACGCGATCGGTTTTGCAAATCGATATCAAACCGATTTGACGCAAAAATCAACTTTGTCGAGCGGTTTGAAACCGCTCGCCAACCCAAGTACGTTATTAATACATTTCAGCGAGCTGTTGTGAGAATCGGTTTCAAACCGATTTTAAGGAAAAATCGACTTTGTCGAGCGGTTTGAAACCGCTCGCGAACCCAGAAAACCTGAAATTTTTTTGACAAAGTCGAACCCGCCGTCGCTCCTTCATTTCCAAAACCGATTCCAACANTTCATTGTATAAATGTATATATGTTCTACTTTGATATTTTGAATCTTATTTGGATATGTTTTGCATTTCAGGAACAAAAATGATTGAAACGAAGAAGGAGAGTACACGAGCGGTTTTGAAAATCGGTTTCAAACCGATTTTAAACAAAAATCGACCTTGTCGAGCGGTTTGAAACCGCTTCCAACTAAGGTACGTTTTTTTAATGCTTTTCAGCGCTCGTTTTTGAGAATCGGTTTCAAACCGATTTTAAACAAAAATCGACTTTGGAATCGGTTCAAAACCGCTCGCGAGCTCAGGTACGTTTTTAAAAAAAAATTTCAGCGAGCTGTTTTGCAAATCGGTTTCAAACCGATTTTAATCAAAAATCGACTTTGGCGAGCGGTTTCAAACCGCTCGTGAACCCAGAAAACCTGAAATTTTTTTACAAAATCGAACCCGCCGTTGCTCCCTCATCTTCAAAACCGATTCCAACACCGTTCAAAACCGAAAAACACTCATAACTATCTTGATTTTCACTCGATTCTCAAGATTTTTGGCTCTAATCAACTCGAAATTTCAAACCCTTTCTGATTCTAGCATCCATTCTCACAATCTGCAAAGGTAAGTCTCCAAATCCTTTGATTTTTGGGGCAATTTTGTTGGGTGAAAAAGAGATTGGAGTTTCAATAGAATTTAAATCCTTAGGTTTCATGCCAATCTCTTATCTAGAATGGATTAGAAAACGATTTACAAGTGATTAATTTCTGGATTACACTAGTTAAACCGTTTTTTTTAATTCTCAATTTGGTTTGAAATTTGACCATACTTGTGTTCTTAAGAAGACCATGTGATTTGAGTCGATTTTTGTGCTTAAGATGAAGTTCATGAATGTTACAATTGATCCTATAATGCAGTTGTTAGAGAAATTAGGAGAAAATCGGTTTAGGACCGATCGGAAAACGATTTTGGTCTCGCGGTCGGTTTCAAACCCGATTTCCAAAACCGCTCACGATGAAAATGCAACGAATTTCATATTTCGATTGCACTATAAGCTTGTAGTTGGTCATTGCAACATGAATGTATTAGGCAAACAAGTTTAAAGATTGAATGGATTGATTCTAAATGAATTTTGGAGTTGAATTTTGTTCTTGTGAATTTTTAGTATGTCTATGTTTGTGTCAATACAATGGGATTGTTAGATATCTTATGCATTCATCCTCTCCTATGTAGGGATTTCGATGGCACCTAAGCGACGAAGAACGGGGAAAGAGCCCGTCACGGACGAGTTACGGGCACCTAAAAAGACAATTTGGGGAATGCTGGAGAAGTACGACCTCGAGCAATTTGACAAAGTCAACGTCCATCCAACACGTTTCATTGAGAGAAATATACTAGAGAGGATGGGTCTTTTGACTGACGTTGATGTTCTACTAGAGAATATGGGATTGAGTTGCCTGTCGCACTTGGATTGCCCGAACATAATTCATATTTTTAATCAAAACTTCCTTAAAACTCAACTCCCGTTGGTTAAGGAATAGAAACGCACACATAGATAAGTCAGATCGGTTCTCAACACCTTCCGGGTGAGAATCGATCATAAATCTAGAAAACTCTCTTTCGAAGCTCATTTCTAGCTTTAAGAACAATCTATATATGAAGATAAACAATAATCAAACACTAAACATCACAAATCAAGCATCAAACATCCTAAATCTACCAAACCAACCATCCAAAAGAGATCACTCACACATGCTCAAATCAAGAAAAATAAACCATAGAAATGCAAGATATAGAAGACATTAATTCAAATTTTATAAATAAAAATGAGAAATCTTCAATACATAAGAGTAGATCTAAGTTTTAAAAGCATAAGAACATGAAAACTTGAGAGAAAAGAAAATGAAG